>OY754985.1:20891058-21498558 GCA_963576475.1 Molanna angustata
ATATATATATATATATATATATATATATATATATATATATATATATATATATATATATATATATATATATATATATATATATATATATATATATATATATATATATATATATATATATATATATATATATATATATATATATATATATATATATATATATATATATATATATATATATATATATATATATATATATATATATATATATATATATATATATATATATATATATATATATATATATATATATATATATATATATATATATATATATATATATATATATATATATATATATATATATATATATATATATATATATATATATATATATATATATATATATATATATATATATATATATATATATATATATATATATATATATATATATATATATATATATATATATATATATATATATATATATATATATATATATATATATATATATATATATATATATATATATATATATATATATATATATATATATATATATATATATATATATATATATATATATATATATTAATATATATTCGTCAGACAAAGCAAAAATGATATTATAATTGGAGAAACGAAATCAGTCGATACCGAAATCAAACACCTGTGTACTGGTTTCATTTTCTTGCAAATTAACTGATCCGCCACAAACCCATCTTAATAATAATAACTATTTCCTATATTATATCACGGGCAACTAAGTGTTACTATATCAAATATTAATTTATCACGCTCCCAATAACAACAAGCTGCCACATTCTGGAGACTTACGTTATTAATCGTTTTACTGATCCAGACTGAAGACAAACTGATAACCATATTATATGGTAAGTGAGGATCTTTATGAATTGAATGATGTTGAAATAAATGAGATTAAAAAAAACTGATAACATGTTGATGTGTTGACCATATTATATGATTAGTGGGGATCTTGTATGAATTGAATTATGTTGAAATAAATGAGATTTAAAAAAAAACTGATAACATGTTGATGTGTTTAATATATTTTTTAATAGAAAAAAGTTATATGTAATGAAAATCTTTTGCAGAGTCGTTGAAATATCAAATGAGAAACTTATCTACAAATATATGTAGTGCGGTACCAAGGGAATTCACTGCCATAGAATATGACCAAGTGGACTCAATACAAGTTGTAAACAACGATTCATCCAAGATATCTCAGTTTGAATTACAGGAGAGAACTATCAGTAAGCCATCAAAATCACTTGAACACAATCAAAAACTGTGTTTCCACCGATAATCGAACTTAGAACCTTTTGATCAACCTTCGCAACTGTGCCACGAAGTCCGACATGATTATGAGTGAATTAAATTATTTGGAATAATTTTATTTCTTATTTTCCTTTACTTATTTTCCAAGCTGCTTGTCACAGCAAAATCAATAAATCTCTTTTTCTGATAAATTACAATCGTGCCGATAATTTTTCATAAAAAGACCGGCCGAATTCAAACTCGAGCACCTAAGAAGAGGAAAATGAAAATAAATAAGTTGGTCTTTTGTTGCTTGTATAATCGTAATTGACCCATATCGACTATTGTGTTATGTGTATGTCTCAGATATAACGGAAAATGTCAAAGTTTCAAAATGATGAATGACTTGGGTGAGCGATGGTTAACTGTTTGTACATATATGAGCAAACCAACGTATCATTTTTTTTTATATTTCAAGCGATAAGTCAAATCGTCAGTCACTTATACGTACACTTGCACTTTTGTCACATTTCAACCTACTACTTATAAAAATTAACTAACACTATGACGAATAAAAATAAAAGAACTGATTTATATAACGCTACTCTGGGACAGGCATAGCCTAGTAGAGTAGCCTAATCCACAAATTATAATAAATATATATACACTAATGACTTCAACTTTTAAACTTCAACAATTAAAGTGTTATTCATTTTATTTAATACTGGATCAACTTATATTGTACCTTCATCGGATATTATTATAGGTACTTGTGTAAAAGGATTTTTAATAAATACATTAAAAAATATAAAATATAGGTATATTGATCTTGAGTGATAAATATATAAAAATCATTATTATTTTTTTTTTTGTGACTAAATCTGTGTAATCTAATGTTTCTGATTAGTAACGGCTGCAATATCCTTATTGGGTGAAAAATCTAAAGAAAAAATCTCTAAGTCGTCGTGACCCTTGATTGGTAATTTAAAAATTTGTCCTGGTACTGTCAGTAATAAAAAAAATCTTCAATGAAAAAAAAATGTCGTGAAATTGTCAGTGATGAAAAGTAAAAATAAAACATAATTCTAAAGTATTTGTGATAATAAGTGGAAATTCATTATAAAAAAAAATAACAGATGCAATACCCGGATTCAATTTGTGCGATTCAATTTAATCAAGAGATTCGATTATTACGACCGAATTATCAAAATTAGTTTGATTTAGAATTGAGCAGGTACTCGATAATGCTGAGACATGCGATAAATCGAAACTGTGAAAAATACTGTGTACTACTATATTTGTTCCTAAAAAAACATGATTTTTTCTATTTAAACAGAACGATCGTTTTGCCTGGTTTTGTTCTTTTCAACTGATAAAGTAGAAAATAATAAACCAGTTAGTCGATTATTAATTTCATAAAACATTAATAAAATTTTAATTATATATTTTTTTCATTTATTTAATAGAACACAACAGCAACAAAAATAAACTATTCAAAATACAATGATGACATTTATGTTCTTCAATATTTTTATATGTACCTTGGTGATATCAAACTAATTTCTTAAAAAATATAGTTTACAAATTAATATGTAGGACTTTTTCAAAATTATGAATACAAAAGAAATGCAATGTCATTGCCCCATTAAAAAAATGCAATGCTATTGCCCCATAAAATACAGTCGCGACACTTGTGTATTTTTACTTGCGAAATGGCAGATTGAACTACTTGTTTTATGTTCCTCGAAGTAACACTAATTCTAATCAAAATGAGTTTATCAAAAGGGCTTGTAACTTCTATAATGTCAACCTCTCAGCCAGTATCACACATTCTGATATATTCACCGCTAGTAATAACGCATACAAAAATTCTCTCTATAAGTGCATAGCATGAACTCGTATGTTGAATTTTTTTTTTTTTTGTTAGTTATTTTTGTTTTTTCTAATATTATCTTTTGTATACTTTTATTTACATTTTGAGTTGTTGTTTGTAACAAAAATATATAACAATTTAACTGTCATAATCTTTTTCCCATCCTTTTCCTTTCCCGTCACAGGCATCTTAGTTATATTTAAATTTATGAAGTTTGAAATGTTTTATATTTAATATCTGTGGACATATGTAATTGGTCTGTTTGTTTTTATTTTATAGTGTATTATTCCATTTTAGTATTTTAAGACTGTATTTGTCCCTAAATAAATAAATAAATAAATAAATAAATAATTTTTAAACTGGCAGGTTTATTGCCAAACGGTAATATCTTCCAATTAACCAGTGATGATGATAAAATAAAATACAATGTTTACTATGGCAATAAGGTTATGACATGACAAAAGAAAAAAATATATATAATAAAGATAATTGTCGGCCTTCATGGCTCAGCTGGTTAGGTATCTGACTGCTAATCCAAAGGTCCCGGGTTCGATTCCCGGTGGAGACACAGTTTTTAATTGTGTTTTCATTCTGAATCTGTGAGACGGTTAGTATCGTAAGTCTCCAGAATGTGGCAACTTCTTATTGGGTGCGTGTTAAATCAATATTTGATATTATAGTACCTGTTAGTTGCCCGAGAAGTAAAATAAAGAAATAAATAAATCATAAAAAAAAGAAAAAAAAAGACGAAAAATATTGTATAATAATAACAGTTTGTAGCAATGATAACAAAACAAAAGCACTAGGAGAGGAAGAAAAAATCAGTCCCCCTAGACAAAGAGTCATTTAGCTCAAGAAAAGATAACTCAATGTATGGAAGTGACAGTTGTCAGTCACGTATTCAGAAAGATATTTTTACTTCAGTCTTTTTTCGAATAAGTTTAATTACAAAGCCTACATAATATCAGGACGAAAAAATTATTTTAAAACCCTTTTTATTTTGTAGTTTATTGTTTCTGCGACCACCTGTTGACAATCGCTTTTCTGTTTTGTATTTACATGGTAGGGTGTTTTGCCTCACTTTGACTGCGATATGATTTAGTGCAAACAATTTAGTTTGGTTTAGCACCAAACACGGCTGGCTTTATTAAATAACAGTACATTATATATTCACTAACCTAAAACGTTATAAATTGGGATAAGTAGTTACAAGAAGTTTGATTTAGGTTCAACTAGGTATCATATCGGGTATAGGATAAACTTAAGTGATTGTTTTCATTCGTATAATATATGTAGAATATACATACACAAGCATGTATATATATATCAAGCATCAGTTAGACAAGGTGTCTCAAAAGTAAGCATATTTGTATTCAGAGCATTATGTGGAGATGTTAGACGACTTCTTGGTGCCTGAACTGCAAAAATTTCCTGGCTATAACCAAAGAACATGGTTCCAGCAGGACGGAGCAACGTCACATACGTCCAATACATCTCTGCCACAAGTTCGTGAAATTTTCCCAGGCAAATTGATTGAGAGATGACATAAATTGGCCTCCACGCAGTCCTGATTTAACCTCTATGGATATTTTCCTATGGGGTTATCTTAAATCTAAAGTTTACGCCAATAAACCGAAATTCCTGGCGCATTTGAAAGAAAATATACGTCACGAAATGGTAGCCATCACTGAGTCCACCTGCCGAGCCGTCATAAGTAATTTTACTGTTCGATTAAATGAGTGCTGCGAATGCGAGGGTCTACATTTGGACGATATTATTTTTAAGAAATAAATTTGAAAATTAATATCATTTAATGATTCGGCGGATATTTTGTGGTAGTAAATATTAACCATATTGGAATTATAAATAAGCTATAAACCATTTGTTTTTTGAGTCACTTCGCGACATGTTTCGGAAGCGCTGTCCTTCCATCGACCGGCGTGTCTAGACTAACCATATTTGAATTATAAATAAGTTATAAACCACTTTTTTTTTGAGTCACTTCGCGACATGTTTCGCGACATGTCTAGACACGCCGGTCGATGGAAGGACAGCGCTTCCGAAACATGTCGCGAAGTGACTCAAGAAACAAGTTGTTCATAGCTAATTAATAATTCAAATATGGTTAATTTCCAAATTGTTTACTTTAATAATTAATAAACATTTTTTTTTCGATACACGGCTTACTTTTTTTTTAATGATCCAATAAATATAAACTTTATTTTGGGACACCCTGTACTTACACGCCATCTATTGCTGGACCAATATATTTATTAGAAGTGTACAAAGACCTTATATACTAAAGTATAAGGTCTTTGGAAGTGTATCATAAATTACACCTACCGTATTCGACCGACAGATGTCTGGTATACACGGAATTCAAATAATCGACAAAGTATCAAGTTTTCATTTATATTACATGTCAAATTTTAATTTAAGGGGTGGACTGCTGCCAACGTACCTATTTTTCAATTTGATATACCATCGTTATTTCTTATCAAATCGTTTTGAAAAAAATAATTTCGATATTTTGGGTATTAATAAAGAAAAATATATCTTTACTTTTTGATAATGTTCTGTATAAATTCTTGTAGAAAAATAATGGCATACCCCGATTTTCAACGTTTTTCTTATATTTTTAATGAAGTATAAGGCGTAGAGTAATATATTTTTTTTGAATTAAAGAAGACAAAAATATCTAGAAAAATATGATGTGACGTTGCATTAATGCTTCAGGTTTAGTAAATAAACCTAAAAAACATTTATTTTCCATTCAGCGCCATTGCGTTACAAAAGTTTTTTTGTTTTATTTACTTAACCTGATGCATTAATGCAACGTCATATCATATTTTTCCAGGTATTTTGTTCTTTTTTAATTTATAAAAAAAAATATTGCTCTATATCTTATATTTTTTTACAAATTTAAGATAAATGTCTAAAATCGGGGTATGCTTATTATTTTCCTACATGAATATATTCAGAACATAATCAAAAAGTTAAGGTATATTTCTCTTAATTAATATCCAAACTAACTAGGTTATTTTTTTCAAAATGATTTGTTTAGTAATAATGATGGTATATCAAATTGAAAAAATAGGTACGTTGGCAGCAGTCACCCTCTTAAATGATATACCTACTTGTTATGAAATACGAAACGATAATTATTTTAATTATAATAATAATCTTTACATAACAAAGTTATATTTGATATAAAATTTGCGTGTCATGTCATATGACAATACAGATTCAATACAAAATTCAAAATAAGTTTCAACAGATAATGAAATAAAATCCTTTGTACAAATATCATACAAGGGCCTCGACGAATCAAACAATGGACCACGAAAATAATCCAGTTTTCGAAAACGGAAATAAGTTTTGAGGTATGAAATAAAATAATATTTAACATGTTATATTCCCGATGAGTCTCATTTTGTTATACCTGGAGTCCATGTTGTTATAAACCAGCGAATTTAAATAAAAATTTATGAAGCCTTTTTTGAAGTGTGTTTTCCGCTTTCGCTGGGGATTAAGCTTACTGTGTTTTTTTTTATTTTACTTTAATATTATTTACTAAAACTGTGCATGTTTTTATTTTGAAATACGAAATAAAAGATAATATTTTCATGTACATAGCTGTTATAGTAGCTACGAGTACATTTTATTTGTACAATAATTATGATGATAATGTGGTGCGTAACCATACACGCAAATGAAAGAATATTGTAAAAACTGTTATTATAAATGTAGAAATGTTGCGTAAATATTCAACATTCATGTCATCAAAAGTATATTTCACAGGGCAGGCAGAGAGAATCGGAAGCCACATAATGCTTTCTAGACACATATTTATTTTTCAATGGCGCTACAGCCCATATCGAGCCTTTGCCTCCGTCAGTCTTCGCTTCTTCTATCGTCTGCAGCAACTCTCCAACTGCCCGGCACTTGCAATATTTGGGAAGCATCCCTTCCAACTTCGTCCTCCCATCGCAGCCGCGATCTTCCAACCTTTCTTCTTCCACCTGGATGTCCACGCAGGACTTTCTTTGGTATTCGCTGTGGTGGCATTCTCTATACATATCCGGCCCATCGCTATATGCTCAATCTGACATGCACAGAGAGCCTGGGAGTCTTGTAGATGGTCATACGGCTCATTATTATATCTAATCCTCCAGGCGTCACCATCAGGCACATGTCCTTGGATTCTACGAAGCACTCGTCTCTCAAACGTGTCCAGCATTTCAGCAGATTTGGCTTTAAGTGTCCATGCTTCACATCCATATGTCACAACTGTTCTAATAATTGTCTTTTAAAGTGTGATTTTTGTTTTCCTATGGACACTTCTTGATTTGAACACCGGCAGAAGAGAGAAGAATGCTCCGTTACCTGTTGTTATTCTGTTTTTTTTATTTCTGTTGTGTCCTCATTATCTTTGTTCATTGTGGAACCCAGGTATTTGAAGTCTTCAACAGTTTCGAAGTCATAATTGTCTTTCAAATTTATTGTATTTCCTTGCCAACGGTTTGCCCTTCTGGGGGGCAAGTCTGGTTCAATCGGCGAAATCAAAACCCTAGTTATTACCCATATCATGGATATCATTATTATATGGAGTTCCACAATATCTTTAGATGTCATAGAACTCCATATGATAATTATATCCATGATATGGGTAATCACTTGGGTTTTGATTTCACCGGTCGAACCAGACTTGCCCCCCAGGTCTGTTTCATTGCTTTTGTTTTATTTTGATTGATCTGCAGACCTACTTCTGCTGCTGCCGTTTCAAGTGGCTCAAAGAGACACATATTTAGTGTTGTGAAATTCAATTCATACTCGATAAAATATGTGTCGCTCCCTGAATCTACCTGCATAGGACCAAAAAAATAAGTCTGATCTAGGAAAGCTTCCAAGCGTCCTTACTTCATAGATGGCAATAGTAATAATGTCCTGTTTCAGGTGATCTGGTACTCGTTTTTCAAATATATAGAACTTTCAAAAATACCATTGATAAAGGAAGTCAATAAGAAGGTTATTCTAGTGAGCGTTGCGCAAGCGCATAAATTGATCACGTGAAACCAACCGATGACAGGTCGTAAAGCCCTGTAGGTGCCTTGAATTCCTGGTTCTTCTATAATATTCCAACTTCGTCTCTATTGGGATGATAAAAGTTTGTCAAAAAAAATAACATTGAAATATGTTTCTCCACTGGGAATCGACCCCGAGTCCTTTGGCTAAAGAATTTGATATGAAACTAACTGAGCCTTGAAAGCGTACATTATGGAGTGTTTGCCACAGTTAAATTGATTAAGCTTATAGCAGGTGGCTTGGAAAATTCTTAGAAAATTACTAATGAGACAGTATTATGGATCTTATTAAAGGCCGATTGACATTATGTTCACTATGAAAAGCGATTCAGGACCTTCTCAACAGATAATCCTCAAGCAAATACATAGGTAAGTACCTAGTTATTATATTTGTTAACGTTCGGCTGATGGAGAAGAGCGTTTTCCGTATTTAAATCCTGAAAAGCCCATCTCTTGTGTATGAACTCTTGTGTATCTTGACATAGATCTGAAAGACGGATCAAGGGAAGAGAAATTAGTTTTCTGTGAGGAAGGGTTAAGGTTTTTAGATTTACTAAACCGGAATCTTTATTAGGTACCTATTTTGTAAGTCTGAAGGCTCAATATAATATATCCAAAGGCATAAAAAATATGTACATGTAATCAGATAATCGTATTTATTATTCAAGGGTAGCTTTTTCAAACCGCATCTCAAGAGCGCTTTACGTAAAATCTAAGCATATACCAACACATTTTGAGTTAACAGAAAGAAGCGAATGTCACATGTTTGCATTTGGTCTGAACCAGCCTGAACATACAAATAAAGGTGGTTGGGCAATGATTAATATTGTTTTTATTTTTATTTTATTTATAATCTAATTAGCAAGCGGATTATATTTTTTTATTTATTTATTTTAATAAAAGTTTTACATCATAATAATTGGGATCTCACTACAGGCTATCAGTGAGTTTCCTATACAAAAAGGTCAAGTACATATTACATTCCTTAAGTTTTAGTATTAAAATTATAATATGTTGGCGCAGATGACAGATAATTCCTTTTTGTACCTATCATCATCTTCCTGACATACCTATACCTTTTTCTACCTACACCCATACCTGAACGTGGCAACAACAATCTCGCCTCTGTCCGCGCGCGACCTCGTCACGTTCTTCAGTCTCGCAAATACGCATCTCAACACAACATCTCGTGTTATACAAGCGCCGCGCACAATTCATATAAAAACCTTAAAATACGTTCGCGGTATTCGCACGTAAATTACAGACAATTTGTGATCATATTGTTGAATCAGTGATGAAAAGGAAGAACTAACGCGACAGAGAAAATGAAGAAAACAGCTGGCACAGTAAGTCCACTCCTTTCATTATCCATTTTGTCCTATCTGTTCTTTTGCCGATATCGCACATATACAGGATAGGTACATGTTTTTTTATTTAATTACTTCTTATAAATGAGTCAAATGTTTTTAATTACATTCTACAGTAAATTTTATAAATATAGTTTTAACTGAAGATATTTTATCAATTTCACCCATATCACTTGGAAGGGTGCTAAATATTTTCGGTATGCTTACTTACATACTTTAATTGGGGTAGGTACGCCATCTGCGGAATGGTCGGTGATTTATTCTGACGTCCGAATATACACAAGGGCAGATATAATATGCAGTTTATCGATACTAGCGTCTACAATTCGCATTTACCATTCCGCATTATGTTTCCGGTTGGCTCTCTGATTGGTTGAGGTCTCGTAGTATGGAGTCAAATGAGCTGTGAAATTTTATATTAAATGCGATAAATTAAATAAAAAATGTAAATTTAATTTATAATAATTTATAATTCAATTTATAAAGCAACTCGCTCACGCGAGTCGCTATTATTTTTTTATTTATTTTTTTTTATTTTATTTATTTCGGATATCCAACAGTACAGTAGAGCATAATGATATTAAATACAATGAAAAAAAAAACAAGTAAATGTAGACTACAGTACATAATAATAGGACATCATATCAAATAATTTTAAAAGCTTAACATACAATTTACGAAAAATGAGAAAAAAACAAAATTATAGGAACACACCAGAAACATACAGGGAATAGTACAGAGAGGATTGTATGTATTCTAGAATCATAACATGGGATTCTAACTCACTTAAGGATCAACGAAGAAGGTGTTGCAACCATTATGGTGACACATAAATAATACATTCATGCATATACTAGAGAGTGGAATTTTGAGTTATGTTATCAGTGCAAAGTTGGCGCTTTATCGCAATTTTGAACGAGTGTAGAGATTGAGTATGAAAAAAGTCAATGTTATTGAGCAGGTTGTTAAAATTGGAGGTGGCCCGGTTAGTAAAGAAATTTTTCCTAAGATTAGTTTTAGAGTGTGAAATAGAAAAAGTAGGTTTTGATCTGACATTGCGGTTTGGAATGTGAAGTGAGATATTTTCTAATAAATTTGGACAATCAATGATGTTATGAAATAGTTTAAACAAAAATAGTGAGTCTGCAGTTATTCGTCTAGATGATAGTGATGGTAAATTAAATTTTGATTCAGCTAAGTACACGTTATTTATATGATTATGCGGGCCCATTAGTTCCCGACAGCCAGATTTATAGATGAGGTGTTTGAGGAAGCGTTTTTGTACACTATCCAGTCTATTTATGTACTTAAGATACATCGGGTTCCAAATTTGCGATCCGTACTCCAAATGACTTCTTACCATAGATGTATATAGAATTTTGAGGCATTCAATATTTGAAAAAGGTTTACAGTTCCTGATGATGAAGCCCAACATTTTATTGGCTTTTTTACTTATATTATTCATGTGATCGTCAAATGACAGTTTACTATCCATAATAATTCCTAGGTCTTTCACCGATTCTTTTCTAGGTATAGGGGAATTATTAAGTTTATAGGAAAAGAAGATTTTATTCTTTTTTTTTGTAAACGTGATAATTTGACATTTTTGTGGATTTAAGTTAAGAGAATTTATTTTACAGTATGTTTGAAGATGCTCTAGATCCTGTTGAAATTTACGGCAGTCTTGAACACTATTTATTTTTGTATAGAGCTTCATGTCATCTGCATATATTATTACTTTGACAAATTTGAAACAAGAGGTGATGTTATTATACACAAGAATAAAAAGAGAATTATTATTATACACAAACTTAAACCTAACCTAATAATGCAGAAAAGAAGATCTGGGACTAGAAGCTACTTTTATCGATCGACTTGTGCGGTAAACGTCAGTTTGTCGGCCGACGTCAGCGAGTTGTATTGATCTCTGGCAGTTAACATATTAATCACGTATTTTTGGTGCTGTGTGCTGCTATTTGTGACCAGATCCTGTTCTGTGATACTATTGTCGATTCTTATCCCCTGTGAGTAAGGATATTAAACGTCAGAACTGTTCCTGTGAAGATATAAAGATACGTCTCAAGTAAGTGACTGTCTATATTAACAGGTAGAATGACAGATCTCGATAATTTTTGTTTTGGGGTAGTTAAGCCCCCGACCCCTGGACAGCAGGCTACTAATTTATTTATTTATATAATTTATGTACATGTGTAAATAAATAAACCTGCTCGCTCAAAAGATATATGTATTTTTCCACTGTTGGCCAAAAAACTCAATACTCAATCAAATAATCTCTTTTTCTCATGACGAAAATTCTCGTTTTAATCATTCATCAATTTTCTTTGTTTACTTTACCATTTACCTATTTATTTCACCAATATAATAATTTTCTTTCAAATTTCTTCCCGTTTTTCTTCATCAAATTGATTCATAATATATCCTACTATCAGTTCCAGAAATACCATTCACTGGATATGTAACGTATGGGATAATATAACCCATTAAGTCGAATGGACACATTAATAGTTGGTGCCTTACTCCGCACCCATACTTATATATCCCACGCCCGCTGTATAAGTCCAATGTACCTACGGCTTAGTCGGCAATTTTTCAGCTAATCTTTCAATCACCCAGCCAAGCAGGCTGCCAACCTTCTGGAATGAAAGGGCAGTTCAACAAAAGGAGAGAGAAAGTACTTGAACAGCACAACTCTTCAACACACACAGTATATGTAGGTACTGGGTATGTACATATCCAGGCTAACTTACCGAATGCTTAAGTCTTCTTTACACCTCGACACAAAAAAAGAGGGGCGATGGATAGTTAAGACATTCTTTTGTATTTCACTCGTTCATTCATTTTATGCTTCTGACTGATATAGGTATGCATTCTTCTGCAATGGTACCTAACTTCATATTAAAAAAAAAAAAAAACTAATACTTTTCATCTTATGATATTTTCAGTGCTGACCGTCGCAAACACCTAATATTCCCTTAAACCCCATTAGATTTTGAAGGATACCTATCTGATAAGTGCTTGTCAAAATTTTTAACTGTCGAATATTTCAATGTGACTTCAAACTCAGGTAACTTATTATGATATATTTATTTTCAAATTGCTAAAAGGGCACATCACTTTCATAAAATGGCATTGAAGAATCATCAAGTTTTCATTGTAAAATAATTACACAAATTCATTTCATGAAAGCTGAAAATTAATTTTATTCCAACAATATTGATGCCTATATAATAGAACAGGTATTCTGTTTTAAATGGTTGGGGTGCTGTTTGAATGATGAGGGGAACCCAGATTCAGAAGTAAAGATCGGTTTGATATGGCGAGATCCACCTTTTACAAATTGCAAAAACTGCTGAGTAACCGAGATCTAAAGCTTTATACAAGATTGAGAGCTGTTAAAGCATACGTGTTGTCAGTACTGGTGTATAAGTGGGATTTTGGACTCTCAAAATCTCAACAGTTAATGAAATTGAAGTATTTGAGATGTGGCCATACAAAAGGTTGATGCGCATCTCATGGGTCGATAGAGTCACTAATGAAAGAGTTCCTAATATGATGGAGAAAGAGATATAGAGTTGCTCACCACTGTCAAAAGATGCATAGCCGCATTTTTTGGTCATACATTCCGTAGTTATAAATATGCCCTTTTCAAATTAAAGTGGAGGGGACGATAGGGGAAAGACGGAGTATGGGGCGCGAAAGGATATCGTAGCTTAAAAATCTCAGGTAGTCCTTCAGGATTCCGGATGCGACGTCACTAATTAGGTTGGTTCAAGATCAGGACGAGCTGGGTACGATTACCTTTGTTATTAAGAAGAAGAAGAAACTTGTACTGAAATATGTGGTTAAATAAAATGTAACGGAGACTTTAGGTTCCACGTAATCCCAATAAATTCGTTGTTTGTCAAAATAGACCCGAAAAAATACCTCTGAAGTGAATATGTAATGAAAATACGATCGTTTCGAATACAAATGAAACGCTGATGCAAAACTTTTTTTCTTCAAATTTACTGTGACCTATACAAGGAGATGGGTATATTACATATATTGGCTGTGCGTAGCCAATATTTCGGCAAATTCGCAACGGATTGAATACTTCAGGCAGTTGATGAGATTTTTTTGCGAGAAGAGAGAAATTTAAGTAACAAATAGAAAAAAAGAAATATTTAGTCATCGTATTTTTTGAGGCATTGTATAAAAAAATACGTATTGGTATAGAACATAGAAAATCATCGTTCGGATGATCAAAATACGAAGTTTAGATATTGAATGATATATTGTATTAGAAAATCTTTGTTTTGTTAAGAATCAAGAAGGCAGTTTTATCAAATAAACCTGGAGAATTTTCAGTATGCCTTCTATGCAGACCGTATTTTATATTATAGACCTCAATGAATGTTTTTTTTATATTTTTTTCGTACATTTTATGTTGTATATTCGATATCGATATTTATGTTCACACTGCCATCTATTGCAAGATTACACAACTTATAAATGAATTACGACCCTTTTTCCTACAAAAAATTCTTGGAGGAGTGTGGGGAAATAATAATTTGTGGTTATATATATTTTCGGATGGAAGTTGGAAGGCCGAAGCTTCGATGGCTGGACGGAGTGGTGAAGGATGCGAACAACATCGGCGTCCATAACTGGCGCAATGCGTCGCAGGATCGACAGTCATGGAGGCGGGCTCTGCAGGAGGCTAAGACCCGACCTGGGTTGTGGAGCCACAGATGATGATGATGATGATGATGATATATTTTCGGATGAGATACCTAAAACTATCTTATATTTCAAAACAGAACAAACGCTAAAATACAGAATACTTAAATATTTAATTGGATTCGGAGATTTGCGTGTACGAACATCGTCACACGAGATTTTTATGTATGAAGATTTAACGAGTTAAGGAATTACTCGTTGAGTGAAATTATTAAATTAAATAATATTTTTAATGACAATGACACTGGATACTGATTAATGCAACAGGATGAAGACTACATACATACAATCGTTTGAAGTCTGGATATCTGAAAACAAACTCGAGAGACAGAGTTTAACTTTAATTTAACTAATGAAAAAAGATCTTGAGTGCTTGACTATTAATTTAAAAACCAAGAAGTCAATTACAAGATTTTTTTTTTAAATATCCACGGTGTATAACATCATTATCTCTTCTGTTTATATCTTGTCCGTTTCGCGTTCGGTCAAAGCTATCATAAAAAGTAATAACTCAGGAATATAATATTAGAAATGATATCAAGTATTCAAGAAAATGGTAATTTTTTCTATTTCGTTGTATATTTTGTTATTTTTCCTCCATAAAATACAATATTTAAATGCAAAATAAACATTATACCCATGAAATGATTTTTCAACCAAAATTTTTCGAGGTTTTTTTCCATTATTTCTTGTTCAGAATATATATTCTCGTATCATACCATCTTCGCTGAACGGAAAAATATTTTCATAGATTTGTCTTAAAATAATATATATATTGAGAAACAAAATCTCGAAGGCCTACGGGCCTCGAAGTAAAGCCTATGTTAACAAACAATACATTATAACGTTGAAGATTTCATGGCAAACTTATGGAAAAATCCCCAGAAATATGTTCGATATGAGTTTTTCAAAGTAAATATCCTATAGGTTAACATCACACAATCAAGATTCTGATAAATTTGCTAACCCACCTTACGCAGGTTTTGTTTTTAGAAAAAAATATATTTTAGCATACAGAATGTTTGAATTTTTTTCTATATTCTTGAATAAAAGTGTTTTTATATGGTTTAGGATACTTGGCTGCGGCCACTTGGGTGCGGGACAGTGATCCAACTTGATCGCGACTTATTCTATACTAAAATTGATAGATGGCGCTATTACACAATAAATAATGCAAATCGCTCACATCTCAATAATAATAATAATAATAATAAGGACAATTTATAAAGCGCCGTTTAGTGACAACCGTGGTCACCTCAAGGGCGCTTTCAGTTTGCAATAATAACTGGTTAAACACTTGTCTAACTTATTTTAATCAAACTTTTGGTTTTGTAATGAGAAACCAAATGTTTATTTGATTAAATCTTAGGTAGGTACTAAAAAATATATATTTGCATAGTTTTTAAGCATGTAGATTGTTTTTAACCGTACCTATTTTTAAATTATACTAGTTGCATGTAACACATGGGATCCAACTGTCGACAGCGATAGTATGTATAGTTGAAGAATAAGTACCAAACCCATAAATACAAATTATTTATTATTTTATGATAGGTATTTAGTTTTCTATACAACACATGTACCTAGGTAGTCAAGATAGGATAGTATGGAGGTCAGTCTTTTTTTCCTACCCGGAATATGAAAACAGCATAATGGTATATGTATATTGTATGTTTAGAGATGAAGTATCAAACTATTAAGTCTTCTTTGACATTGTGTATAGGTGACTACCATACAAATTGTATGAAGCGATGTCGTCACTAAATTCAATTTTTATAAAAATTGTTAAAAAAAAATTGAGATGTACTGCTACAATGTTAATATTTTTTATATAAAATTAAATTATCTAGTTGGATATTTAAAAAAAAATGGAAATATAGGCAGTTAAACTCATAAATTTATCATAAAAAAAATACTTTTCTTAATAAAAAATGTTTGAGAAACCCTGGAATTTTTTTAAAAAAACTAATTTGAGATTTTGTATTTGTCTATGTTTGTACCAATTTTCAGCGTTCTAGCGTTTATGGTTTCTGAGATATATGGAAAAATAAAATAAAAATTCAAAAGTTGATAACCCCTGCCTGAAACAAAAATTCAAAATTCCGAGTATAAAAGTTTTGTAGGCCTGTAACTGTTTATATATTCTGAAATTTTAGGCTCTGTAAATTGAGCGGATCAAAAGTTATAAGGGGGGGACGGACACACACACAGACACACAGACACACATACACACACACACACACACACACACACACACACACACACACACACACACACACACACACACACACACACACACACACACACACACACACACAGACACACGAAATGTTCTACTCCGAATTCTGAGTAAATCCGTGTATGGAACATATATGCTGCGAAGCCTCTAAGTTGGTGTTTTTTGACTTCAAAGTTGGAAAAGCCGTGAAAAAAGTAGACCTCTCCATACAATTCTCGCGTATTCTGGCTTGATACATTGTCGATATGTTAAGAGAACAAAGTTCTCCTGAACAAATCGACAGTTGGACTAATAATATGTGCCTAATAAATAGAATAATAGGTAGGTGTTGGTAGGTACCTATATTTGTAAAACGAAAATTATTTTTACTATTAAACTCAAATATCTTTATGTTTTTAATGACTGTATCTAAATACATAAATATCAACTACATAGGTACCTGTAAAGTGCATTACGAAAATCAGTACGAAACACTTCATTCCTAAGCCGGATAAAATAATAATGTCGCACCCAAGTGTCCCTCACCCATGTGGCCGCAGCCAAGTGTCCCTTTCCGTTTTATTTAGTGTAATAAGCACTTCTTGATAATTAAGTTTACCGGTGGAAATATCCACAACAAATCTTAAACATTTGTTTGATGGTTTTATCTGTTTTGAAAAATCTAGGACCTGAAAATCATTTGGAAGAAATCATTAAGTTATTCATTCATACCATTGCGGCATATTATTTATATTATTATTGGAAGCACGACACGTGCGTGTATCCTCACACACCGTTATCGTCTCACCTGAAAATTCGGAAGGATTGGTTATCCTCATCGCTAAACTACATATATTATGTGAGATGCTATTTTGCCTGTTGTATTTTCGATCTTAAGTCAATCACTGGAAAAACTCTCCAAGATCGTTTTCACAATGTTGAAATAAGAAAAATATGTGGAATAGAGGGCATCGTTCGTTGGAGCAGATCCAGAAGAAGACATTGAAGGGACCACGTAGCCAGGATGGAAAGTGATAGACTTGCGTATATAGCGGCAAATAAAATCCCTTCTGGACGCCGTCTACTCGGAAGACCGCCAAAGAGATGGAAGAACAGTTGGACTTTGTCATCTCAGGATGCATAGTTTCTGAATAACGGACCAACTAGGTCTACTTCTTCTTCTTCTTTGCCTTAGTCCCGTGTTAGTCGGGGTCGGCCCTCCTGGTACGCAATCTCCAGGACACTCTGTCCTGGGTCGTCAAGGTATCGATGTGGTCCCCCTGAAGTTCTTTTTTAATGCTAGACCACCAAGTTGCCGGCGGACGACCGCTTCCCCGCTGAATAGTTGGTATGTCTAGTGTCTTTCTCACGATGTGATTCTCATCACGACGCATAACATGGCCATACCAACGCAGCCTTGTTTCTTTTAGTTTGTCCACTATCGGTGCCACTTTGAAACTTCCTCGAATATAGGTGTTCCTGATTTTATCAACTCTTGTAACACCGCCTGCCCACCTAAGCATTTTCATTTCGGCGGTGTGGAGTTTTTGTTCGTGGCATTTCTTGGCGGTCCAGCACTCAGCTCCATACAACATCGCCGGTCTGACAGCTGTCTTATATACCCTTCCCTATGTTCTCACTGGCATTTTCTTATCGCAGAGTACCCCAGTGAGAGTTCTCCACTTCAACCATACCACGTTTATCCTGTGTGATACATCGTTATTTACGTTGGCATCACTTGTGAGTATCGATCCAAGGTACTTGAATTGGTTTACTCTTGGTACTGGGTTATCCTCAATACATATCTGTTCAGTGCATCTTCTTTCAAACTCGCATACCATGTATTCTGTCTTATCACGACTTATCCGCAGACCATTATCTTCTAGAGCTCTTCTCCAAGTATCAAGGATCTCCTGTAATAGGATGGCCGAGTCTGTGATAAGGAGCACATCATCTGCATATAAGATACACCACGGCAGCGATTGCTGTGCATTTCTTGTAAGATAGTCCATGACCAGGTTAAAAAGGAAGGGACTGAGAGCAGACCCTTGGTGAACTCCCACTTTGACTTCAAAGTTATCGCTAAGTCCTGCTGGGCTTTTAATTCTGGTGGTGATATTGTAATACATGTCTTGTATCAGTTTAATGTATTCTTCGGGTATTCCTTGTGCTCTTGCTGCTTGCCAGACCAGACGACGTGGGACTCTGTCAAATGCTTTTTCCAGGTTGATGAAGAGAAGATGAAGATTTTTGCGATTTATACGATGTTTTTCCATTAATATTCTTATAGCCTATATTGCATCTGTAGTAGATTTACCCTGAGTGAAACCAAACTGATTTTGTGTTATTTTGGATATCTTGCATATGCAGTCATTTAAAATTCTTTCCCAAGTCTTTAGTGTATGTGAGGTCAGCTTGATGCCTCTGTAGTTCTCGCAACTTCCGATGTCTCCCTTATTTTTATATAAAGGTAATAAGTAGCTGTGTCGCCAGTCTTCAGGTATTTTCCGGGAGTAGGCTATGAGGTTTAATAGATTGGTTAGCCATTTCACACCCGCGTTTCCTAGCTTTTTCCAAATACCAACTAGGTCTACTAAACGAAGAAAAAGAAGAAGTGTTTTCGATTATCCGGCTCTCAGGGGACACTCGAAAATCATGATAATTAAGAGCGGAAGCACTATACTAAGCTTGTACCAATTTTGTTAATAATATATCTTTAAATCTATATTGATTAATAAAAAAAATATTAATCTTTATAAAAATCTGACATTCTTTTTTTTCGCGATGGTGATATTATACATTTTTATAATACGACTCGAGTGATAATGGTGAAACGTGATGAAGAGGGATAATACAAGAGATGATATGAGAGAGGGGAATATGGGTAGGAAAGAGGACCCTATTAAGTTTCCGATAGAAACCGCAAGATGTCTCCTTTGTAGGCACAAAACGAAATTGTATTTATAAGAAAGTAAATTTAATATAATCAAGTAGAAGATGACATTGTAAGTATTCTGCGGTTTAGTACCTTCTGATGATATTAAATTCGATTGTATCGATTTTTTTTGTATAGAAAAACATTAAAGAAACGAAGACAATGAATATGATATTGGTTATAAAAACTCTTGAGGTCAACGATCGGAGGAACTGTTTTCTCAAAAACCTCCCATTTTGTTCATGGAAACTGAAAACGGATAACGTGGAATAAGGTTTTATATTGAGTTGTTAAAGAGAAACTGTTTTTTTTTCTGTCAATGAAAACATTGAAGAATTTAAGACAATAAATATAATATTGGTTATAAAAACTCTGAGGTCAACGATCGGAGGAACTGTTTTCTCAAAAACCTCCCATTTTGTTCATGGGGACTGAAAACGGATAACGTGGAATAAGATATTATATTGAGTTGTTAAAGAGAAACTGATATTTTTGTTATTATTTTTATGTTGGGAAAATAAAATACAATTTTAAATGATTATAAAACAACAAACTACGTATAATATTTTAGTATGAGAATCACGAAAAAATACCCTAAGGTATTATTTATTTCCCGTAACATATTTAATGTGATGATATTACGACGTCTCAATCGATTCCACTTTTTAAAAATGGAAGTAAGCAAATATCTTATAAATGACACTCCTTCCCCATTCTACATATATCTTCCTCCTTTGTTGATGTGATTACATTTTACAATGTTATGTGTTTATCTTTGTGTATGCTTTTGTTATAACTTGAATGTATCATCATCAATGGAGCTACAGCCTTGTGTGGGCCCTGGCCTCCTCCAGAATCTTTTTCCAGCCGTCCTGTCCTCCACCACTCTCCTCCAGTTTGCTATTCCCAGTTTGGGCCTTTGAACCATCCCAGTTTGGGCCTGCCTATACTTCTACTGCCCTCTGGATTGGTATTAAGAACTTTTCTGGGGATACGATCACCATTCATCCGGCTGAAATGTCCCAACCATTGCAGTCTACGTACTTTTATGACTTGTGCAATGTTGGGCTCGTCATAAAATGCCTGTAGTTCGTGATTAAATCGCATCCTCCGAAGACCATTATCATTTACTGGGCCAAAAATCTTTCTCAGGATTTTCCTTTCAAATATCCATATGCTGTTTTGGACTCTTTTTGTTAAGACCCAGTATTCAGCTCCATACACTACGACAGGTCTGAGAAGAGTTTTATAAATCAGGACTTTTGTTTTCCTCGTTAGTATTTAGGACCTTATATTCTTTATTAGACCATAATAGCACCTATTGCCAATGGCCGGTCTTGCCTTAATTTCGGTGCTGCAAGAATGTACCTACCACTTCATTATTTTATGCTTCCCGTTGATTTGGTTGGTTGGAAGAAATTGGCTTATGGCAATAAACCCACCATTGAACACATTATAGTAAATTATGAAATATAAATTAATAAATAAAATAAATATTTTTCTCACACAATTTTTCATTGAAACCTTTTATTTTCTTTGGCACATAATGAATCTATTTACTCTCTGATTTCAATTAAAGATTAGACATAAAAAATACATTTTTGCTCTAAAAAAACGTATTTACATAATAATAATTTTGTTCCAAATAGGTATTTGTATGTATGTCTATTGTAAATATAATTAAATTTACATTTAAAAAAATAAGAAACCTACGCATTTTCCATAAAAAATGTGAAATTTCGAAAGCGTTACGTTTAGTGATATTAATTTGAATAATTGTTCAAATAAATTATCGGCCTCTTTGCAGAGATAAAAAGTATCCAAAAATAAAACTTGTACTCAAATAAAAATATTCACATCTTTGGAAATTATGAAAAATTAAAGAAAATTATTAAAAATAATGTATTTTCTGTATTAAAATTTTTTTTTTATCACTTCTGACATCGAATAAACGATTACATAATATGTAAAATAGCTGATCAATACTTCATTGCTTCCTATAGAAGTGGTTTATTTATTACCAAATTTAAATTCCTTCCAAAAAACTTGTGATTTCAGTCCAGATAAAGAAGGTTTCCATAAGAAATGCTTATATTTTAACTAAATTAGTATTAAATATGAATTCATTATTTTTATTTTCACATACTTTTTTTAGAGAATAAGAACGTCCTATTCAATAGTACATGTACAATGTACATCCTCGTACATTCCTTAAATAAGTCATAAATGCTTGTGCTATTTATAAGTGAACGAAATCGTTCGAGGCGAGATTTGAACTCATGACCACTGAATTATTAATCAAGCTTCGTAGCCGCTCTGCCACCGACCTTCTAAAATACACGTCCTTGATGCGAAATGCACAGGACAAGACGATGTGGGGTCAAATAGAGAAGGTCTTCATTCAGGAGTGAACGTAAATAGGCTGAAGAGGAAGAAGAGGTACGTACGTAAAACTTGATTCGATTAAATTCTATGCTATAAATTAGATCGGACACAATTTGAATAAATTTTAGATTCAATACCCTAAAGCCCCCATCTTGATGTTGGGGTATCGCATCACGTTTCTATGAGGCATGAAGGCATGTACCTACATCGTGTACATGCCTTCCAAGTAGATCAAGTTTACATGTCTATCTACACGACAAGATGGAGAGGCATGTACTTATATACCTAGAGATATTTGGAGCGAGTGAATAGGTACAGTTACTGACAAGTATTTTGAAGATGTGCTCAAAGACGAATTTTGTTTCTCTTTGAGTATTGAGGAAAACATCTATTGCAGTAAGCGATCTGTTGCCTTCCTTGGTCCTCGAATCCTGCACTCCTAACTAATGTATATAATATAAGTCTAGTGTACAAAAACAATAATAGACTTTACTATTGATTTCTGTATTGGAGCCCTCATCCCTTACATGACTCAGTTACATGAAAATTATTCGAAAAACATTGTTTCGAATCCCCATTTACACGAAAATCAATTACCAGAATAACAATTGATTGAAATTGAACTGTTCGAATCCATATTTGTTGGAAATCCATATTTAATTTAATTCACCGCATTAATTTTTTTTCGTGTCGTTATTTTACCTCATTTTGTCATATTTGTTACCAGTAAAAAAACCGAGCAACGTGAAGTATTTTACTGGTATTTAGTGAGAAATAAAGAAAATTAAAATAACACCTCACAAAGCAATGAGGAAAAGAAGGAATATTCAGGAACTATTTGACATAAAAAAAAAAATTGTTTATCTTTAAATATTTGGATGGATCGAGACGATATAACTTCATCACTTAGGCCATTCCATAGTCTAGATACTCTAGATGATTGTACTTGAAAAAAAAATCTGAAAACATCTGTATTGTTAATGGGGTTAGTTTGTTTGGTACGTACATTCATTTCGAAATCGATTTTTTTTATAAAATTTACAATTCAATATCTATTTTGTTTTAGTACGTGTGTTATTTAAGTGAGCTCGTGACAGTTCGCATTGTTCAACATAAAGAAACATTCTAAGATAAAATTATTATTAGTTTTGCCTGTCATACTGAGCGACAGATGTTTGTCAAGGAAACGGAAAGGCATTTAATTTTACATTTTCTCTGCGTTTTACCGTTACCAACATACATAAGTTACAAACATGAATAGCCAAGAAACGTTGAAGAAAATAGTACATAATATATGTATTATACTAGTTGCATGTGACACATGAGATCAACTGTCGGTGGCAAAGAATACGTATAATTGAAGAATGCGTACCAAAATATTAACACTTAAACACAAATTAATGAGTTTTGTAGGCTTATTTCTGTCTATAATTATATTCTTAAATTTTGAGCACTGTACATTGATCACAAATTATAAGGGGGGTGGGCACACATAGACACACTAAATTTTCTACTCCGAATTCTAAGTAAATCCAAATATATAGAACTTATATGCTGCTTAGCCTGTAAGTTGGTGTTTTTTGATAATTTACTTATATTTGTTTTTGTTTATTTTTGTCATTTTGTGACTTTGTACGGTTTCTGGTGCTATTTTTTTGTATTTGAAGTGTTTTTATTTAATTTTACAGTTTCTTTGAGTAGGTACCTATGTATATAATATAGGGCGTCCTGGGTTTAATCCCCAGCTCAGGAGATATTTATATAAAGTAATTTCTCAAAAAAAAAAAAAATTGCTTCTCTGGACTGGAAACACTGGTTAGTTGGAAGAAATTGTCATATGACAATAAACTCGTCACTTATGCAGGGTGCAAGGAAGTGTTTATTATTATATATTTTTTCATGTTTGTTTGCTTCATATATTTTTTGATTTATTATATACTGGCTTCAATACCCCGCCGTTGGCCAAGAATATAAATATGTGAAGGAATAAGCAATCTATTTTATAATATTTTCACACAAATTTTCAGATGGGATTTGGTTTAAATTTTTAAATAGGACTATAGGGTATGAGAGTTGGCCTACCCAGACTCGCTTTAGGAGATGAGGTCTCCTATTCGAGTCCACTGAATACGCCAGCAAAAGGCGCACTTAAAAAGTGTGCTGCGTATAGGTGCGTGAGGGTGACCTTTAGGTTGCTCAAGAGCAGCCCGCAGGTCACACGGCACATGCATCCTTTCGGTCACCAGAAAGGCGACCTCCAGGATGCACACACCCCAAGATCAGTTTACCCTCAAAGCCCCACAATTATTCTTTTTTTCGTTTATTACCCCAATTTATAAAAAAGAAATACAACAATGGAATACAATAAAATACATGAAATAGAGTTACAACGAATATCATACAAGGAACAATCCACAACAGCAAATAAACAAGAAGTTAGTTCGGCCTCTATGCAGCAGAGTCGCATGCACGGAGGAATCAACAGTAAACAATGTAAATAACGAGAGGTAAATCAACAATAGTAAGAAGACATGTAATACAATAAAAGCAACAGATCAAAAGAAAACTCAACAAATAGAAACAGAAGAAATGAATAGATGTGTCAAAATAGATTAAATGAGACACACATAGTCAAAGAGCAGACAGATGCAGGGTCAGAGGGCAAACATACAGACACCACTACGTCCCAGGGAGGGACAGACAATACAAGCACACTTGAGTTTCGCTCCGATCCACGTTAACAACTGGGAAAGGAAAGACTCCTCGGAAGGCTCCACGCCAACTCCTCTAAGCAATTCTCACCTCTCTTTCCAACTATGCACGAATTCCCGGAAAGCCGCAAAGCTTTGACGGGAACGCAGAAACTCCGTCATTCTTACCGGTCTAGATGTATTCATCAACGCATTTAGCATCCTATCTCTCTCCAAACTGAGACACTCGCAATACCACAGGATATGCATCACATCCTGGGCCCCACCACCACAAACACACCACGGGTCCTCGGCCAGGCCAAACTGGAAAAGCTTGGCATTAAACTCTCCGTGACCCGTGACCATCTGAACAACTGCTGGGTCCAGTCTAAGATGCCCCATACTGAGGCGATCAGTCACATCGGGCAGAAAGAGGTGGGTCAGTCGATCCTTCGGTGACCTGTCCCACCTTTCCTGCCAGACCTGCAAAGTTCTAGCTCTACACGCAGCCATACGCTCACGGAAGTCCCCGCTACTAGCAGAAATGTCGACGCGCTGACCCAAATGGACGGCGGAGAGAACCCTCCAAAGACGACCCCTAACGGCCGCCTCCCTGATCTCTAGATCAGCAGGCAGCATACCAGCTAAAACAGGTAGAGCATCAGTCGACACGGTCTTATATGCACCAGTAACAGCAATAAGCGGAACCCTCTGACCACTCAGAATACGCAGGCTCACCACACCTGCATCCAAACGATGCGCCCATACCCTGGCTGCATAAGTAACCTGAGCAACATACGTTGCCCGGTAAACTCTAGCGACCTCAGTGGAGGCCATACCCCAATCATACGTACTTATTCTTCGTAATTTCATGAAGAGGTTCTTACCCCTCGTCGAGACATGCCTGACATACTCCATGAAGTTACCTGAGCGGTCAACTATGACCCCCAAATATCTAGTGTACCCAGAGAACTTAATAGACTCCGAGCCCATCCGGATACAAAGGTTTCGATTCACACTCAGAGAGCCCTTCAAGACTATCCCAACCGTCTTCGCAGAGGAGAAAGAGAGCCTATTTCTCTCACCCCAATCTGCAATCATAACTAGAGCTGATTCAGTTGTCCTTTCAATTTCCGCTCTAGAATTACCAGCCATCAAAAGAAACGCGTCATCAGCATACGCCACAATCATGCCAGACCCAGGCAAAGGGAGCCTCAGCAGATCATCCATCAGCACATTCCAAAGGAATGGGCCGAGGACGGAACCCTGAGGGAAACCCTTCGTCGTAATCTTAGACACCTTGTTCGCGCCGTATGTCAACGAAACCGACTGCTGGGTGAAATAGCTTCTAACAATACTGTACAGCCTAGGGCCACAGCCTCTCGCCTTCAGCTTGACCAAGATCACCGGCCACCATGCGTTGTCAAAAGCACCCGAAATGTCGAGGAAGACCCCAATAACGTATTTTTCGGTCCTTTCATACTTCCAGTCATACGCACGAAGGATATCATCCTCAGTAGAACAACCGCGCACGAATCCAAACTGCGAATTCGAGGGAAAAGAGAGACTCTCCTCAAGCCTATCGCGGATGACCACCTCAAGGACCTTCCCCAGCACCGGCAGCAAAGTAATCGGCCTGTAGGCACCAGGATCCGACCTCGACTTACTGTTGCCCTTGGGAATGATCCTGAGAACACCATGGGGTATCTAGAAGAAGACATTGGAGGGACCGCGTAGCCAGAATGGACAGTGATAGACTTGCGTTTATAGCAGCAAATGGTCCCCTCTGGTCGCCGTCTACCCGGAAGAGCAGCCAAGAGATGAAAAGATAGTTGAACTTTGTCACCGCAGGAGACATAGTTTCTGAATAACATCCCAACTAGGACTACTGAACGAAAAAGAAGAAGAAGACTATGGGTTGAGGTAAGATTTTTTTTTTATTTGAAGTGTTGTAAAGAGTTTAGTGTTGGCTACAACCCATCATTTTTATATATTGCTATGAAGTGTGCATAAATTGTATAAAATTTCTGCATAATCTGACAATGGGAAAATGTTTTGCATGTGACTGATTATCGACATCGTATAGAGTTTAGTGTTGGTCACAACCACCATTTTTCATATAATATTGAATACATTAACAGTGACAAATGTTTTACGTGTTTAATTGACTAATACTTGATAAGACTACAAAATTAGTATTGGTTTAATACCTCAAAAAAGTAAAAAAGAATATGAGTGAGGTAAAGAAAAAAATATTTCAGACAAAAATTTTAAACATTAAAAAAATATCGTCGAAAATCTCAAAAATCTTTGAAAGTATTATTTAATATTTTTTGGCTTGGTGTATTTTCATCTTGTACATTGAAACAAAAATTGAATAATATTAATGAAATTTTATCAAAATCTCAATTGAGTTGGTTATTGCACCCTCGGTAGTATTAATAAACTAAATATAGGTATAAGGACAAAGGTTCCAAAAATTCGTATTGTATTCTGACTGCTTTGTATAATATAACCCTTTATACCTCTAAGCCGTGTCATAGAACGAAATTGACCATTTCGGATCTTATCGCTACTTTTAATTGATATGCTCAGATGGAAAACATACTTATACTTTAACTCAAATTAATTATAAAATTTGGAAATATTCCGTATTGACAAACTTTTTAACAAAACTTTTAACAATCTTTTTAACTTTGACTCCCGACAGGGAAAAAAATTCAAAGTTTGCGTATATGCATTTAAAAATAATATTCGATTCGGTATTAAGTTTGCGATGCTCATTGAGTAGGTAATACATTAGTTTGTACATTTTTAACCAGAATAATTGAAAAATATTATTTTTTTACTGTTTTCTTGTTCCTTTTACTTTTGCTATTAAAATTTCAATTTTTAACTAGAATAATACTTGATGTTCCTTTTCTCCTCGTTTTTCGAATGTGCCAGCCCAATGATAAAGAAGGAAAAAAGAAAAAAATGAATAAACAAAATAAATAAAAAATGCGTTAATGTATCACTACTTTTTATATAAGTGAAAACATATAACTTAGGCAAAAATTGTATGTACTTTTCATTTTTGTTTTTACTATTATTATGTATGCTGTATGTTTTCCGAATAAAATAAAAAAAAATATTTGATCTGGGACTCATGCGAGTTATATCAAATACATCAACACACCTCGACATTGACATTTACCCTCTTCTCTATAGTTTTGAAATGTCAAATGGCGTCGAGAATTGATTTTTGACACATATTATGACGGGCCATTAAACCTGATTGATCAGCTTTATGTAAGCTGTTGTCTGTTTGATGTTAATTGAAATAGTGGTTAACAACTTATTAGTACTTACAAAGTATTTTGATTGTGTGCCTAACTGACGTAGAGCAGAAACTATTATCAGCCATATGTATACCTATTGTCTCTGTTAAATTGTAAACTTCTAGTCCTAAAACAGGGTTTCCTAGTTGGGCAGCATTGATCTAAAATATGGCGTGATAAAAAATAAGTATTTTTTATAATTATGTAGTCAATAACAATAAAAAAATATTAACGAATTGAACGCGCAATCTTGGTGAAAGAAAAGTTTCTTTGTAACCTGTGACCATGTAGGACGTGTCCTCCGAAACTAGTCAGGCAAATAAAATTGTGGAAGAACAAATTAACTATTTCATTAAAATTACATTAAAAAAATATCTTGAACAGTAAAAAATAATGTCAGTTCACAAATGGTAAAAAGGAAGTTCGCGAAAATATTCACACGCGTCTAGTTTTACGCGAATTATGCTTTAAAAAAAAAATTATACGATGGGTGAAAAGCTATTTGCTTAGAGCGACTTTTTATAACTTTGCAAGAGAGCCATTCATTGTTTTAAATTTATAAAAAAAATCATTTTTAGAAAAATAGTAGTTGTATTTTAAGCTGAGTAAGGTTACTATTTCTCAAAAAAATCTCTTGGCATATTGGTATGATTCTTTGAAGCCAGTGCCGTATGCACTGGCTTCAAAGAAAAAAGTCAATATCGCTAAAATGTCGCTTAATACAAATAGACTTTCACCCCGCGATATTGGTGAAACGTTGCGATTTATTTAATTGTAAATTTCTGTTCATGTATTTGCGAAACGAAAATATCTTCCAATATAATAATAATAATAAGGACAATTTATAAAGCGCCGTTTAGTGACAACCGTGGTCACCTCAAGGGCGCTTTTAGTTTGCAAAAAATAATTTAAAATTAGTCCTACGTCTAACACATTGAAAATGGTGAAACATAAAACTTATAAAAAATACAATAAGTTAAAATTAAGTTAAAATTAGTCCTATAGCTAACACATTGAAAATGGTGAAATATAAAACTTAAAAAAATACCTAGAAATCACAAATTAATCTTGTTACATAATCCAGATGAAATTAATTATAAAAAATAGTCGATTCAAAGTAAACTGGCATAGTATTTAGTACACATAATATTATTGGATGGATGAAGGACAATCTGGATACGACTTGCGGAAAAGATGAGTTTTTAATTTCTTCTTGAATTCATTGATATTTTCGGCACATCTTATATCCATTGGAAGATTGTTCCATGACTTTGGTCCAGAAACGCCAAAAGATCGATATAGGTATTTTGGCTTATTTGTGAGATTGGTTTCTACTAGTTTTTTATTGGATTGGGTCATTGATCTTAGCGTACTTTGTTTGTTTATTGTTAGGTGAAAATGGAACACAAAGTTCCGATATATATTCCGGGGCCATGCTATTGAGTGCTTTAAAGACAAGGAGACATGTTTTAAATTCTATACGTTCTGGGCTCTTCAGCCAATGAAGTTTGTGAAGTGTTGGTGAGATATGCGAGAAACGATCGATCTGGTAAATATAACGGGCTGCTGCATTGAGGATGAGTTGTATTCTATGGATTTGGTATTGCGGTAGGTGAGCTAATATGGCGTTGCAATAATCTACACGGGAAACTATTAAAGAATTTATAAGGACCTTAGCAGCATTTGTCGAGAGACACCTTCCAACCAACCAGAGTTTATGTGAAATTTACAAAAAATGATTAGGTATGTATGTCTTCCGTGTAAAGTGAATATTTATCAATATATTTTTAACTAGAATTATGAAAAAATAATAATATATTTAATTTTAAGTTCTGACGATGACCAATCTGACGATGCTCAGCATAGAGCGATACCGGTGAATGGGAGTCATGTTTGCGAAAAATTCAAATAGAACTTCAATTAAATATATATATTTTTTTCAAAATTATAGTTGATTATAGAGTTCTGTCACGATGCTACAGTTTCAAACATTGATCAATGTATTTTTATTAATTTATAAATATATCACTTCTTTGCGCATTAAGTGTGAAGAGTTCATTGCCAAATGCCAATCTCTTCCAACTTACAGTTTTTTACAGTGCAGAGAAGTAAGAGCTGCCTGAGAAATAAATGTAATAGGTACATTATTTCAACTCAGATAGGAATGAAACTCAGTACACTGGCACCAAAATACATACATAGGCGACGTCCTACGTAGGCGATTCAAAGCGAATGCGAAGCGGCGCGGCGCGGCGCGGCGCAAAAATAACAAACAGTCGGTAACTATGGTAGTGTCCTACGTTACCGACCGCGAGTTGGTTTCGATGCAGCGCGGCGCGATGCGAAGCGAACGCGATCAGTTGGTTTGATATTTTCGCGCGAATTGATAGCGGCGCCATTGTTTTTTGACATGTCAGAAACAGAAATTTTAATTTCTGTCCATGAACGTCCCATATTATGGGACAAATTATTATCGAACCGCGAATTTTAGGATTTGGAAAAAATAAATGGGACTACAAGTAAACACATTTATTTATTATTGCTTTTTTACAATAGGATGTTGTTCAAAACACACAACTCTCGCTTGCTTCTCGCTCGCTTTTCTCTCGCTTGCACGAATGTAAAATTTTGATATGTTTCCCGGAAAGATGTAAATTCAGTCTCATTTATTAATTCAAGATCACGTAATTCTTCATACAAATCGTGATACCCCCCATAAATATGCCTCTCTAAGTACACAATATTAGTTTCACTTCTCTGCCGAACATACTTCTTGAGTATTTTATATACGTACATCCATGACAGTAGCTGGCGGCAGAGGGAACGAATCGCGCACACGTAGGACAGAGCCGCCGCGTCGCACCGCATCGCATCGCTTCGCAATCGCGTTCGCTTTGAATCGCCTACGTAGGACGTAGCGTTACTTTCTGAGATTATACATACATATTTAATTCAAGAACTATATACATAATGTACTATCTATGTCACACAACTGTTCAAATGAACACCTCGGCACAGGACTTCCTAGTGAGGTGTTCATCGTATCCTATCAATTAAAATACATATCAATAAATAATACACATACACGCATATTTATGTACACATTCACTTAACTTCTAGATCTAGTATGTAATTGTATTTGTAACTTCCTCATTGTATTGTTAATAATAAATAAATAAATAAAGCGTTAGAAACTTTTTTCAAACAATTCAAGTTTATTTAAGAGTTATATCCTCCCTCTGCTGACTAACTGTCGTATCTGACATTTTTTGCAAAATCGAGTTAGGACCACCAATGTGTATTTATATGTTGTACGCATGTTCTCACTAAAGGTCTCGACTGTATCACCTCCCGTTAACTTGGAATAGCTTTGTGATTTGTTGTCTACCAATTACTGAAAATAAAATATCATTAATGTGCAAATACGATTTTAAAATATAAAATAATGTTTCATATATATAAGAATACAAATAAAACATTAAAATATATTTACACCGTGTCACTGCACCGTGTGCTGGGAGAGATGAAAAAATTTACGCGCGAAACACTAAAAACGCTCTCCTGAACAATTTGCATTTTGCAGATACGACTGTTAGTCAGGAGAGGGACGATATCAACATATGTGAGAATTGGAAAATAAAACCAAAAAAATAGCGTTACGTTATGAAATTTTTAATAATTTAAAATATTTTTGATCCTCTTTTCATCTGAACGCAAGCTATAATATAAGGTACGCATAGATAGAGGGTGTCCCTTCGGGATGTATCAGAGACATCATGTTATGTACGTGACGTTGAAATAAAATTATTAAAATTGAAATAATTGTTATCCTTCATAATGGTAATTTTTGCTAATCGCATTCTCCTCATTATCATAATGTGACATCGTGTCTGCTTCAGAATTCAACCAACACAGGGGAGCCGGTGTGCTCTTGTGTTACCACGTTTTGTGCGTGACTGGGAAAAATAGCTCCCTCATCATATTACTTTTTTTAAATTTTTTTTTTGTAATCGTGTTGTTGTTTACCTTTTTTGATGCCTGTATTTATGCAGCACGTATACGCACGAAAAAATACATTGTGTTTTTTTTTCATTATTTCGAGAATTTTAATAAATCTACACAATTATATTTTTTTATTTATTTATTTCTCATACGGCAATGTATTGCCTTTTTTTTAAATAAACATATATATGAATTTCACAATAACCGATTTTCCGTGGTAATTGATGATTGTTAATAAAAATCATACATTTTGTTTTGGCAGACAACTTAGAAATAGAGAATCGAATAACCTTCTTTACCATACCTAACATATTTAAACTTAATATTTGATTACGCAATTTTTGAGGCTATTTTTTTACTGCAGATAAACAACTAGTATCATGCTGAGACTCTATTCTGAAAGTTTCATCACAATGTATCTGTGTTTGTGTGTGCTATGTGCTGTGTGCTATGTACGGCGTGTTCATTTTACTTTAACAATTATAAACTAAAGTACTCATTCGATTATTTTAAAATTTTGCAAATATGTATATCTAATAATCGCATAGAACTTATTAGATTTTGATGGATAAATGAATGGTGCTTCTCATTTTTTTTAACTGTCAAATATTTCAAAGTGACCCCAAACTCAGGAAACTTAAAATTTGAAATTTTTATTTTCAAATTGGTAAAAAGGCACACCACTTACATAAAATGTCATTGAAGAGTTATCAAGTTTTCATAATAAAATATTTAAATAAAAAAATAATTGAACAAACTCATTTCATGATAATGCTGAAAATTTTCCATACAAAATTTTAATATTTATTTATTTATTTATATATATATATATATATATATATATATATATATATATATATATATATATATATATATATATATATATATATATATATATATATATATATATTTATATATATATATATATATATATATATATATATATATATATATATATATATATATATATATATATATATATATATATATATATATATATATATATATATATATATATATATATATATATATATATATATATATATATATATATATATATATATATATATATATATATATATATATATATATATATATGAAATATGTTATAATATTTTTATCTCGGTTTTCCCGTGTCAGTAGGTCTTGACTAAGACCATTTGTCTTCCGACGTTTCGCCTGAATATCACCAGGCATTTTCAAGGACTTAACGAAAAGCACGCGCGCGACACACGTCTACTCACACTGAAAGCTCACCGTCCTTCAGTGTGAGCAGACGTGCGTCGGGGGGTATATATATATATATATATATATATATATATATATATATATATATATATATATATATATATATATATATATATATATATATATATATATATATATATATATATATATATATATATATATATATATATATATATATATATATATATATATATATATATATATATATATATATATATATATATATATATATATATATATATATATATATATATATATATATATATATATATATATATATATATATATATATATATATATATATATATATATATATATATATATATAAATATATATATATATATATATATATATATATATATATATATATATATATATATATATATATATATATATATATATATATATATATATATATATATATATATATATATATATATATATATATATATATATATATATATATATATATATATATATATATATATATATATATATATATATATATATATATATATATATATATATATATATATATATATATATATATATATATATATATATATATATATATACGGCTAGAAGCCTTTTACAATAAAAATATGTACAGTAGTTACAACAAAAGTATTTAAAAAAATGATGATAACGATGAGATACAAAATAACAATTAACTAAAAATTAACACACTAAAATAAATATTGAGTGACTTGTTAGTGAGGAGTTAAGCGTTGGCCACAATCCACTCGTTTTTTATACCCAGGTATTTGTAGTGATGTTGGGCGTGCGTCTTGTTACATTTCGGGATCATTATATTTCCTATGAGATGCCATCTCTGTGTACTGACTAGATTTACAGTCCGGTCTCCAAAAGTATCTTAATGTATTTAAAGCAATATTTTCATATAAGTTATCTAAATATGTTACCTAGAATATATTAAATAATTGTTTTATTAAATTCTTACAGATAAATTTTTGTACGATTAATTTGTTTTCACCACTTTGAATACAAGTCTGTCCTGAGGAGGGAGAGGGTAGCTCCGAAAACTTGTTTGACATTTAGCACTCAAAGTTTTGAAAACAAAAAGTTATATGTAAGAATTTTTCAAAATGTGCCACAAAGCCATAGCTTTGTATGAAGATTTTGTTTTACTATTTCGATTCTTTGTCTATATTAGCAAAAATAATTTAGTTATCATAATTAACCAAATATTATGCAATGTTTCCATTGTGAGAGGCGTTTCTTTATAATGTGAGGTTTTTATATAACAATTCATTCACTCATTCATTATACCATCACGGCATTTCCCACAATGTGGGGTAACCAGCGAAAGGTGTGCGGGTGTGCTGTATAAAAGGGAGAACAACACATCTTTGTATGCCCACACATCAGTCTTGTTTCACCAAAAAAGGCACTACATTCATAATGTGTGATAGTGAACCTCATTACTGAACTATGTGAGATGTTATTACGGCTCTTACGGGAAACTCGAAAACAATGATTTAAAAGAATGGAAGCACTATTCTAAGCCGGTGCCTCACAGCTGAGCCGGTGCCTCTCAGCTGAACATATAACAATGTATCTATAATAAAGAAATTGTCGGCCTTCGTGGCTCAGTTGGTTAGGTATCTGACTGCTGATCCAAAGGTCCCGGGTTCGATTCCCCGTGAAGACACAGTTTTTAATTGTGTTTTCAGTCTGGATCTGTGAGACGATTAATATCTCAAGTCTCCAGAATGTGGCAACTTGTTATTGGGTGCATGTTAAATTAATATTTAACATAGTACCTGTTAGTTGCCCAAGAAGTAATTTTAAATAAAAAAATAAAAAATTGGAGCTATAATAATTTACTAAAGATACACTGTAAATATTTGAGACGGCTGTACATATTTCTGAAATATTAGATATCTACAGCTACGGGCCGGTTAAATAATGATATTACCTAATAACTATCGAGTACAACAAAAAATAGTTCTCTATTATAATTATTCATTCATTCATTGATCACAACTTAAGATGGACAGAACAAATAAACACAGTTGCAGGTAAAATAAGAAGGCTTATTTATATTTTTAAAAACATTCGCAACATAATGACTAAAAAGGACTTAAAAACAATATATTACGCGTTAGCTCAATCGATTATAACACACGGAATGATTGGTTGGGGTGGCGCTGCTAAAATTAATATGGATCCTCTTATTAAAGCACAAAAAGCTTTAATTAAGGTTATTATAAAAAAACCATTTACATATCCAACAGTTCAATTATTTAATGATTTTCCAGTTTTCAACATTCCACAGTTATATATCAAAATTATTTCTATACATTTTCATAAAGATAAAACAATTCACATCACACCGCAACACAATTACGAGACGACACGCAGGAATTTTCTCATGACTCCAAAGACAAACACGACATTCGGACAAAGACATTACTATTATTTAGCTCCAAAAATTTTTAATAAGATAAAAAGTGAAATAACGGACATACAGTTGATGAATAATTTGAAATACAAGAAAACAATAGAAACATGGATTAGAAACAAGGGCATTATATACTGCGGAAACATGATCAATCTACAATAGTTTATATTTTATTTTTATAATAGGTATATTTTATAACAAGTTTTAGTTAAATACAAGTTTAATATTTTTCTATATTGTTATATTTTGTTTGGTTTCAATGATAAAAAAAAAAAAAAATATATACTGTCACGCCGTTTCCCTATTTGGGGTAGGCAGAGAGAACCGAACGCCAGACTCTTCTATCTTGGCATACCTGTTTTGCCTCATTTACATTCATACATCGCGTCATACATACTCTCCTATTATTCTGACATTATTCGATAAATCTAAAATTTATAAATTACGACTAAACAATCTTAATGCCAATAATAATAAAGCGTACCCCTAAGGGAAAGAAAGAAAGAAGGGGAAAGAGATCTTGGAATAATGCCAGTGACTGACAAAATGCCGGGTAATATTATTACTATTTTAAAGCAAGCTTATTATCGATATATATAACAACTACTGTTTATACATACCGTCACGGTATAACACATTGAGGGGTAACCAGCGACAGATGTGCGGGTGTGCATTACCATATAAAAGGAAGCGCAGCACAAGCGTATTTATACCACAAACCAGTCTCGTCTCAATTTGCAGATTGCATTTTCGATTACCTGACTTTTACCCGAAAATGATTATAAAAGAAAAGTGTGTAAGGACTATTCTAAGCGTGATTTATTTGAAATAATTTGTATCAAATATGTCTTACCTTAAAATAATTCATGGAAAACGTCATGTTGATTATAGTAAATGATGTCTTACCTGTAAAAAAAAGGAAAAAAAATATATGAAATACATACGAGTAAATTTAACTTTTTAATCGAAATAAGAATTCACAATTTAGTTTAAACTTATATTATATAATATGTATGTACCTATTCTTTATTCTATATGTTAATCGGTTTTTGTTAAGTCAGACAACGAATGACTAGAATAAGTAGAGGAATATTTATATTTTGGGATTCTGTTTCAACACAACGGAAGACCTGATAAATATATTATTGAAAGAAGAGTTTTGCCAGGTAATAGAATAAACGGAGCACTTTAACCAGTAATGTCCGATCCAAGCTTCTCAAAGGAAGCCAAAATTTCCGTACATAATGAAATTTCAGTTCCTACTTTGACCTATGCCAGTGAAACATGAACGTAGCAAAAGACGTATGAAAGTTGAAAAAATGGTGTAGAAATTAGATCACTAAGATAGTATGTAATAGAACGATATGAATAGAATAAAAAATGAGGACATAAGTAAATAATGCAAAATAAAGAAGGATATTATAAGAAAAATGAAAATGAAGGCCTTGAGATGGTTTGGGCATATTGAAAGAATTAACGATATATTTTATTTTTTTTTATTATTATTGAAACCAAACAAAATATAACAATATTGTTACAAACAATAAAAATATTACAAAAAAGTACAATTTAAATAAGTTATATGAAACATTTTTTTTATAGGATTATTTGGTATATACCACCTCACTAGGCTGAGCCTGTACCGAGGTGACAGATTTTTTTTTTTTGCGTTATATCTGACAGAAAAATATTAAACTTGTATTTAACTAAAACTTGTTATAAAATATACCTATTATGAAAATAAAATATAAACTATTGTAGCTTGATCATGTTTCCGCAGTATATAATGCCCTTGTTTCTAATCCATGTTTCTATTGTTTTCTTGTGTTTCAAATTATTCATCAACTGTATGTCCGTTATTTCACTTTTTATCTTATTAAAAATTTTTGGAGCTAAATAATAGTAATGTCTTTGTCCGAATGTCGTGTTTGTCTTTGGAGTCATGAGAAAATTCCTGCGTGTCGTCTCGTAATTGTGTTGCGGTGTGATGTGAATTGTTTTATCTTTATGAAAATGTATAGAAATAATTTTGATATATAACTGTGGAATGTTGAAAACTGGAAAATCATTAAATAATTGAACTGTTGGATATGTAAATGGTTTTTTTTATTATAACCTTAATTAAAGCTTTTTGTGCTTTAATAAGAGGATCCATATTAATTTTAGCAGCGCCACCCCAACCAATCATTCCGTGTGTTATAATCGATTGAGCTAACGCGTAATATATTGTTTTTAAGTCTTTTTTAGTCATTATGTTGCGAATGTTTTTAAAAATATAAATAAGCCTTCTTATTTTACCTGCAACTGTGTTTATTTGTTCTGTCCATCTTAAGTTGTGATCAATGTAGATACCCAAATATTTATACAATGGAGTCCTTGTCAGTGGTTTGCAAAAGCAACTTTGCTCGTGAGTACAGTCATGTATGATTAAATTTTTGTCTTGGCTAGGTTGCCGTCTAGAATCTATACAGAATGTCATGTATTGCGTTTTGTCAATATTTAATGTAAGCAGGTTTGCATCTAGCCATTGTTTTATGGTTGGCCAAATAAATTTACACGGGTGTAAGAGATGGCATGATCATGTGAATGATATTTTGAAAGAAGGTAACATAAGGAGCTTGAACAATCGATGAACATGTATGAGACGATGCATGGATGTAAAAGAAGCCAGGAATGTATGAAAAAATAGAGGATTATGGCACTCGGTTGTCTCTGCTTACCCCGTTAGGTACATGGCGTGATGGAATGTATTTGTTATTTCTTTAATGGATAGTTTATTATTCTTAAGAAGACATATAACGCTAAACTTAGTGACTGAAAACATGATATATTAATACCGCCCAATGTACTATGAAGTTACGCGTTAGTAAGGGTAAATATCGCGTGCGTTAAAAAAGGTTTATACGTGATTTAAATGATTGGAAACCCCAAATTTGTTGATTTTTTGCATTTTAAGAACAAACCTTAGTTGAAATGAAAAAACTTTATAGGTCATTCACTTTGATTTTATGCACTCTTTAAGCTTATAAAAGATTTATTTCTCTACGACACATGGTTATGGAGTAATTTAACAAAAATGCTGTAAAAAAGAATATTTATAATAATTTATTTATAGGAATTTAAGCTGAATTTTAAAATTGTGTGACGAACATTCACTAGATAAATGTTGAAAAGACGTATACTGTTATTTCTAGAAACACACTGTTTAACATATGTATTTGAGGGATTTGATTTGAAATTGAGGTGTTTAGGTTTATATGGCCCCTTAAACTTATCTTTTTAATTATTTTTTTACTTATAAATTTGAATATTCTTATTCTTTTTATTTTATAAATCTATCTTGTCATAAGTACAATATCAAATAATTTAAGTACATTTTAAGTTTAAATATAATATTGAAAACTCAAATGTTTCTTGTAAAACATTTTCAAGCACTTGTTTTGATCAAATGCTCCACGGAACGAAGCTTCTTCGCTGAAGGATGCTTACCATCGAGTTTTAAGGTAAAGAGTGGACTTTGCCTCAAGATTTAAGAGATGGGGAATTTTAAATACACCCTTATATATCCACTTTAAGTAAACCTTAAATTTAATATTTAAATATTGTGAAATTATCTATATTTCCAGGGAGTAATTTTTTAAATAATTTGATTTCATACAATCACTTTATTTACAATTTTTATAAATACAAATTTTACAAGATTATTGTTACTGTACCTATACAAGATTAAATGAAAGCTGTTATCTAGAGGAGGTCTAATTCTAGAGTATTTTTCCTATATTTTTTTTTATTTATTTAACATTTTGTACATAATATAATCAAATATAATGCACACTGGCGGGCTTATTGCCATTATGCAATGTCTTCCAACCAACTAGATTACAGAGTGACAGAATTATACATTTACATCAACAACAAAAAAATGAAATCTACAAAAGAACAAAGAAAATATACATAACACCAAGATGAATAGAAAAAAACATCATAGCAAAAAAAAAGGATTGGGAAGTGACAACAAGAGGAAATTGAGATCAGTTGTTAAGGGATAAATATAACGTAGCAAAGGGAAGGAAGGAAAAGGAGAGGGATCAGGTATTTTCGGAGAGATCTTTTCTTGAAAATGGAAAGCGATTTTACTTCCTAAAGACAATTTTTTTATTGTTCCCATTTACAATACTTATTATTAATACATATTTAATTAATCACCCTAGCTTAGTAACTAAAGCAATATTAATATCTAAACAATATAAATAAATTTTAGTTAAGCGACAAGTTTATTAAATATAAACACCAAATGGTTTTGAAGCGCACAAATACAACTATCATTTAATGACAACTTCCACAGATGTCAGGTTTTCAGTTTAAACCAATAAACTAATATATTACAAATATACAATTTTTAGTAATACGCGATGCATTTAAATATGATCATAATGATAAAAATAAAATTATATAAGTGTTTAATGGAGCTTAATGGTAAATTTTGAAAATCTATTCCCCAGAACCCTCAAAAGATACGTCTATGAAATAGAGAACAGTTAATTTTTACATCTATATTCTATAGCGTGAATTTTTGAAATTTGAATTTAGTAAATATTTAATTTTAAACATAGTTTTATTAAAAACCCTTTTTATTTTTATTGTAAATGACAAGAAAACTAAAAGGTCATGGAATATTTTTACTCCAATCGAAAGCGACTATGAAAATCTATCTTTTTACGTTTTTTAATATTTAAAAATTCAATATTTGTCCGTGTTTCATACATTATAAGATAACAAGTGGGCATATCTGTGCACATCTCCAAGCCCAAGGTTATAGGTGCTAACCCAAGGTCATAGGCGTAAACAAGGGCCTTAAGCAAAAATATAATATTATATTTATTTACCTCCTCAGAGCCTAATCCTTTGATACGTTAAGTACATTTGTATCTGGAACTGGATTATTTCGAATTGAAAGCTAGATCGGTGCGTTTGTTGCATTTTATTTTTTTTTATTTATTTTTACTTTCTGTACACATAATAAGTATGTTCACTGGCGGGCTTATTGCCTGATGGCAATTTCTTCCAGCCAACAAGGGTTAATGTCAAATATTCAAAACAGTGTGTAGGTACTATGGCAATAAGTTAATCACATAACAAAAATAAACAAAGATAGCAGAAGAAAAGTAAAAAAAAAACATATAGGAACAATTCATAGCAATGATAGGAAAACTAAAGTATAAGGAAAGGAAGAGGAGAGGAAGATATAATCAGGTGTTGTTACTTAGACTATTCCATAGTCTAGCTTAATGTACTTCAAATTAATTTATTTTGATCTATTAAATAAATTAAAATTTTCGCATTGATCTGATAATTCTTTTGTGGAAGTGTATAATGATATTAATAATTGAATGTTATTATTTATAGTAACTTATCGGCCATCGCTGTAAAAAAACATAGTGTTTTACTTATACAATATTTATTACGCATTGATTTCCCCCCGAACATAGTTAAAATTAATGTTGAAAATAAAACATTTTTCGTTTTAAATTTTATTTCCTGTGCCTTTTAATATCAAATCAAATTTATTATTGGAAAGTAATCAATTTTCATTTTGACAAGATAACATTAATTTTTATGTCAAATTTAATTCGCATCAGGTGAATGCCTACCTACTTATACAACAATTACAGCGAACGGAGGTAAAAACAAGTGGGTAGTGACCAACGCTCTTCACTCCTCACCACCATATATTTGAAGGTATTCAAATTTAGTATGAAATATTTACTGTATTGTCATGAAATGAGTATGTAAAATTATTTTTGATTCAAATATTTCATCATGAAAACTTGATAATTCTTCAATGCCATTTTATGAAAGTGATGTGCCTTTTTAGCAAATTGAATATAAAAATATTTACAAAAAAAAAACAATTCTCTCAATGGATGGCGTTACAATAAAAATAAATAAAAAATAATAAGAATGTTGTTCATAATTTCACACATAGATGGCTGTAGTAAAAATTCCTTATTTTCAAGCGAAAAGAATTTCAGTATTACAATATATAGAACTTTCAAAATTGAATTGATAGGGATCTCATTAAAAAGGCATAATTGGTGAACGTTGCGCAAGCGCATAAAGTGATCACGTAAACCAGCCGATGACAGGTCGTAAGCCCTGTAGTAGGTGCCTTGATTTCCCGGTTCTCCTACAGTAAATATTCCAACTTCGTCTTTATTGAGATAATTAAAAATCTGTTAAAAATATCATTTTTTTTCCTGAGCTTGGGTTGCCTTTGAAATATTTTTACAGTTAAAAAAAAATGATGATATACTTCAAAATCAAATAAGGTCGAACCGAGTATTCGATATACCTATAACACTTCTTCTTCCTCTTTTTTTTAGATCTATGATCTGTTTTTACAGGTCCTGGGACGAGGACGTCCAGCTGTCCCTCCATCTCTTTGATGGTCTTCCCGGTGGTCGGCATCCCTCTGGTATTTCGCGCATTACGATCTTTGGCAACCTTTCTGGATTCATTCTTCAAACATGATCTCTCTAGTGTCGTCTTCTTTGTCTGCTCCACCTGACAATATCCTCCACATTGCAGGTTCTGTGGATCTCCTCGTTGGGTATTCTGTCTCTGAGGGTTCTGCCCAAGATAGGTCTTAGTGTTTTCATCTCTGTTGTTCTGAGTAGCTGTTTTGTTCTCACCGTGTCTGCCCTTGCTTCAACTCCATAAGTCATTATGGGTGATGCAGGTTTTATATATTCGGACCTTACTCTCAACTAGCATATGTTTATTGGCCCAAACAGTGTCCCTCATGTATCCGGAGATAACTGCATCATTATTAGTCTGTTCTTTGACTTCTTCATAGAGATCATTACAACTAGATATCTCCACACCTAGGTATTTAAAAGTTGTAACATTTTCGATTGGTTTATCGTCTACAACCAATTTGCATTTCAGAGGCTGGCCTGATATTGTGAGACATTTAGTTTTATCGACCGATATTGTCATATTAGATCTCTTAGCTGCAAGATGGAACTTGTATAACATCCTTTGCAGATCGTTTTCACTTTCTGCTAGTATCGTCGCATCGTCAGCATAGCATATCACCTATAATACATTACACATAATTACATAGCTCATAGTACACACTGTACACAGCACACACACATATAATATATTGTGATGAAACTTTCAGAATACAATCTCAGCATGATACTTGTTGATAATCCGCAAAACAAAAAATAAATTTAAAAAATCAATTCATAACTCCCCATTTTATCTTCTCGGGGTAAGTGAGGAGTAATAAACTGTAACTTTATTTCTGAAACATTATTATAAAAATGATATCATTAATTTTACTTCAATCACATACTGAACGCATTTATTTATTAACTTTTAAAATAAATTGTAATTCGATAAACCGAACGACCAGACAAAACAGTTTATATACATATATAATCATTATGCTTGCCTTTATTATATAATACAATATTTATAATGAAAATGGTGTAGGATTTTTATATATTTTTTTATACTGTCAATGTTGACCGAATTTATGATGAAGAACGTCATTTTGGCTTTTCGGACCGTTTTGACTGACTAGGTCAGTTGATAATTACAAAGGTCAGCGGACAATTTGGTCCATATAAAAGGACTAAAAATATATTATGTAATCATTTTTGTTTAACTTATATTTCAAACGTAGTCTTTTACTTAACTAACTGTACATAGATGAAGGTTTATTCAACATAATATGTACAAAAAAAAATCGAAAACATTATATAGGATACTTTTATGTATTTTTTTTGGCGATGGCCGATTGACTTATGATATTAATAGTCGGTTGAGTATCTGACTGCCGATCCAAAGGTCCCCGGTTCGATTCCCGGTGGAGACACAGTTTTTAATTGTGTTTCAGTCTGGATCTGGGAGACGATTAATATCATAAGTCTCCAGAATGTGGCAAATTGTTATTGGGTGCGTGTTAAATTAATATTTGGCATAGTACCTACCTGTTAGTTGCCCGAGAAGCAACATTAAATACCACAAAATATCGGTTTTTATGTTCATACTTTGTTCATGTGGTTATTTACTTAAGCCCTGACTTATACCATGTAATAATATGTTTACATTAACTTGTTGCTTAAACCCACATGGGTTATGTACGTAAATGTCATTCACAACCTTTTTAGTTGAGAATATTTTAAAAAAATAATAGGATATGCTTTGTCGTAGAAACCAAAACGCAGATGCAAAGATCTGAAGAGGCAGCATATTTTGCTATGTAACGGAGCTACCCCAGAGGATGTGCAGAACCGAGGACATTGGAATTGCAAGACACAGAAAGTAAACCTCCCCTTCATTTAAGACTGAGGAAAAGAAGAAGAAGACAGAGGGTATTAATTTCAGAAAGCGCTCTCGCTGGGATTATATTAATAATAGTAATAAAAATATTATTTTCAAGAAGAATATATAACAGTGCTTACAGCTATTACTCAAGGAAAGATAGAAGGATGAAGAGATGTTGATAAAAATATAATGTTATGTGCGGGCTTAGTAAAATTAGGGAATGGTCCGTAACAAGTTTTAAATAACCAAGCAAATGGCAATCAAAATTATTTCGTGTAAATTTTATCGTATGTTGGGAATCGAATCCGGGACACCGACAAATAGACCAATTATTTTAACACTTTATCAAGGCTGTCTTATTTACCATACATCAGTGAATTCAGCGATATCAATAACGTTATAGAATCTGTTCAAAAGTATTTCTTGAGAGCCAACGTATTGAATAGGTTAAGGACTTACGAGGAAAGGCAAGACTATTTTAGAACAACTAAACTCGTGACTAGACGACAATAACACGACTTTACTGTGCTTCACAAAATTGTCAATGGTATCATGGACTCGAGACTTTTACAAGGCATACTTACAAATCAACATTTCTAGGAGATTGCTAAGAGTCGCCAATACCTTTATGGGGGTTTAGGTTTTGGATTGGGTATTGTAATTTATATTTAAAGGTTATATATAATAAGTGGAGTTTAATACAAATAATTTTCTGTTGGTATGCAAATTATACTTATATTTCTGGATCGAACCGAAATATGTATATCATAATCTTACTATGTACTATTTAACATGCGTGGACAAACCAAACAGCCCCATATACTAAATTGTGGCAGACCACATCTCGAAATTTCTTTCGAGCGCGCGCCTAGCGACGGCAAGTACATTTGTTTATCGCTAGGCCGAGTTCATCGCCCGCAACGTCAAATAAGTGACAATACTCCTCAACTGGGTATGACACTTCAAATAAATAAGTCTAGAAAGTTCGAGGACATTGAACTTGCTACCCCCAGCGCAGCACTATTTAAGGGAGTCTACACCTCTACACGTCGTCACTTCATTTCCGTATTTCCGTCACATCGATTCGTCACTTCACGCCGCCGCGCCGTTCTCGACCACGCCGTCTCGCCGACACTTTATCTCTCGACCACCGGTCATCTCTCGACCTCGCGAGCACGATGGTACTTCACCATGCGAAGATTCGGACACTTCGAACACACCCGCTAACTCGCTCGTTATACCTACTCATCGTGAGAAAGTTCCTTTGTAAGTTATTTCATCAATTGTAAATTTACCCTTAAGCAAACTATTAATTGTGATCAATATGCTCATTGTTACTTTTGACCATTCTTTCTTCTTCTCTCTAAACCACTGTCCTTGTGTTCTTATTTCAAATCATATTCACTTGGGATATAGTAAACTCTCTTTACTGGTAACCCCTCTGGTTACCACATATATTTAATAGTAACCACTCTGGTTACTAACTAGCTTTAAAATTATCGCGGATGGCGATAATCCAAATTTAATTAAGTTGAGATATATTATTAGAATAATGGGTATTAGAGATTTAAAGAATGTGTAACACTTACTCGTTTATTGTGAAGACAAAATATACAAAAAAATACTTAATGAAACATCGATATTTTAAAATTGTAATGTACACGTGAACTCGGAATGAAAATACGACGATCGCGAGCACTAAGCACTAGCTGGAGTATCGAAAAGGAATGGTTTTTTAATACCAAGATGGCCATATTTATAGGCCTAGTAATTAAGTGATGTGCAATAGATGTGTAATAGGGATGTGCGATGGCCATAGCCACACCTTTCATATAAATATCCTTCCGACCAGCTTTATATAATACAGTCCCATACTAAGAATGTGTACACATTACCACTTACAGTATTGGCCGACCGCCATGTCACAATTGGTAAGCTGTTCGGTTTCTGTGTGGGCGTCCTAGGTTCGATTTCCAGTAGAGGAGAAATTTATTAAAAATTCATTTCTCAAGAAAATGTTGCTTCTCTGGACTGGAAACACTGGTTAGTTGGAAGAACCTGCCATACGGTAGTAAACTCGCCACTTGCTCAGGGTGCAAGGAACTGTTCGTTATTATTAATAATGAGATGACAAGGGAGTGTCCAGATCTTGACTGTGTGTTTGCTGATTCGCTCTCTGCTTTTTAGAAAAAAAATATGCCGCGCCTGTTGGCTTGTAACGTCTCCGTGCTATGTAAATTTATGTAACTTAAAACGATATCTTTGCGTAATTTATCTATATAATTTAATATGAGCTCATGTATTTTTATAATGTTGTGTGCACTCACAAGTAGGTGTGCAATGTTTGGTGAATCAAACATTACAAAATAGATACTCCCCTTTTTTAAAACGAGATTTTATCTCAATTAAAGAGGGTTATTATGAAATACAAGGTGTCTCAAAAGAAAGTTTATGTTTGTATTCAGAGCGTTGTGTGGAGATGTTAGACGACTTATTGGTTCCTGAACTGCTAAACTTTCCTGGCTGTAATCAAAGAACATGGTTCCAGAAGGACGGAGTAACGTCACACGCGTCCAATACAACTCTGCCACGTGTTCGTGAAATTTTCCCAGGCAAATTGATCTCCAGGAGAGGTGACATAAATTGGCCTCCACGCAGTCTTGATTCAACTCCTATGGACTTTTTCCTATTGGGTTATCTCAAATCTAAAGTTTACGCCAGTAAACCGACTTCCCTGACGCATTTGAAAGAAAATATCCGTCACGAAATGGTAGCCATCACTGAGTCCACCTGCCGACCCATCATAAGTAATTTTACTGTTCGATTAAATGAGTGTTGCGAACGCGAGGGTCTACATTTGGACGAAATTATTTTTAAAAAATAAATTCCCAAATTGTGTACTTTAATGATTAATAAACATTTTTTCGATACACGGCTTACTTTTTTTTAATCGATCCACTAAATATAAAGTTTATTTTGAGACACCCTGTTTATTATGGAACTTGTTAACATTTTAATTGAAATTTATATGTTGTATTAAACATATAAATTTCATATATATTATTCTGTTTTCATAAAAATGTAAGCTGGATGTCTGTCGATGAATCCATATAAATAAGTGTTAGTTGATTTCTACAATATTCAAGTTGTTGACCCCTGATTACTTCATGGACAGGATGGGCATACAAAATACAGAATTATATGTCTTATTATTATTAGTAGCATTATTACCGAAGCCAGTGGCCAAAGTTGGGCTATTTCCCGCCGGAATTATTATAGTCCATAGTCCAGTATGTATGTTGGTTCAGTACAAACTGTTAATCTTAGGACTCTGACCATATAATATAACCTATATAATATGACTATATACAGTTTTGGGAGACAAGTCAACCGAAACATTCTGCCAAAACTAAACACCTTTGTCCTGATTCCCCGGGATTGAGATCTTGCGATGGCTGAACCAATTATGTTTATAGAACTTACAACAATTATGTACATGGGACTTAAAATTTATTAATTTATTTGACGGCTTATTTAAGTCTACACTTTTATGGTTTATTCGAGAGGAAAGATTTACATACATACTTCCCATTTATTTCCCTATTCTTGTAGTTAGTCATATCTCCTCTCCTTTTTTTTCCCTTCCCTCCCATAGTGTTGTAACAGGTTTTATCTATGATTTGTTAAATTTACATTGTTGTACATATTTTTATTCTTCTTACTTTCTTGTGTTTAAATGTAATATGTTTATGGTTTTATGTATATTTTCTTTTTTGTACATGAACCATTTTGTCTCATAACTGCCACAGATGGTTGTCTGGAAGAATTTGCCACTAGGCAATAAGTCCGCCATTTTTACTAGCTATTAAGAAATGTAATTTTGTCGACGGATAATTCGTGGTGAAACTCCATTATACTAGGTATAAATGAAAACACTAATTTAAGTTTCTCTATTTAATTTAAAACTGGAACTGACCGTATCGATCTGTTGAAGATCAAATGTTGAAGAGTGCACTCTGACGATGATCTTTAACAGATCGATACGGTCAGTGCCAGTTTTAAATTAAATAGTGAAACTTAAACAAATTAGTGTTTTCATTTATACCTAGATCAATCAATTTTTTTTAATGCATTTTGAGATGAATAAATATTTTGATTAAGTTATTTACTAAGATTTATGAAATAATTATTGAACACGCTTAATTAAAACCTTCTGATAATTAAGTATAATTTAAAACCAAATAATAAACAACCTCTAATATTGTTATTATTTTACCTACTACTCAGAATACTTGTTTTTAAATATTTTTATGTCATTCTTATTTAGTTAGAAGAAACCATTATTTACTTGTACTTATTTTAAAAGCACCATAATATGTAACCAAACAATTTACAAACCTGTCATTTTCTGAAATAAAATAAATAAATGAATAAATAAAATATTATAATTTTCATATTCAGGAATAAACATTCGAGTCCTTCAATATCAATTAATGCTACGGTAAACACGAATTTTCATACCCATAGCTATCTCTTGTTTCTCGTCAAATTCTTACTGCAAAAGCAATTAATTCCACCTCACTCTCTTCTTCTTCTTCTTCTCCTTCAAATACGTCTCACCCCCCCATATCGACAATAAAGTAATGAGATCCCCCCGTGGAAATGATTGATAATAACTTGAAACTTAATACGAATCCGAGAAATTTGTAATAACGCTATATTCCTTATATTATAATAATCAATTTTGGTCTCGGTTTTTGTATTGTTAATAAATGGAAGAGAACGAGGAGGAATATGAGAGAAGCTAATGAAATGTAGATTAATGATAATTATTATTTATTAGTTGCTCGGATCTATTACGTATTACGTCGTTGGAGAATAATAAAGGACAAATATTATTACAGCTGATAAAACAATGAAGCTACTCAATAGGAGGAATAGCTGAGATATATTTATTTCATTTTAATCATCTTGAATGAGCTTTTACAAAATTATAATATTAATACGTGTTGCATGTAACACATGAGATCCAACTGTCGACAGCGATAGTATGTACCTATAGTTAAAGAATAAGTACCAAACTATAAACCCATACATACAAATTATTGAATATTTTAGGATATTTTGTTTTCTATACAACACATGTAGGTATGTATGTCAAGATAGGACAGTATGGAGGTCAGTCCTTTTTTCTACCCAGAATATGAAAACGGCATGATGGTATGTATGTATGTTTGGAGATTTAAGTATCAAACTATTAAGACTTCTTACATATTGTGTATTATAGGCGACTGCCAAACAAATTGTATGAAGTGATGTCGTTACGAAATACAATATTTATAAATATTGTTAAAAAAAGATTGAGATTTACTACAACAATATTAATATTTTTTATAGAAAATTAAATTATCAAGTTGGATTGTTTCGGCTTTTTTTTGATATTTATTTTTAAAAATGGAAATATAGACAGTTAAACTCATAAATTCATCATAAAATAAATATTTTTCATAATAAAAAATGTTTGAGAAACATTGGAATTAAAAAAAAAATTAATATAAGATTTTGTATTTGTCTATGTTTATACCGAATTTCAGCGTTCTAGCTTTTATGGTTTCTGAGATACATGGAAAAATAAACCAAAATTTCAAAAGTTGATAACCCCTGATTGAAACAAAAATTAGAGTATAAAAGTTTTTTTTAACAGATTTTTAATTATCTCAATAGAGACGAAGTTGGAATATTTATTGTAGGGGAACCGGGAAATCAAGGCACCTACAGGGCTTATGACCTGTCATCGGCTGGTTTACGTGATCACTTTATGCGCTTGCGCAACGTTCACCAATTATGCCTTTTAATGAGATCCCTATCAATTCAATTTTGAAAGTTCTATATATTGTAATACTGAAATTCTTTTCGCTTGAAAATAAGGAATTTTTACTACAGCCATCTATGGGTGAAATTATGAACAACAATCTTATTATTTTTATTTATTTTTGTTGGAACGCCATCTATTGAGAGAATTGTTTTTTTGTAAATAATGAAAGCTACAATTCTTATATCTGAGGTGACAATGCATTTTTCGCATAGAAGTCACCCCTGAATTGCGCCAGACTTATAAGGTCATTTTTGTCTTATTTACCTACTTGTACCAATGTGTAAGTAATCGAATATTTTTATTATTGCATATGCGCAAACATTGGATTTTTTTCCCTGTCGGGAGTCAAAGATATTTTTTAACAGATTTTTAATTATCTCAATAGAGACGAAGTTGGAATATTTATTGTAGGGGAACCGGGAAATCAAGGCACCTACAGGGCTTATGACCTGTCATCGGCTGGTTTACGTGATCACTTTATGCGCTTGCGCAACGTTCACCAATTATGCCTTTTAATGAGATCCCTATCAATTCAATTTTGAAAGTTCTATATATTGTAATACTGAAATTCTTTTCGCTTGAAAATAAGGAATTTTTACTACAGCCATCTATGGGTGAAATTATGAACAACAATCTTAATATTTTTATTTATTTTTGTTGGAACGCCATCTATTGAGAGAATTGGTTTTTTGTAAATAATGAAAGCTACAATTCTTATATCTGAGGTGACAATGCATTTTTCGCATAGAAGTCACCCCTGAATTGCGCCAGACTTATAAGGTCATTTTTGTCTTATTTACCTACTTGTACCAATGTGTAAGTAATCGAATATTTTTATTATTGCATATGCGCAAACATTGGATTTTTTTCCCTGTCGGGAGTCAATATATAGAACTTTCAAAATTGAATTGATAGGGATCTCATTAAAAGGCATAATTGGTGAACGTTGCGCAAGCGCATAAAGTGATCACGTAAACCAGCCGATGACAGGTCATAAGCCCTGTAGGTGCCTTGATTTCCCGGTTCCCCTACAATAAATATTCCAACTTCGTCTCTATTGAGATAATTAAAAATCTGTTAAAAAATATCTTTGACTCCCGACAGGGAAAAAAATCCAATGTTTGCGCATATGCAATAATAAAAATATTCGATTACTTACACATTGGTACAAGTAGGTAAATAAGACAAAAATGACCTTATAAGTCTGGCGCAATTCAGGGGTGACTTCTATGCGAAAAATGCATTGTCACCTCAGATATAAGAATTGTAGCTTTCATTATTATCAAAAAAACAATTCTCTCAATAGATGGCGTTCCAACAAAAATAAATAAAAATAATAAGATTGTTGTTCATAATTTCACCCATAGATGGCTGTAGTAAAAATTCCTTATTTTCAAGCGAAAAGAATTTCAGTATTACAATATATAGAACTTTCAAAATTGAATTGATAGGGATCTCATTAAAAGGCATAATTGGTGAACGTTGCGCAAGCGCATAAAGTGATCACGTAAACCAGCCGATGACAGGTCATAAGCCCTGTAGGTGCCTTGATTTCCCGGTTCCCCTACAATAAATATTCCAACTTCGTCTCTATTAAGTTAATTAAAAATCTGTTAAAAAATATCTTTGACTCCCGACAGGGAAAAAAATCCAATGTTTGCGCATATGCAATAATAAAAATATTCGATTATAAAAGTTTTGTAAGCCTTTAACTGTTTATATATTCTGAAAATTTGGGCTCTGTAAATTGAGCGAATCAAAAGTTGTAAGGGACGGACACACACACACACACAAAACACACACACACACACACACACACAGATACACACGCACACACACACACACACACACACACACGCTCACACACACACACACACACACACACAAACACACACACTCACACACACACACACACACACACACACACACACACACACACACACACACACACACACCCTCACACACACACACACAGATACACACACACACACACACACTCTACTCCGAATTTTGAGTAAATCCATGTATGGGATTTACTCAGAGGATTTACTGCGAGGCCTCTAGTTGGTGTTATTAGCATGCAAAAAGTCCACTACACCATACAAAATGTTCCTTCGTACACGCATCTTGGCTTAATAATATCGATTCATTCAGAGAATTGAATTCTCATAAACGAATCGACAGTTAATATAAATAAAATATTTATGAACCACGATTGTATTTTTGTATGTATGCATACAAACATACTTTTTACGGTTTAATTATACACTAACCAGTTTAGTTTAACACTCGGTTGAATTCTACACTAACCGGTTAAATTATACACTAATCGCTAAGGTGAAACTCGCCTCCAAAAAATTGAGCGTACTATATAGAGCGCGCAGATATTTTACTAAGACCCAGATCTGTATACTCTACAAAGCGCAAATACGCCCAATTATTGAATATGGCAGTCACCTCTGGAGTGGCGCCCCCCAATACCTACTGAATACCCTCGACGCTGTCCAAAGGCGTGCTATACGTCTGATTGATGATCCATCACTGACTGATGGATTGCAATCACTAGAACACAGACGCAGAGTCGGTATTTTAAGTTTATTCTATAGATACTACCACGGGAATTGCTCAGAAGAACTTGCATCTTTGGTCCCTCCTCCACCCACTCGCAACAGAGTCACTCGCTTCACTCAATCGCAGCACCCATTCACAGTGGACCTTCAACATATACGAACAAGTCGCTTCTCGAACTCCTTTATTAACTCAGCAGCCCGACTGTGGAACGATCTTCCGAATTCTGTGTTTCCATCTTCGTACAACCCGGGTCTTTTTAAAATCCGAATTAATAAACTCTTTTCTAGATTGCAAACCCCTCCCAACGCTACGTAGTGCGCTTCTTCGGAAGAGTAAAATGGACCCAAATCCTAATAGCTGGCGTCCCCTACGTAGACATGTTAAAAAAAAAAAAAAAAAATCGGTTTAATTTTACACTAACTCTGTGTTTTATTAGGAAAATTGACGAGCCGTTGAACACTTTGTCCCAAAATTTATAGTACCTAGGTATTTTTTATACATTCATATTATGTATTTTTTAGAAATATAATGTACCTACTGACTTTCTGAGTGTAAGGTTTTGAATTCAAATCGTAAAAAATATGTTTTTTTATATATTTTTTAAAGAAAACAAGCAAAAAATAAAATAAATGACATCTATTTCAAAATTATCTTCGTGTAAAATGAAATTCATTTAAGTATTCCTGGTTTGATGTTATAAGTACCTATATTATTATTGTTTACTCTGAGTGAAATACAAAATTGTTCAATTTTATCAAAATATAAGGTAAATCACTCTGGAAATACTTTCGACGTCTATTGTCATCAAGGTTACACAAACTCTGAATGATTCAGAGCTCTAAATGGTCGGAAAGTTTTACAAAATTCCAGTAGAGATGTATAATATATGTGAAGTTGATAAAAATGATGTAAAGATTATAATAATATTTTCATGAGGTAAGAAAAAAATTTTTGAGTTCGCCATTTTTTGTCGAAAGACTATTCTTGAAATAAGAAGCACTATTCGTTTTAGTGTTTATTTACGTATTAATGTCACTAACCGGTATCTATTTTCATTTTATTATTATTAAATGTTCATACTGCATCAGGGATCGTGATATAAAAACATATTTATCACATTGATGGGACAAATTTAATCGTGCGATGTGAAAAATATTGGTATGTGAATCTGTGTAGTTTAACGACCTAGAAAATTTATTCGCTAAACTTGGAATGAATTTCCCCAACAATATCACGGTAGGAACCAATATAGTATCAAAGTTAAATCTTGTAAGTTATATGTGATAACCAACATATTGGTAAAAATAAACAATTTTTTTTACATTATATACGCTCACATTTCCATTCATACTATCATGGTGTGTTGTTTTCCAACTGTTGATTTGTTCAATATAATGTATTGATGCGGTCTGCTCAAGACAGGGAGCTATGGATGTCTCAAGAGGAGGCCTATGTCCATTACTGGACGAAGGGTGGCTGAAGAAGAAAAATAGCCAAGATCCGCAAGAATTTGTATCATCATCAGCAGCAATGGCGCTACAGCCTGGTGTGGGCCTTGGCCATCTCGATAAACTGCCTCCATCCCACCCTGTCGACAGCAAGTCTCCTCCAATTTGTCCGATCGTTCACTTTCTCTAAAGGACTGAAAACAGCTTTGTTTCGTAGAGCAATATAATATCTATCTAAATAACAGCGCCCTTGGAATGATCTTGAATCATTAAACGGCGCTATACAAATTATTAGTTTCTTCTTCCTTCCCTCAGTTTCTTCTTCCTTCAGGGCAGGTATCGAGTACTTTATTTCAAGATTTTGTATGGCCATGTCTATATTAAATTTCAAAAAGTGTAAAAAAAAACTAGAGCTGCAAAACCCGTGTGCTTAGAATTCCGATTTTTTTTATGTGTAGGTATCAACTATTGAATTTTGACTTTATTTTTCCATGTATGTTAACTATTTCCTTTGTATATTAACTATGTATGAATACGCTTATATTATCTTAAGATATTTTGTATCTCATATATACTATATGTTTTTGGATATAAATAAATAAAAATAAAATAAAAATATATCTCAGAAAGTATAAAGCTAGAACTATAGCTAGAACGCTGATGATTTGTATAAATAAAGACAAATACAATACATATAACAGTTTTTTTTATTAAGTAAGTACCTTAACTGTTAAATTTCGTTAAATTTTGAATTAAAACTGTATAAAATACAGCAGTTCATCGCAATTTTTTATGAATATTTGTTTATAATTGAATTAAGTGACGACATTGTTTCATTTAATTTGTATGACAATATACACAATATCTATGGGGACTCTCAGTAGTTCGATACTTTACATACATGCATACCATCAAGCTGTTATTACATATTCATAGTAGGTAAAAAGGACTGACCTTCATACTATCCTATATCAACATACGTGATTTGTATAGAAAATAAATATTTATTTATACAATATACGGTAGAAGCCATTTACTTGTTACAATACTAATAATAAATTACAAATAGAGATAAAAATACTGAAATAAACAAAAATATAGACAAAGATAAAAATATAGAAACATAAAAATATAGATTCAGATAAAAACGTTGATTCAGATAAAAACGTTGATTCACATAAAAATAGACAAAAAAGAATTAGAGAATAATAGACACCTTACAAATAGAACAAAATAAAATAACAAAAATAATGCTGCACATATTGTCATAATATATACATTATTACTAACAATAATAATGCTGCAAATATATGTATCTTTAAATATTGTCTAATTTGGATTTATGGGTTTACTGTTTGGTACGTATTCTTCAACTATACATAGTATCGCCATCGACATTTGGATTTCATGTATTATATGCAACTAGTATAAAAACTACCTCTTTCTCGATAAAGACTATTAATCAAAGACCTTTATTTAGTATATACGGTCTTTGCTATTAATATACGATACTGCGCGGCTGTACAGGCTTTCCTCTTGCGGTTGCAGTACAGATAAATAGGTACTTTTTCATATGATAAATTTAAAAAAAGAAGTTCGTTTAAAATAATTCGTTGTAATTGCATTAATTCATTTGAGCAGTGATAGCCCAGCGGTAATTTCGTCGCCTCACATGCGTGAGGTCGACGGTTCGAATCCGGGCGGGGCACGCACCTCTGGATTTTTAAAAAAAATCTATGTGCGGATTTATATCACAAGCTATGTGTTACCATGATCCAATTTGTCTGGTTCCCCTTTCTTAGGGTTACGATGGTCAGATGGCAGTCGCTTCAATGTAATAACCAGACTCGCCAATTCCTGGATCATGGTCAAAGCGTACCCCGATAGAAACGGGACAAAAGCGCTAAGGGGAAGAAAAAGGAATTGCATTAATTAATTTAGAGAAAATTAATCACGTAAAGGTAGGTACTATAAATAAACAAAAAAATAAATTTTTTAAAGACAATCTTAGCGAATTTTGAAAGACATGAACCGTGTATAAAAAATATAAGGTTAATAAGTAGTATAAACATTCTGTTACCTTTTAAATCATCACCATTCATTTTTAATTTAGCTAAGATCTTTTGTACGAAATTATTAACAATTAATGGTAGCGTTATAAATATATAAAATCGATTTAAAAAATGAGTAATTTACTGTATTTCCATTAATTTATAATTTATATTTCCTTCAAAAATATAAAAATAAGTTTAGGCTCCAATAGACGAGGAGAGCCGAGCCTTAAGTACAACAAGAATAAAAGAAGAAATAAAAAAATATAGTAAACACGTTCATACTTTTCTTTTCGATACACCAACGGGCTTAAATCAAAGCCTTTTTTGAGACGTTTGAGGCAACACTTTTGAGGCGTTCATGGAGAAACGTGTATATTGCATAACATAAATAATTGTTATCCCAAATAGACTGCAGAAAATAAAATAAGAAGAATTAAGGTACGTACAAAAGAGAATATAATATTGTTTCTTTCGGATCTCATTGCCTCCCCCAATAGAGAAACAATGATGATCAGACTGAATGTTGATCAAAGAAAAATGTACGGTTGTGAGATGGAAGATATCTTTAAAGTTCATAGATGGGAATTTTCCTTTAAAGGACGTCAGATCTCATATATTATATAATGCCCTGTTCAGTATTCGATACCACAAAGGCATTCTTCTCAAACAATGGCGAACCTACACAATAATGATGGAATTTCAAATAGATAATAATAATATGAGGTCTGCTGGAGGCCATTTTATGGTTATCAAGTGTCTTTCGTAATACTTGTCTATGGCCACAGGATAAATCAAAAATATGACATTTAGAACAATGTAAAATGTAGGTATTTTAAAACCTATTGTCCTGATTAAACCGTCAAAATAATTACCAACTGAATATTTTTTGTAAAATTGATCTACATATATTATAGAAATTGATTTATAGGAAAAGCGAATGGGTTTGTATCTACACTAAGCTCCCACTGAATAAGCTACAATTACAGTGTAATTTCTTCATTTTATTATACTAAATTGAATAGGAGTAGCATTTTCATTCATAAAAAATAAAATGAACTCAATATTCCTGAATATGAAAGCATTTAATCATAGTTTTCAAATAATAGGGGAAGAAGCGATCGCATCGAAACAAGACGTAGAAAAACGTATAGGTTAAACAGCAAAGGTAATATGACACAACCTTGTTTCAGTACATTTTAAAAATACATATACCCAAATACCGTGATATATTTGTAGCACATTCACTATTTTATTTCTTAAAAAATATTTTGTTTTAATAATAATGATCATAATGCTTGAAATCATGACAATCTCCATATATTGTTTTTTTCTAAAGTACCTTCCTCATCACGGGATTTAATCCTAGTGAGAAAGGCACTAATCAAAGAAAATGAACATTTTATAAATTTTATTAAATAAATAATTCGACCATATAGTCAACCTCCTTGGCTCAGTTGGCTAGGTATCTGAGTGATGATTCAAAGGTTTCGGGTTCGATTCCCAATGGAGACACAGTTTTTAATTGTGTTTTCAGTATGGATCTGTGAGAAGATTAATATTTTAAGTCTCCAGAATATGGCAACTTGTTATTGGGTGCATGTTAAATTAATATTTGACATAGTACATGTTAGTTGCCCGGGAAGTATGTAATATATAAATAAAAAAAAATATTATTACAGTTATTATACTTTGTACAATGCAAAGTAACTACAGAGCAGTAGAGCATACAAATCAAGAATGACTTCTTACAAATGATATGTATATATTTTAATTTGCCTTTCACACTTGAGTCACCTCGTTAATATACGAGTTGTGGTTAAAAAGAGTGGACTGGTCGTTGAACTTGAGAAATCCTTAAGTTTTCGATAGACGGCAAGAGATTTCTACTTCTAAAGATCAAAATTATGCATCTTTAACACTTATCTCTAGAGACCGTCTGGTGGTGTAACAAAAGTGGAAATACATAGGTCTCTTTATTATGTAAGTACCCACATATAAGGTAATCAACGATCGACGAAACATCTCTGGTCAAAGCATATCAGATTTTAAAAATTTCTAAAAATTGAGACGACATAATATCATCATTTAATTCGTTTAATTTGTTACAGACAATTTTTGATGAAACTCGATGATGATACAGAAAAAAAAGTTAAAGTTATTCTATCATCAAGTTATTCCTAAGTCTATCTGATTTTGCCTCAAGGAGCTTATGAAAATGTTAAAAAATAATAAATTGTTAATTAAAACAGTACTATCTTAAAATTATTTCACAGTATTTGATTTCTTTAGACCGCATCTCATGTCGTATAATCGCACCTTAAGACTTTGGGTGTGCCTCAAGGTTCACACATGTGCCAGTCTTGAATTCATTGTGCTTTTAATAGAGTCAATCGGTCTGCTGCCTTCAAGTTGTGTGAATTTATATTCCGAGAGTAATTTGTCTCAGCATGGATGTATTCATTCTACTTTCGTTTTTAACCTGTCTGAATCCAAAGGATGACCTTTGGATTAATTCACAATGTCAATAACCAACGTCTTCACATCTACTTTTTCTACTTATTTCTAGCCTCATGACTGAGGATGGTAACTTTACTCAATTAATTGAACTTTTGTTTTTATTTTATTCACTAAGTTTATATCATATAAACAAAAACTATCGGTATCGGTCTGTCGAAGCCAATCGTCAGAATTTTTCAATCAATCGTCACGATTTTTTCCTTTCTAGTTTTTGAATTATTCATACAACCTTACGATTTAATTTTAAAATTTATTTAAAACAGTGTTTTTTTACGTTGATTTATTAAAATCGTTATGATGATTGCCTCTTAAGATATGCCTACATCAGCCGCTCTTCATTTCACAGGAAATATTTTATATGATGGTAAGAGACTTATCAAAACTGGTATTTATTTATTAATAAGACACAAAACAAATATGACATATATAAAGTGACTATGACGCCCCACAAGACAAAAGCCTGTTCTGGGACTGCTATTTTACACAGTTGAGTATCTTTATTCAGCTGGAATTTTCATATTTTCACAAGTTTTATAAGAAGAGTAAACAAGGTAAAAAAATATGTGTGTAATGAATGATACAAAGTTTACATAAATAGTATTGACAGAAACAAAAAAAGGGAATATAAATATGACTTGTACCGGGTCAGAAGTCACGGGCGGATAACCATCTTCGCATAGTGCCTACCTGATATCTTTATCCAGTTTATCAGTGCAGCCTTGAAGGATCAGCATATTTATGTTTTATTTTTACTGTAGATATTTTAAAATGTATTTGTGTTTGAAGGTCTCTTCAAAATCTACGCCACATTTAGACCCGAATGCACAGTCCGCTCATGCGCTAAGTATTTGGATATGTCTCTGCAATGCAATTCTCATAGAAAAACGTCGTAGCATCCTCCAGTTAGGAAGCCACGTGATCTCCTAACTTAAGTGAGCGACTGTGCATTGAAAACATGGTTAGTATTTAGGTATGACTCTGCATTCGGACCTTTGTCAACTTTCATGTTTAATTATATACATTTATTTATACCAAATACCTATGTACATATAAACAAACGAACGACGTAGGTGGCCCAAAACAATATTTTACTATTGATTAATCGAAAAAGGTAAATTTATTCTCATATTGTTTTATTATTTTCAAACATTCGTTATACAAGGAAGCAGATGAACTAGATAGGTTTGTCCTCATTTCTTTGTGCCGACATTATTTGTTTGAAATATGTTTTTTTTCCGGAAGAATATTCCTATTATCGTTTTTCGGAATCAATCCACATCCTAAAGAAACCTATTTTCCAGACAACATAAATATAACGAGGTATTTCAGTTCAAAGAAAAATGTTCAAAGGACACTATGTTATTATTTTGATCATGAAATGAAGTTGTGGGAAAATGAGGACAAAACTTCGCGATAAAAGGACGAGTCATACATTTTTGAGCAGTGCCTATAGACAGACAGAGATAATGTTGCACATGAGTATAGTAATGTTACTAATATTTTTTGATCACAAATAAAAAACACCAATTCACCACAACATCTTGAGAAAAATGTTATTTTCTTGTCAAATCACGGTAGGCCTCTTCGATCAGCTGATCTTATCACACTTGCTATTCCCATTCGTTCTATTGAATTTCTCATTTCCTCTTTTAAAGTACCATCAGCATTCTAAAGAACACTTAAAGTGATTATATTAAGACGTCTCAATAGATTCAACATTTTAAAAAAAGACTTAAGCTGTTATACCTGTCAATTACTCTTAATTGAAATTCCTACACTATCCTCTCTCACATCCCACAATCTCTCTATCTCCCTCCTTTTACTGTTTATCTTTTTGTTGTAAGTTTTATGTACCTACCGCAATACTTTATACCCCCATGTCGCATCGTTTGGTTGGAAGTAAAACATTTAGGCAATAAACCCGCCATAGCCCAAATAAAAAAAAAGTACATGAAGTAAATAAATAAAATATGAATTTATAATAAATTTTCGATATGAGGTCCAATATAATATTATGATACCTACTTATACATGCATAAAATCTTTCCATGTCCTTGTTTTGGGGAAGGCAGAGAGAAACTAGCGTCATTGTACCTACACATAATCATGTACCTACATTACCTTAATAAATAAATAAATAAATAAATAAATAAATAAATAAATAAATAAATAAATAATTAAATAAATAAATAAATAAATAAATAAATAAATAAAATAATTAATTAATAAATAAATAAATAAATAAATAAATAAATAAACAAATAAATAAATAAATAAATAAATAAATAAATAAATAAATAAATAAATAAACAAATAAATAAATAAATAAAATTAAATAAATAAAGACAAATAAATAATCGGGAAATCTGGCACCTACAGGGCATGACCTGACGAAAAATGTATCAACGTGATTGTAACTTATTAATCATTGTAAATTTCATTTATTTGATTTATTTATTTAGCGTTTGGCCGCATATATTACAATAATTATAAAAAAGAGTTAAAATATAAATTAATTAGTAGGTTATTCTGAAGGTAAATTATTTGATTTTATCCAGTAACTTAAGACTTGTACTACTTATACTATATATAGTCATTTGACATTTGTGATTCCATCTCATTTTTAGAACTCTATGCTTATTACAAACAAACAAATAAACCACTTACTCAAAAGTTACATTCACTTTATACCTGAAAACAAATATTTTTCCTACAATCCTTTACTGATTTTAGGAACATACTTCACCGCTAATGTATTAAAGGTCTTGTAGTTATAATTTTATCATTTTCCAACGAATCAATAATAAAACTTTTCCTACGAACGTTCTGAAATCCTGTGTATTTACAATAAAGAATGTTTCGAGGGTTTCCTTCGAATGATCTTCCGAGAACTCTGTTAAAATAATAAATATCAGAGACTGAACGAATTTCTAAATAGGCCTAAAATTGATTTATAAAAAAAATATTATTTACTTGAACATTTTTAGATATCTATTATAATTTACTTTTTAAGTTGTGTAAGAGAAAATCCCCTACATGCCAAAGATTTTTATTCGATACTACATCATAAAAAATTGGAACATTAAATATATATTTGTTCATATTTACGTATTTAATGAAATATTGAGAGTAACACAATGTAAATTATTACATTTTGATAATACAGTTCTAAAGAGAGCAATTTTTTTTCATATATTTACATAGTACCAAAGTACATAAGTAATCTTTTCGTTTATTTGTAGTGGAATTTTAAAATAAATTATTACACACGATATTAGGATCAAAATTATACCCCTTTTTTTGGAAAAAAAACCCAAAAAAGAAAACAATTGAAAAAAAATGATGATACATTTATCAATGAATAGATGTCAGAAAAATATGTTTTATTAATCTATCTCCATGAATAGCTATTTTTATAAAATCATAAGTTAATATAAAAATATCGTGAGATATGCATGCTGACGTCCTGAGATTTATTCTTTGTAGAAATTTCTTCAAATTTGTTTTCGTAAATATTTGTATAAATTATCACATCAACGAACATCAACTCGCAACAGTCGAAAGTAATACACAATAAGTACAATATTATAATCATTTACCACTGTAAAAAAATCGTATTTATTTTATTTATTTATTTAGTTATACATCTTTCTCTACATAATATATTGTACACTGGCGGGTTTATTGCCATTAGGCAATTTCTTCCAACCAACCTGATTGCAAAGTGTGACAAAATTGTGTATGTACAACAACAAAAGAATAAGAGAACATGAAAACAAAGAAAATATAAAACTAAAATACTATTAAAAGAAAAAAAGTATATAAAAATAATTCATAGCAAAAAAAGGATAGGAAAAGGACAAGGAGAGGAAATCGGGATCAGGGATAAATATTTCTTCTTTAGTTTTTCTTGAAAATACAAAGTGAGTTAGACGACGCAATATCCGGACTACGGCTGTTCCATAATGTTGCTGATTGTACTTCGAATGAAGAGCTGAAAAATTCTGTATTATGGATTGGGATGGATAGTGTTGTACGTTCAGCAGATTGGAGTGGAAGTCCATGATTGGATAAATAAATTTACCTGTCCTTTTTATTTAATAATGTTCAACCATCTTTAAATGATGAGAGGCACCACGATGTAATTGTGCTTCCACACTTTTCTATAACATATAAATATCATCGTTAGAGCCTGGTAATCTAAAAGAAAACTTGCTTATTAGGAAGGTTCATAGTTCACCAACCAGGTTCACAACCCATTCTGAATCACACACAATCATTCTGTCTCTTTTACTCCTCACAGCCCCAAGGAGATATAGTGGGGATATATGAATTCGCAATTTAAGATTATTTTTTATTGCAGATTATCAACTAGTATCATGCTGATATTGTATTTTGAAAGTTTCATCGCACTGTTTCTGTGTACTATGTACGGCGTATTTATTCTACTTTATTGATTATAAACTTATTCGTTTCTTTTCAAGTTTTGCAAATTTGTATATCTAATACTCGCTTAGACCCCGTTGGATCTGATCAGTGCTTCTCAATTTATTGACTGTCAAATATCTCAAAGTAACAGATTCACAAAAATAAATCTAATAAATGTAACAGATTCACAAAAATAAATCTAATAAATGTAACAGATACACAAACATAAACCTATTGTTAAATAAACTAAAATTAATGACAGTAAAGCAATACATTATATACAACACATTAACTTTGATTTTCAAACTAAAAAATAATATGCTTCCAAATTATATGCAGAAAAAGATATTATTCAATGCCAATGTTCACACTTACCCTACGAGAGGATGTCAGGATTTTAGACTTCCAAAAACGAGATTAACAAGTACACAAAATAGTTTATACCATAAAGGTCTTAAAATATAATATATTTTAATATTATATTATAATAGTTTGCCACCTTTTGTAGGCTAGGTGCTGAGCACATAGTTAAAAATTATTAATGTTCTCCATACTTTACATTGTTTTAATAATTTAGTGTCATACCTTGTACCTGTACCATAATTTATTAATGTATAAAAAAATATTGTATACTTTTTGTTTACACTAGATGTATTAATTTTTGTATTTTTTTACGTCTAAATAAAAGTTACTATTATTATTATTAAAGTTACCGCAAGCTCAGAAAACTTAAAACTTGATATATTTATTTTCAAATTGCTAAACATGCACATCACTTTCATTAAACGGCATTATTATCGTGTTTTCATAATTAAATATTTAAATCATAATAACTTAACAAACTTATTTCATGAAAATGCCTAAAATTTTCAAAAGAATCAAAATTTGATTACTTTGTGGACTGACTTGTTATTTATTTTAAATGAATCCTTGTTTACACAATCAACCTTTTTATCTTCCTAATGCTGTCGACCTCATGTATATGCATTCTTTCACTAATGAGAAGTACATATAGCGTTGACCATAACCCATACGTTTTGATATTAGGGAAAATTTCCAACGTACATACATATGTGTTCATTCATTCATTCATTCATACCATCACGGCATATCCCACAATGTGGGGTTACCAGCGAAAGGTGTGCGGGTGTGCATTGCATTATAAAAGGGAGCACAACATATCTGTGTATACCCACACACCAGTCTCGTCTCACCTAAAAAGGCACTATATTCAGAATGGGTGGTGAACCTCATTGCTGAACTATATGAGATGTTATTGTTGCCTGTTGTAATGCGATTGTGGAAAGAAGCAGTACTGGTATTCCTGCTCATGGGGGATCCTTGTTATGAGGAGGACCTCTTGGCTGCAAATGACTGGGCTGTGACGGCTGTAAGTTATTGGAGAGGGTGCATATAGATGGCGTGGACACGGAAACGAACGAACGAACTCTCTGCCTTTCTTCGTCATATTTCAAATTCTTTCACTGGAGACTCTATCGACCCATGAGATACACTGATTCTTCTCAATGACGCTACTCAATTTTCGGAATCCTAAATAAACATACATTACATTTCAGCCCAATCTTTGTATTTCTGTTTGTCGTCATTTAATAATTTGTATACGTGTACAAACATGCAAGTCCTTGTTATTATAAAATAAAAATATGAAAAGTGGCGTACCTACCGTCAAGGCGAGGTATTGTCTGCATTTCACGTGTATTAGGTATGTATTGTGAATGCTATTCTCTGGATCTCTTTCTATCTTTTTTTCTTTCTTATTTTGTCGTATAATGACACAATAAAAAAGTGACGAAGGCTCAACTGAGTCGCCCTCTAAAAGTATAGCGCTTCGGGCAAAAGCTCTTGTCACCTTAGTAGTTTTCCACCCCCAAGCTCTGCAAAGTCAGGGCCGGGTTTATTTTAAAATAATAGAGGTATGAACTTTTTTCCTATCTTTTTTAATATTTTTTTAAAAAGTTATTACATTTACTGCCAATAAAAAAAAGTGTGGGTTGTGACCTCACTACCGTGTCACTCCACAAGAATTTAATTTTTTTATGGTAATTTTTCAGCATTTTCATGAAATAATTTTACTATTTTAGTATTTATTTTATAATAAAAAATTGATTACTTTTCAATGCCAATTTTTGAATGTAAAGTGTTTTAATAGCGGTTCAGCGGTGACATCTATACGAAAGCATTTTCACCTCACGTATAAAGACTGTTGCTTTGATTGTTTACAAACCAATTTATCAATAGAAGGCGATTAATAATGTTTCTTCGTCCCTTCATAGATGGCGTTGGTGTTTCAGCTTATTTTTAAACGAAAACATTTTTATAATTAATATAAACATCTTACATGTTCCACACTGTAGAACCAATTTGCGGATGAATGCTACGATCCCACGCATCTGTCGTAGATTCAATGCATTATTTTCGATGCATGCTGATATCTTTGATTCATCTATTAATCAGTTTCGCCACGAGGTAATGCGTGTAATTTGCGGCAGTGAATAGTGGTTTCGTATTTTTCAACATTATTTCTACATATGTAGGTATATGAGATTTGCTCTCCCTGTCCGTCCTCTCCCTTTCCATATTTCCTGTTCCTGTTTCCATATTTTATACATCACGTAGTTATATAATTTTTTTTTTCATTAAAATTGTTTGTTATTTTTTAAATATGCTTATTCTAACGTTGTTTTTTTTTTATTGAAATTGTTTGTTATTTTTAAATATGCATATTCTTTTATTTTCTTTTTTTTGTATTGATGTGGATAGTTTGTAGTACTTACCATTCTATTGTTATGTGAAACAATGTTATTGGGTGTACAGATTGTTGTATACTTCTTTTATATTTATCATGTACTTTTCTATCTGTACTCCTGTTTTGTTTCCTAATCAAAAATAAAAATAAATAAAACTTTCAAAAATTGAATTGACAGGTAACTCAATAAGAAGGCATAATTTGAGAAGGTTGCGCAAATGCATAAAGTGATCTCGAAAAACAGCCCCTGTAGGTGCCTTGGTTTCCCGGTTCTCCTGTAATATTCCAACTAGGTCTCAATTGAGATGCTAAAATTTGTCATAAGAATATATATTTTTATCTAACTAGTTGCATGTAACACTTGAGATCCAACTGTTGATAGCGATAGTATGTACCTATAGTTGAAGAATACGTACCAATCTATAAACCCATAAATCCTAATTACCTATTGAATATTTTAAGAAATTTAGTTTTCTATACAACACATGTAGGTATGTATGTCAAGATAGGATAGTATGGAGGTCAGTCCTTTTTTCCTACCCACAATATGAAAACAGCATGATGGTATGTAGGTATGTATGTTTGGAGATATGAAGTATCAAACTATTAAGTCTTCTTAGATATTGTGTATAGGCGACTGCCATACAAATTGAATGGTATAAAGCCTCTAAGTTGGTGTTTTTGGCATACAAAAAGTCCACTACACCATACAAAATGTTCTTTAATACACGCGTCTTGGCTTTAAACTGACTCTTCTTTCATGAGAATTTCATTTTCTTGAACGAATCGACAGTTGGATTATTCACAGTGCATCGATTGGGCAATTTTTCATTTACATTTTAGTAACTGTTCATCTCAACAGCACATTATACTTAACGAATACAGCGCCTCTGGTATGGCTTGAAAAATCTCCAAGACCGTTATGAGCTCCTTTGAATCGAGGACGTTTCTATTGAATAAGCACCACTCGCTATTAAGGGGAAATGCAACCGTTCACTAGTAAAGGTATTTCTGGTCTCTAGGTACTAAAAGTTTTTTAGCCAAATTAGCATTTTTTCGTATAAAAAATTTGTGTTGTGCCAATTATAAGAAGCATGCATTATTTGTGAGCGCATGGAATTGATATTATTCCGTACATTTCAGGTTTGGATGAAATTTCCATCTGAATATAAACTCTTCGATGCGCAGGGTGCGAGGAATGATTCCGAAAAAAATCTGTCATCAAATGTAGCATGAATAATTAAACGAAAACCCGTTTTTTTTCAATTGTTCAATATTGTTAATATGTCAGATAAATCCAGCTTAAAACATTTTTAACTGCATAACATCACATAACATAACGTCCATAATTGCGTTTATGTAGATATGAACAAAAAAGTGCTATATTGAGATTAAAAAAATATCCTTACATAACTATGAAAATATTTGTCTTCTGAAATAATTAAAATGAAAAAAATGGAAGGCAGATAATGAGGGAGAGAAAAAACATCAGATAATGAAAAATAAGTGAGAATGTACAATATTAGGTGTCTCTATGGAATATCAGACGTCGCATTTTCATTCAAATTACCTTTCTGATTATTTCTTATTTTTTTGTCTTGCATTGAATACACCTGGTAACAAGCATGGTAATCAATAATTTTTAATGATTCTACTTTCATCGTAAATATTATTTTTATTTTATTTTATCATTTAAACTATCGGTGTTTACTACTTTATTAACATAATTTTATAGTAGGTAGGTAAGATTGATTTTAATTTTCATGACCTATAAATTATGATACCTAAAATTTACGCAATACGTCTAAAGTAAAAAAAACAAATTCATAGGCTTATCACTATGCACCATACACACACATAGTCACCCGCACACACACACACCCTCACACACACACACACACACACACACACACACACACACACACCCTCACACACACACACCCACACACCCTCACACACATACATACACACACAAACACACACACATAAATACACACACACACCCTCACACACCCTCACACACACACACCCACACACCCTCACACACATACACACACACACACACATACATACACACACAAACACACACACATAAACACACACACACACCCTCTCACACACACACACACACACACACACACACACACATAAACACACACACATACATACACACACAAACACACACACACACACCCTCACACACCCTCACACACACACACCCTCACACTCACACACACACATTATACATAGTATACATTAACACTTATTGTACATAGTATGTTGAATCTCAGATTTACATGTATATTTAATTATACCTACTACTTATCATTATGTTATTTTAAGCTAATAATTGATGAATGGAAAGGATATCTTTATTAATGCAAGTTTTTTTATCTGCACTTGATTGCTCATTCATACATTTAGCTTAAATTTGAATAAAAAAGTAAAATTTAACTTTTTAGATCTTTTCCAGGTTCATTGCGTTTTCCTTTTGTATCTTCTTTTTCTAATTTGACTAGCTTTAGAATCTGAAACTTTACGGTAACTGGGTTTAGGTCATATTATGTATACCTATTATCTTGGATGGCATTTATCTAGATGTATGTTTCGAGTACCACTGCTGCTACTGGTTTGCGTATAATCATCGAGTTTATTTTGTAAAAATAAAATTGTGAAATCTTCTCCCTCGAGTCATATCATCGAAATCTTATCATCGAGAGAGGAAAATCCTACAGTTGGCTGAATTTTAAGTTCTTCTATACATATATATTCCTGCTTCGTATATATTGAGATAATAATCTCAATAAGTCTCAAAAATATCATTGACTCTCGAAAGGGAAAAATAATTCTAATGTTTTTTTTTTGTATTATGCAATAATAAATACACTATTCAGACTCGTGAAATAGTGTGATGACGTTGTGGCGGAACATCCCTATGATGTCCCTACATCTCTGCTGACATATTGTCATTGCTACCAACACAAGCGGAGGTTATAAATAGTTATCCCCACCTTTGCATTTCGTTCGAAATTTCTCCAGTTGCAGTGGCCTGACGTATCGCAGATTCTCCTCGACATTCTTATTACGTGAAAATTGATTATTATAATTATTAAACAACTACTATGTTAAACATTGAGTAATAAATACTTGTCAGAGTGAGTACTATAATTTATTATATGAATTATTAGTTGCCCTAATTGTCTGTATTATATCTAATACAGAGAGATGAGTTCTTAACAATACATTTTTAACACGCAAATAATCATTCTTATAAATATTCTTTAAAACAAATTAATCACAATAATATAATGATTAAATAACCATCTCCCTATAACGTGATGGTATAAAATGAAAGTATTATAATCTAGATTATGTTTGTTGATAATATCATGTCAGTCACAAAACAACTCGTGTCATTCAGTTACTTTAAACAACCGGTAAAATTGTTATGAACACTAAACAGAGGGAAGGAAAAACAAAGAAAATGTTTAAACTTGAAGTTGACTCGGCTTGATCTAAGGTGCGTGATCCATCTAATAAACGACTGTCAAGTTTGTTATGTATGTCTTTTAACAGGAGTGTTCAATTTAAAAGCGAACAGAACCATGTGCATGAACATGAACCGAATAAAAAAAATATGCCAAAAAATATCCCTACAGCTTATTTTCAGAATATTATTACAACTATAAAATAAAACCATAAATGACAATTTTTGTACTTAGAATACATTGACTTTACTACGAAAAAATGTTCAGTGTAAAACTCCGCTTCGTAAAGCATTCGAGTTACGAAACACGAAGAGTAAAATTAAGAAATTTTGATAATAACTGTATTATTAACTGTACTGTTTTTTAAAGAATTGAAATTTGGAATGAATAAATAAGTAAATACACATGTGGCAACATGTTTTAAGGATATATTCATTTAAAAATATGCACACATATGGACACTGTAATGTTCCTGACGGAAAAGACAGAGAGTACCTAGTACCACATCATTCTATCTGTATACGCATATGTCGTCTCATCGACATTCATGCATCGTCTCACACTGGTTTGTCTATTTTTCAAGCTACGCCCGTTACTCTAATAATGGACGACATTTCCAATGTCAAATTCCTAAACACGAGAAAAAGATACAATTACAATTAAAAAAGGCGATCGAAATACCTACCTTCCTCCACGCACAACAATTCCAAGCGTTTGGTAACACTTTACCTACTTGTGAATAAGGGCAAACAGGTATCGGAAACAGCACTAACACACCGATACCTCCTACGTAAACTACCGTAAGCCACATTTTTGCGATTTTGAGTTTTTTACATATTTGGGTTCCTTTTGGATCGATCTATCAAAAACAAAAACAAAAAAAAATTAAAACGTCCTACAAATACCTTTCATACAAACTTAAATTATCGTATCTGAAATTTAGAATGACGTGTATTACGGTATAAACAAATACTATCGAAACGCAGAAAAAACGCAGAGAATTCTGTGACGCTAGTGTAGCATTTTCCTGAAAGTATTGACTCTGTTGAAATTATTTAAATCGTAAATTTTAAATAATATTTGTTTCTATAACTCATAATCAATATGAACGCAATATGTTAAGATTTGTGTTTCTTGTGAACATTTGATACTTTAAACGGCTCTCCTCTAAATTTGACTTTTTGCACTTACGGTAGTTTACGTAGGAGGTATCGACACATTTAACGTTAAATTTGAACACATATTAAATCCAGTATAAATATATTTTCTTAGTTATGTAATCAATAATATACCCTTGATATTCAAACCTTTGTCTAAATGCTTTAAGAATTCTACCTTAGAACAGGCATTTAGCCTAGTGAAATTCAATATTTTTAGTATACCATGTAGGTATACCATTATGCAATGTACTGTATCCACTGAAATATGTAAAAAAAATCATAATTAATACAAGATATTATTTTTTTTATAGGAGTGTACGGTGTGTATTTCGCTTTGCATATCTAATAAGGCAAGAATAATTAAGCTAACGATAACTAATTATTTTTCCATGTAACTACGGTTAGTACGGTTAGTATTAAAATATGATTTTTGTGCCTCTGAGAATCAGCACATGCGGAACGAGAGAAAACATTAAAGCAAGTTTTATAATTTCTACATCCTAATAAACAATCTAGTTTTTAGCGAAAAAATTAACAAATCAACGCACAGAGGTTAAATTATTATGGAATTCTCAGCAGACTAAAGCGTATTCTAATTTTATGAATCCAATGTAAATTCTAAAGTGCCTAATTTCAAATTAGTTTTTGAAATTATCACAAAAAACGACCGTCTATATTAATTTTACTATCTCTTCAGTAATTACACTATTTTTTTTTTATTTTCAAGCGTATTTTTTATTAGTGTGTTGAAATATGTAGTGGGAAAATATGATTTCACAATATTTTGAAGCGTTTTTTTCACATGAATTTCTCATCATGTATCATAATATATGTATTAGAGAGTTTGGTCATAACATTTACATATTATATAGCGATATTACTATGCGTAAAACTCATTTTCTTAAAACTGATATAGCTGTTTATCCATAGACAACGGACAAAATCTTCTTTCATGTGATAAACGAAAAGTTTCAAAATGCTCTCACGTTCTTGAAAATTGAATTTTTTCAATGATTTCAAAATTATAAAACAATAAAAATAAACATAGGTAGGTTCTTAACATTAATACATTCTGATTTTTTAATTTTTTCAATACTGACGGTGTTGAATATGTAGAATTCCATAATAATAGGTATTTTAAATCAAACAAATGATTTGGTCTACATATATATTTTTTCCTGAATTGTTGATAAGGGCCTAATAAGCTGAAACGGTCGTCTTGGATTCAGGAAAAAATATATAAGTAGACCGAATCATTTGTTTGATTTAAAATACCTATTATTAATACTTTATTTTAGGGTTGGCATCTTTGAAAAAATATCGTTCATGTTATAATCATAGATTTGTATAATATTTTTACTAGATGTCGTAGTGAGCAAATTTTACTATTTATTATTTAAAACTCTACTTTACACACTATACAGGTGACGAGTTTTTTACCAAATGGTTATTTTTTCCAAATATCCTGTTTTTCCAGTCCAGAAAAGCATTAATTTTATTTTTGCGAATTAATCGATCCCGCGACGCACAACCCACTTTTTTGCAGCCCTCACTCTGAAGCGGTTGAGATCGCCCGACCAAAAGTGTCAGGTGTATGGCACGCGGTAGGATGACGCTATGTTTCACTCGGTTCATAGTAGAGCGGGTGTGATTTGTGATACCGCACACGAGAGACGTGATCTTCGTGAAAGAGCGACGTCAGGCTCGACAGTCTTCAGAAGCAATAACAGTTTGAATAACGACTCATCCGACAACACGTGAATGTGAAGTCACGAATGCCACCTACATTATATAAGACAGAAGACAGTGGCACATTATGGAGAATGTTGCCAGGTGATGAACTTTTAGTGGTTACTTGACTAGTGATAGATTAGCGTGGATTAATTTCAAAACACCAGGGGTTAGAGTGGCAATATAAAAGATACATACACACCATCACGCCATGTCCCTCATGGGGTTGGCTGAGAGACCCGAACGTTTTTATTTCTATCTTGACACACATTGATCGCTTCGTCAACATTTGTACACCGTCTTATACACAAGGAAGACTGAGCATTCCTTTTTTACGTACAACAGCCTCAAAAAAAATTTACAAGTATAAAAATGCTAAGTGATTTAATAAACTCCCGTTGAGTCTAAGACTTGAAAAAAAATATAATATCTTTAAGAATAAAACCAAACAATTGTTCTGATCATGTATGTACCTACATGCATACTTTTACATCCTTTCTTTTTCTTTCCAGTTTGAAATACGGTTAAAAATAATCAATAACTTTTAAGTGTATAAACGCATCAATAACTGAATTATCTTGTAAGTATTTTTTTGTTTTTTCATTCTTGTTTTTCTCATTTATTATTACTTCTCGGGCAACTAACTGGTAGGTACTATGTCAAATATTAATTTAGCATGCACCCAATAACAAGTGACCACACTCTGGAGACTTACAATATTAATCGTCTCACAAATCCAGACTGAAAACACTATTAAAACTTGTGTCTCCTTCGGTAATCGAACCCGGGACTTTCGGATCAGCAGTAAGATATCTAATCAATTGAGCCACGAAGGCCAAAAACGTCATTTAGATATTGTATGTATTTCTAAATAACAAGTTTGGAATTTTAAGTCTCACTGACGTATACACGACATAAATTCAGTTTTTCACAGCTGAATTTATGTCGTGTTTGTGATGACGTACCATCATCACAAACTTGATAGCTATGGATGGATTTTGGCTGAATCTAGGAGTCTTCTCCATTCCCGTCTATCCGTTGCCTTCGTTCTCCAGTTTCTAATAATATATGCTACGGATGCACCCGCATCGACACTGTCCATCCAATCGAGTCCTTGGACTCCCTGGTTTCCTTCGACCTTGTGGCACAGAGAGTGTGAGGCGTTTTGTGGGGTTTTCGTCGTCCATTCTGATTATATGACCAGCCCATCTCGAGTGCCCTATTTTGATGGAACTGATCACATCGGGATCTCCATAGTATTCATATAGTTCCATATAGTATCGACGACGCCAACCGTTATTCTCTTTTATTGGCCCGTAGATCGTTCGAATGATCCTTCTCTCGAAAGCCGCTATGGATCCTTTTGGAGTTTGCTTAGTCATCACCCAGGTTTTGGAAACATATTTGAGGACCGCCTTGATGAGTGTTTTATACAGGAGGATCTTTGTGTTTCTCCTAACCAGTTTTGACCTTAGCTGCTTTTGTACGGCGTAGAATCATCAGAAAATTGGAGGCGTGCATGTCTGTATGTAAAATAAATAAACAACAAGTTTTAAATTCAATGTCACCCTGACTTATACACGACATAAATTCAGTTTGTCACCATGACTTGGGGTTACAAGTAGTGAAGTTAGGCGCTGACGAGTGGTTAACACAACCGTGCACTACTACTTCCTTCCGGTGTCAGACGCTACCGCCGCGGGACACCTACACATCCGCAATCCCCACCCACCCACCCCTCCACCTCGCCCCGACTTCCGGCCGCAGTCGATGTTTGGGATACGTCAAAGTACTTAGACAAAACCGTATGAATTAACATAAATAGGGGATGATAAACGCAGGTCACAGTGCATACACAATACACAATGTCCACTTTGAAGCTATAGTTGCGTGGATAAATTATTATAGGGGTTGAATAATAACAAAGCATTTATTTTGTAAATCTGGGTGGCAAGTCTGGTCCGACGGGCGAAATCAAAAGCCTAGTGATTACCCATATCATGGATATAATTATCATATGGAGTTCTATGACATCTAAAGATATTATACTTAGGAAGCATGTTTCAGCGTGATGGAAGATTGGAAAAAGATATTGAAAGGAGAGTAACGGCAGGTAATAGAGTGAATGGTGCATTAAGACCGCTAATGGCTGACCCAATTATTTCGAGGCAAGCAAAGCTCGCGGTACACAATGGTATCGTCGCACCGACTCTAATGTATGCTAGTGAGACATGGACATGGCAGAAGACGCATGAAAGTACAAACGATGTATGATAGAATAAGAAATGAGGATATTAGACGAGAATGTATGATTGAAAGAAATATCGTAAGTAAGATGAAAATAAATGCCCTAAGGTGGTTCGGCCATATAGAAAGAATGAGTGATGACCGTCTGACAAAAAAAGTATACAAGGCTGATAAAAGAGGAATGAAAAGTAGAGGTCGGCCAAGAAAGAGTTGGCACGATCACATAAATGGGATTTTGAAAGATGGAGATGTTAGAAGTAAGAATAATAGAAGAGCGTGTATGAGACGATGTATGGACGTGAATGAAGCGAGGAATGTATGTCAAGAGAGAGGAGTCTGGCGTTCGGTTCTCTCTGCCTACCCCAAATAGGGAAATGGCGTGATGGTATGGTATGGTAAAGATATTATAGAACTCCATATGATAATTATATCCATGATATGGCTAATCACAAGCGATTTGATTTCGCCGGTCGGTCCAGACTTGCCCCCCCTGATTATACTGATTCAAACATTTCCCAAAATCTATTATTTATTATTTAGGTAGGTATACACATTAATCTTAAATAAAAAATATGTAGCAAAATTACAATCTTGATACTCTCTCGATAGCGTTATAAACTTGTGTTCGAGAGAAGAGTATCTTATAGGATTATGAATTGCCAAAAATATGACCTTTTAATGATATTTTCTATTTGTTTTAATCTTTTAATTCTCTAATGGAAGTGGGCAGGTCATTATTAAATAATATTTCCCTATTTCTTATTTTATTTTATTTTTTGGTACGTCGATATTGAGTTGTCTTCTAGTTTTTCCAGTTTCAATCGAAAAAAATTCTATTAATATTTTTTTTTATCATCTATATTTATATTAATTTCGTTTATTTTGTAGAAGTTATTTATTTTAATAAATTCACATCTGTGTGAAAGCATTGTCACCTCATGTTTTTATATTAATTTTCATAGATGGCAAAGTTTTTCCTTTTTAAAATATATTAAACATACGAAAATTGAATTGATAGGAAACTCAGTAAAAATGGGTAGTTGGTGAACGTTTCACAAGCGCATAAAGTGATCGCATAAATCAGTCGATGACAGATCGTAAGCTATGTAGGTGTCGTGAGTTCCCAGTTCTCCTCTAATATTACAAAGTCGTCTCTATTGAGACATTAATAAATTGTCATTAAAAATTAAAAATTGACTATTTTTTTAGACTTTGTATAAACCCCAATTTATAAATCTTGCTACTGATTTTAGAGCTGACTATTTAGGGTCATAATATGCCATAAGGTCTGATGAGGAAGCGGTCAGCTTCGATGCCGGTATCAATATATAGATACACAGAAATTTGATTTATTTTTATTTTTTTTACAAAAAAATGTCCTTGCAAGACAAGTACATATACATCTTCCTATGTTCCCTAAAATAAGCAAATAAATGCTTGTGCTATAGGTGAACGAAATCGGTCGAGGCAGGATTCGAACTCGCGACCACTGGATTACTAGCCCAGCGCGCTAAACGCTCTGCCATCGACCCATCTAAACATATAATATATACAAAATAAATATATACATATAATAAATACGATCGATTTATATACATAAGACGATTCGACAATAAGACGATCGACGATTTATATACATAATATGACGATCATGAGTCCGCTCAATAAAGCTCAAAAATGTTCGTATTATCAACAAAAGAAATAGATTTTTCCCTTTAGATGATTTGTTTAGAATGTCCTACATCTTAGTCATCTGTTTTTGAAATCTGCATTAATTCATTTTCATAAATATATACCTAACTATGCATACCAGAAGCCACAAAACGCGTTTCACTAGGCAAGAAAATTAACTGAATTTCTCTGTGCCTATAATGAAAACCTCGTTTGGACAGAGACGTTTTGGAGTCATTGCTCCTAGAACATTCAATAAGGTCGACAAAAAAATCAAGCAAATAGAAAATAGTCATGGGAATGGCTCTTAGTATCAGACAGACACTATGCAGAGGAGATTTTTCACGCATAGCTTTCGACCCCATACTTTATTTTGCTCTAAGTATATTAGTGCAATTTTTTATGCTATGTTTTTTTTTTAATTTCCATTGTTGTTTGTGATATTATCACTTTTTATATACAATTGATGTTGGCATCAACTAATACAGTGTCACTGGCTCGAGAAGCATTGACCCCGGCACAGGTATTTTGCCTAGTGGGGCATTGCAGATTCAATAATTTATTATTGTAATGTTATCAATATTTGTATGAATAATTAAATAAATAAATATAAGTAAAATTTACTTAAAAACTTTTTGTTAAAACAGATTGTAGAAATATATCTATTTCTATCTTTAACATAACGATTAGAATAATAAATATTTTAATGTCTGACGAATGAAAATAGTAACTATAAAAAATACTCTGAAACATCTGTATGTATCTGAAATCAAGCGTTCGTTAGACTTTGAATTATTATTGTTGATTTATTATAAGTTTTTTCATTTTTTTGTTTCTTTTTTAGTTAAGTTTCTGTTCTTTAATATTTGACATTAACTTAGTGATTATATGAGAGAGAATCTGCTCTGCCAAAAAACTGCTCTGCCAAAAAACTGCTTTGCAGTTTGGCAGGAAAATGGAATTGTACATATTATTTTTAATTAAAAAATTAATGTCAAAAAAAAGATTCCTAAGAAATGATGTTTTTACGTTAAGGGGGGACTGCTGCCAACGTACCTATTTTTTCAAAACGAATCATTTTGAAAAAAATAACGTAGTTAGTTTGGATATTAATAAATAAAAATATACCTTAATTTTTTAATTATGTTCTGTATATATTCTCGTAGGAAAATAATAAGCATACCCCAATTTTTGACATTTATCTAAAATTTCTAAAAAAAACTATAAGATATAGAGCATTATATTTTTTTATAAATTAAAGAAGATCAAAATATCTGGAAAAATACGATGTAACGTTACATTAATGCATCAGGTTAAGTTAATAAACCAAAAAAACTTATATTTCGCAATGGCGCTGAATGGAAAATAAATGTTTTTTAGGTATATTTTCTGAACCTGAATTATTAATGCAACGTCACATCGTATTTTTCTAGATATTTTTGTCTTCTTTAATTAAAAAAAAAAATATGTTGAACTACGCCTTATATTTTATTAAAAATATAAGATAAACGTTGAAAGTCGGGGTATGCCATTATTTTTCTACAAGAATTTATACAGAACATTATCAAAAAGTGAAGATACATTTTTCTTTATAAATACCCAAACTATCTAAATTATTTTTTTCAAAACGATTTGATAATAAATAATCATGGTATATCAAATTGAAAAATAGGTACGTTGGCAGCAGTCCCCCCCCTTAACTTGTAGTTTTAATAGCAAGGTACTTATAATAGAAATTTTCTATTAACTAATACGCTTTTATCACATCTAACCCATCAATTTCGCGCTTGTTTTCTAAGAACTTCAAGCTATAAAATACAGTTTGAAAGCTTCTAAACATGTTTTTCTCCCCCTTTCCCAGAATGACACGACCATAATCTTACATTGTCACACAACAGGGGTCTTGTCTTGTAATTTAATATAGCGTTATAAATGTGAAGTCAGCTACATACCTCTCCATAATACGAGGTAGGTATCTTTCTTCAAACCTTACTTCATTGAACAAAGAGATTATATACTCAAGATAACAACTCCTTACAGCTCTTGTTAAACAAGAACATTTTTATACAAGAGACAAAGTAGAATCGTTTTATTATCAACGATGCTGTAAATGAAACATTTGATGTGTGGTAGTGGATAATTTTTTAGCAAATAATTAATACGTGTACGAAATTCTCGATAATTCGGAAAATGGGATAATTTTTGATAGGATGAAAAATAATCCAACTGTCGATTTGTTCAGGAGAACTTTGTTCTCTTAACATATCGACAATGTATCAAGCCAGAATACGCGAGAATTGTATGGAGAGGTCTACTTTTTTCACGGCTTTTCCAACTTTGAAGTCAAAAAACACCAACTTAGAGGCTTCGCAGCATATATGTTCCATGGACGGATTTACTCAGAATTCGGAGTAGAACATTTCGTGTGTCTGTGTGTGTGTATGTGTGTGTGTGTGTGTGTGTGTGTGTGTGTGTGTGTGTGTGTGTGTGTGTCTGTGTGTGTGTGTGTCCCCCCCCCCCTTATAACTTTTGATCCGCTCAATTTACAGAGCCCAAAATTTCAGAATATATACACAGTTATAGACCTACAAAACTTTTATACTCAGAATTTCGAATTTTTGTTTTAGTCAGGGGTTATCAACTTTTGAATTTTTACTTTATTTTATCATATATCTCAGAAACCATAAAAGCTAGAACGCTGAAAATTGGTACAAATATAGACAAATACAAAATCTCAAATTGGTTTATTCAAAAAAATTCCAGGGTTTCTCAAACATTTTTTATTAAGAAAAATATTTTTTTTATGATAAATTTATGAGTTTAACTGCCTATATTTCCAAATATTTTAAAAATATCGAAAAAAGCCGAAACACCCCAACTAGATAATTTAATTTTCTATAAAAAATATTTAATTATAGTAGAAGATTCAATTTTTTTTAACCTTTTTTTTTAAAAATTGAATTTAGTGACGACATCGCTTCATACATTTTGTATGGCAGTCGCCTATACACAATATGTAAGAAGACTTAATAGTTTGATACTTCATCTCCAAACATACATACATACCATCATGCTATTTTCATATTCTGGGTAGGAAAAAAGGATCTTCCTCCATACTATCCTATCTTGACATACATACCTACATATGTTGTATAGAAAACAAAATATCTGAAAATATTCAATAATTTGTATTTATGGGTTTATAGTTTGGTACATATTCTTCAACTATACATACATACTATCGCTATCGACAGTTGGATCTCATGTGTTACATGCAACTAGTATATAAAAATAATGAACACATTAATTGTCTTGAAAATTGGTTAGTAAAAATTATGCACATGCCTCACTCAATTATTAAAGCACTTTAGTTTTAGCACGTAAGATGCTGTAGTGTTCGGACGTATTTTCGAAGTCAAAATGCCATCTAGTGTGATGAAATCATGTAAAAATTACACTGAACTGTAAAGGACCTACATACTAGATACATGATTTCATACTGCATATTTAACCGATAGGTAATATATTGAGTTAACGATAAATACGCTGCCGATATGTCGTCAGCATAATAAATGGAAACCACCGAGATGCGTATGGTAAGATGGTCAGCGGGGTTGTCTCTAAAAGACAAAATAAAAAGTTCATACATTCGCGGAAGCTTAGGAGTGACAAGCATTAACAACAAATTAGAAGAAAGACAATTGAGATGGTATGGTCACATATTAAGAAGACCCGAGGATCACATTGTGAACCAGGCTATGGCCATAGACATCCCCCGATCAACGAATAGGGGAAGACCAAAAAATACATGAATGGCGCAAAGGAGTTCACAATTGATGAAACAAGAATTGACATTGGAGGCGGCCCAGAACCGAAGAGTGTACAGCTTGAGGACGAGGAGAGCTGACCTCAACAGTCTTCATCGACGATAAGTTGGGAAGAGGCCAGGAATAAGAAGACCATGTGAAGTCGCCGGAGTCGTCACGAGCCTAAAAAAATATACTACTTACACTTATTTGATTATAAGGGAGTAAAAGAGGTAATAATAGTCTGCAGTGTGTGTCTGAGTAATTATTGTTTTACTATCTCTTTCTCACTAATGTATTCCGTCATTTCGTGGTCTTTCTTGGTGATATTGTAAGAATTCCTTAAACTGTACCATTTTTCTAGAGCGTTTTGTTCTTATATAACGTGTCTACATATAAAATATCATTGATGCTAGCTATGATTACGTTCAAGGGGTTTATTGTATGAATAATGAATATAATTAATTACGGCAGTACATAAATACAAACATACTTATATAATGACGATAAACAAAAAATGCTATGGATTTGAATACAAAACCAATATTTATTTTTTATCAAATTTATCTTACTGTATATGAAATGCACTATAAGTATGTGTAAACCATCCTAAGAACAAATTAATATCATTCCCTTACATCAATTATTAGGTTTCAATATTATAATGTATTTTTTTATTTCAAAATAGTCATAGTAATAGTAGGTATAATGTAATTTTTGTACTTCAAAATAGTCATACTGTGGTGGAAAAATGACAATTTTTAAAATGAATAACAAATTATTGTTTACTAGCTTTTATGTCCCGCCGTTGGCCAAGAATGTAAAATTGTGAAGGAATAAGCAATCGTTTTTATAATATTGTCACCCAATTATTTTGCAAAATCGGACCATGAAAAGTGGTTTGAAATTTGATTGAGTTTAAGCATTGTAAAATGTTCGTGATGGCCACAACCCATGCTTTTTTATATATTGCTATAAAGTGTGAATGAAGTATAATATATAATTTCTGCTGGCATGGACTATGCGTAATGGTTTTAAATATGACTGTTTATCAACGTTGTAAAGAGATTGGTTTGGCCACAACCCCCATTTTTATATATTATCATCGAAAACAAATTGTAATATGTCCATATAAAAAAAAATTAGTAATTTTGGATGTTGGAATGTGGTTAAAATTTGATTAAATAATGCGTACTGAAAAGATCTAGTGTTGGTCACATCCCATTCGTTTTTATATTTTTTCATCAAGTGTGCATTATATTTTTGCACAATTAGACTGATAGACTTAAAATTGACACAAAAGTCTACATTAACGAAGAAGAAGACTTAAACTATAGTACACACACACACACACACACACACACACACACACACACACACACACACACACACTCAAACACACGCACGCACACACCCTCACACACACACATACACACACACACACACACACACCCTCACACACACAAACACACCCTCACCCACACACACACACACACACACACACACACACACCCTCACACACACACACACACACAAACATATGTAACTTCTAACTCTAGTATGTAATCAACATTGTATTGTATTGTATTGTTTATAATAAATAAATAAATAAATAAAAGAAATAAATAAATAAATAAATAGTAATTAGTTTATAATTTAAATATAAACGTTGTGAAGAGTTCAGTAATGGCCAAAACCCCCATTCTTTAAATATCGTCAACGAAATAAAATATGAAAGCGTTGAAAATTATTCAAAATAGGATGATATAAATGGTTAAAATTTGATTAAACAAAAGTATTGAAAAGATTCTAGTGCAGATTACACCGTCACATCCCATTCGTTTTTACATATGTATTTTCATCAAGTGTGCATATTGTTAATAATATTTCTGCACAAAAGACCAGTAGACTTAAAACTAACCCAAAAGTCTAAATAAAAAAGAGAAGAATAAGTATAAGACTATAAGAAATAGTTTGTATAAAAAACTATCCCAATGGTCTACATAAAATAAGAAAAAATACATAAAATAGAAGAATTATTTGAAATAGATTGTATAAAAACAGACTAAAAGGTCTTCACAAAAGAAGAAGAAGATTAATCTATAGGAAATAGTTTGTATAAAATTCACCAAAGTTCTACATAAAATAAGAAAACGAAGCAAAAGACCAAAGGAAATAGTTTGTGTAAAAACTGTAAGGTCTACATAAAATTAAGAAGAAAAAGTATTAGACTCCATGAACCGTCGCTTCAGACCCTTCAGAACCTCCCGTCCCTTCAGGCCCTTCAGTACCTCCCGTCCCTTCAATCCATCATTACGTCCCTACCAATCAGGCCCTTCAGTACCTCCCGTCCCTTCAGGACCTTTTATACCTCCCGTCCCTTCAGGCCCTTTAGTGCATCCCTTCCCTTCATTACATCCCGTCCCTTCAGTCGGTTAAGAAAAGTTAAATCTAAAAACCATCCTGGAAGAACCGCGAAGAGATGAAAGGACCTTCTTTTCCCAGGATACTCCACCTTCAAAGGTAAAATGACTAAATATACGAAGAAGAAGAAGAAAAAAGTTTAAATCCAGATACCTGCGAAGATATGGAAGGAAAATTGGATGAAGAAGAAAAAGAAGAAGAAGAAAAAAGTCTATATCCAAAAACCGTCTTGGAAGACTTGTGAAGAGTTGGAAGGACAGTTGGACCTTCTTCTCCCAGGATTCTCCAACTTCATAGGTAAAATGACCAAAAATACACGAAGAAGAAGAAGAAGAAGAAAAAAGTTCAAATCCAGAAACCTGCGAAGAGATGGAAAGACAATTGTAGCTTCTTCTCCCAGGTTAGTCCCCCTTCTAAGGTAAAATGACCAAATACACGATCAAGAAGAAGAAGAAAAAAGTTTAAATCCACAAACCGTCCTGGAAGACCTGCGAAGAGATGGAGGGACAGTCGGACCTTCTTTTCCCAGAATACTGCCCCTTCATAGGTGAAATGACCAAATACACGAAGAAGAAGAAGAATAAGAAAAAAGTTTAAATCCAGAAACCATTCCGGGCAAACGCTCGACAATTCACCAAAGTTTCATAATAATCGGACAAACGGTTTAGGAGCACATCGCATACAATTTTCTGATAGGAAATCAGTATATTGTTGTGTGATTTGTAAGTAAATAGTAATAGGTAGGTACCTACCTACAACAATGTTCTAAATAAATTCAATTCATAACAAATTTTATTTGAATATCAGAATCTTTCCGTTACCATAGTAACCATTCCAATATTAATATCAAATGGGCTCGATACATTTTTTGGATATGTAGGTAGGTACCTACATTGGTTTGTTCGAAGCCACAAAAACGAAAATTGTCCGAAATATCAAATATTATATACAAATTATGCAATTTTATTATGCCTATATCTTTACTAATAATTAACAGACTTTAACAATATATGTCTTAAAACTTGCTATAAAGTCTTGTGTTTCATTTTATTATTTCATAATCACATTTATTTCAAAGGTATATTATTTTAAAGAACATATTCATTCGGTGGGAAAATTAAATATCGTATGAAAAGATATTAAAATGGCGGGGTTATATGTACATTTGTACAAAACGCTTACTTTAAAAATAAGTTAAACATTATAATTAGACAAAATATTCACCATGTTTTTCACTTAAAAGCTAAGTTATACTTGAAAATATATTTTTTTCGTGTAAATACGTACTTCTAACTTTTAAACAAACAGATATTTGCGTGCAAAATGTACACTTTTTTGACAGATATGACTTGGAAAATTTTGTATGAAAAAAATAATTATTGAAATATCTTTAAAATTCAGCATTTTAATCGCATTATTTTTAGCGTGACACTGCATCAGGTATACTGGTACATGTTCGCACATAAATTAGATTTTTAGATGCTCTTGGTTTTTCAAAAGGCGTGAGACAAACACACACATACACACACACATACACTAACATATTGATTGCTTTATTACTTTAGATTATAAAACGAATAGGTACGCATATAATATAATTAAAATAAACATTAAAGCTGTGAGGCACCGGCTTAGAATATAGTGCTTCCATTATTTTAAATCATTGTTTTCGAGTGTCCCGTAAGAGCCGGGTAATCGAAAATACAACAGGCAACAATAACATCTCACATAGTTCAGCAATGAGGTTCACCATCACCCATTCTGAATGTAGTGCCTTTTTTGGTGAAACGAGACTGGTTTGTGGGTATACATAGATGTGTTGTTCTCTCTTTTATAAGGCAATGCACACCCGGACACCTTTCGCTGGTTACCCCACATTGTGGGATATGCCATGATGGTATGAATGAATGATCATTGTTTTCAATTACAAACAATTTGTATCCTTGTACAATGGGAAAGATTACAGTCGAACAGAAATATATTTATTTATAAATAACTAATCGGTAGGTATTTACAGCAAAGACAATCGAGAAATACGTGGTATAAAATTTTCCAATCAAACTCGGGACTTTGTCACGAAATTCCAACGAATTTTCGTTGACAAAAACTATTTTCATTTTTGAGTAATTATCATTATAAAATGAATATACAAACAATTTAAATAAAATATACATTGTTTTATATTATTAACGATTTCTATCGTAGTGCATTGGGAAAGTTTATTGTCGAACAAAAAAAAAATTACAACTAATCAAGAATTATAATGGCAGAACACTTTTTCAATAAACTTCCAACGGATATAAGACAGTCAAATTATGAAACGCTAGGTAACAAGATAAAGAAACACTCTAAGGTTAAAGAATAGAAGAGGATTTAATAGAATCTTGGGGATTAAATTAATTTATTGTTTTGATGTTTTTTGTATTGATGCTTTTTTTTGTTTTAATACTTTTTGTATTGATGCTTTTTTGTTTTGATGTTTTTTTATGCTATTTGTATTGATGGTTTTTTTTGTTTTAATACTTTTTGTATTGATGCTTTTTTTTGTTTTAATACTTTTTGTATTGATGCTTTTTTTTGTTTTAATACTTTTTGTATTGATGCTTTTTTGTTTTGATGTTTTTTTATGCTATTTGTATTGATGGTTTTTTGTATTGATGCTTTTTTGTTTTGATGTTTTTTTATGCTATTTGTATTGATGGTTTTTTTTTTGATGCTATTTGTTTTGATGCTTTTTTGTATTGATGCTTTTGTATTGATGCTTTTTGTATTGATGATTTATTTACGTGTACCTATAGTTATAATATTGTTGATTTCATATATTTTGTATGTCTTTATGTTTTTATGTGATTGAATTGTTCTAAATGTAGGTACTCACTTTCTCAGCACAAGCATTTTATGCATTTTGGGAAAGAGAAAAAAAAACAACAGTGTATAAATTCAAATAATGTTATATAATATATTATTTTATTGAATAAATAAATTATAAAAAAAATAATTCAAGCATGTGCTTAGGACTCCATCACGAAATTCCAACGACTTTTCGTTGACAAAATCCATCTTCATTGTTGAGTAATAATGTTTTTCTTAAACCAGCCGATGACAGGTCGTAAGCCCTGTAGGTGCCTTGATTTCCCGGTTCTCCTACAGTAAATATTCCAACTTCGTCTCTATTGAGATAATTAAAAATCTGTTAAAAAATGTTTTTCTTTATTTTCTATGTCACAGAGAGAATTATTTAGGCATGTAATTGGAATCCGTTGTATCTATTATGTGACGACCAAAAATGGAATAACACGTAATGGAATGAGATACTTTCCTTTGAAAGAGTAAAAGATAGGTAGGTAGGTAGTACCCACTCAAAGGAATTATTATTGTTGTTCAAAAAAGTTGATAATTAACATGAGCCTAAGCGAAACGGAATGGCTGAAGGACCAAAGAGAGATCAAATAGGATCAGAACCATCCGAGTGGCAAAAAAATCTTTGGAAATATTGCAAAAGGAAATTCGATGAATCTAGGCACTGTAGTTTTCAAAGTTTTATTTGTGGACCACTAGAAAAATAATTCACAAACTAAAAAACAAAGAGTTTATTGTTGTTTAAGGTGGCAAATTTCAAATCAAATTTCTCAAATATATGTAACAGTGTATTTCTAAAAAAAACAATAAGTATTTTCAATATTTCTCTAGAGAATGTTTGTCACATCATTTTAAAATTCAGCATAAATTTTCAGCATATCGAAGTGAATGCCCAATGTTTTTTTCAATTTAAGTAAGTTTTGTTCTTAAAATGCAAAAAATCAACAAATTGGGGGTTTCCGATATTTTTAATCACATATAAACCATTTTTTACGCACGCGATAGTTACCCTTATTTACGCGTTACTCTATTATGCATTAGGCGGTTTTAATATATCATGTTTTCAGTCACTAGGTTTAGCGTTATATGTCCTCTTAAAGGGAATGTATTCTGGATGAGAAAAAAAATAAAACCAGTTAACTGAAAAAAACAAGTGGGTTATGGACAACGCTTTACTTCTCACTACCTGTTAACTCTAAAATGTAATTATTCAAATTTTGTTTGGAAAAAAATTAGCATTATCATGAAATATGCTTGTTTAATCATTTTTGATTTAAATATTTTAATCTAAGCTCTAAACTCTATTTAAAATTTATATTTTATTTATTTATTTTTTTTTTTTTATATTATCTGTATATTATCTGTTATATTATCTGTTGACTTCTATTTTATCTGTGGTAAGATGACTTGATATTTTTCTGTGGTGTCTATTATGTCAGTTGACATTATTTATGATGACAATAAGCATTCAAAAAGAGATTATTTTTTATAAAAATATAATTCAAAAGTTTCCCACAAAAGTTCAGAAATCATTATTAACTCCACTGCCCAAATGTAGTCTTTCGATGAAAATATAACCTAAAAAGACACATTTATGACAAATGACATTTAAAACGCCCGATGCTGCGTTCAGATTGAAATGCTGCTCGAAAGCGTTCAGTGAGATTTGTATGAAAAACGCCATAATCTGCAACTTCAGGAACATCCGACACTCGACGTCGAGTGTTCAATCTGAACACATCCCAGAATACTTAAAAACCACTGTTAAATAGTATGAGGAAGATATTAACAATAACGGTTTGGACCAGGGAGACATAACAAATTTGTAGTTGGAGAGAGAAAGCTATTGATGAAAATAGACTCAAGTGGACGGAGAAGTAACCCATCTAATGAAGGTCCAAGGACAAACGTGTAACTAACACACCATAATATTAATAAAGATACATTATCAAAGAGATTTTCACATCACGTAAATTCACAATATATTTACTATAAAACATGTGGGATTTTGGCAATACAAAACTTTCCACTAAGTACATATTATATTTACTATTCATCTTTAGCCGACTACAAAAAAGATGTTGAACTATGCCTATGATTTTTTTCTCAAACATCCAGACAACTATGAAACAGTCACTTCTATTAGAGGAGCAAGAATGAGTGGATATTTTAGAGTACCCATGCGGAGACGGAGAATTGCAGAGAGACCTGCTTCATTCGTATTACCAATAACATTCAATATTTCACCATTGAATGTAAGTATAGAAAACAATGATACTAAAGTTTTTGTGTTAACAGAATGGAAATAAAATAGAAGGTTTTATTTTCATAATTAAATAACACAGTTTTAGTTCATCAGTTTGAGTTTTTATTTTAAATGCCTAAGCGCTTTCACTGGACTCAGCCAGCATCATCAGAGGCAACATTCAAACTAAATACAAAATTAAAACAAAATGTTACATACAAAAATAATGGGGGAGTGCGTGAGGTATGAGGGAGATATTCATTCTTATAATAATTGTTGTATGACATTTTATTTTATTTTATTTTTAATTAACACAAACAACATTAGATAGTTTATTTACATGGATTAATAATATGTTATGATACATAAATTATCTAAATCTAATGTCAATTACATGTGTCAAATACATTTTTGTTTGTTTGTGTAGTGTAAGTAGTTAATTATTAATTTATTTAATTATTATTCCGCTTATGTAAGAGAATGTGTGTGTGTGTGTGTGTGTGAGAGTGTGTGTGCGTGCGTGTGTGTGTGTGTGTGTGTGTGTGTGTGTGTGTGCGTGTGTGCGTGTGTGTGTGTGTGTGTGTGTGTGTGTGTGTGTGTGTGTGTGTGTGTGTGTGTGTAAGGGTGTGTGTGTGTGTGTGTTTGTGTGTGTGTGTGAGAGTGTAAAAGAGAGTATGTGGAATAATGGCCCATGGTTACATAGCTATCGTTTTCTAAATTATCTATTTGTGATGTTTTCCGTCGATGTTCGTTTGTATCTGTTATTTATTGAACATACATTGTATCTGTTATTTATTGAACATTTTACCATGTATAATTAGGTTTTCCCCTATTTCTTAGTAATTACTTGTAAGTATTCAGCTTTCTTTTCTCTGTATGTGATGACTATGTATTCCCAACCCCCCCCCCCCCATTTGCCTCATACCTTACGCACCCCCCATTTGCTGTGTAACATTTTGTATTTAGTTTGAATTTTGCCTCTGATGATGCTGGCTGAGTCCAGTGAAAGTGCTTAGGCATTAAAAATAAAAACTCATTGTGGATTAAAACTGTGTTATTTAATTATTAAAATAATACCTTATATTTTATAATTATGAACTCCGACTGTGTTTACGAAAAAATAACTTAAAATTATTAGAGTGGAAATAATTTGAAAAAATTGTGAAACCATAATTCCCTACTACAGAATTTGAGAGTAAAAACGTAGGTAAAATAAGAAAACTCCAGTGTGTCGGTCATATAACTAGAGGAGCAAACGTTTATTTTATACAATCTCATCGTTCATGGGAAATTAACTGGAATAAACGATATTGGATGATGTTGCATCTAACTGAAATGTTACCTGGTAGACCAGAAAGAGTTCAATTTAATAGAGCTGTCCTTATGACAAGAATCGCCGATATGATTGAAAATTTTCGATATAAGTTGGTACAGAATGATAAAAACAAATTTAATGCTGCATAGGTTCATACCATTACGTATGAGGTAGGCAGAGAGAACCAATCACCAATATTATTAATGAACCAATAAACTTCAGTAGTTTTCTACAAAATTCGATAACGATGACCGAACGTTTTCGCCGAATTGACTCGACATTATCAGGGTTTTAAATTATTCAAACCAATTGAGACAAAAATCATCCTACACTTCAACATTTACGGCGTTGCCACCTGTGTGGGTGGAGTTTCAGTGATTTTACAATGGTGCCAAATATGTGGGTCTGTCTAAATGTGAAGACAAATATTTCACATCACACCTCTTCTTAACGAACAACACTAGTTGAAATATCCAGCGAGTATACCTGGTGGTGTTGAAGGCTCTGAACGACTTGGCTTCTGTGTAAAGAATGAATGGAACTGTGTCAAAAGCATGTTACATCAAGAAGACATCTTACATTGAGATCATCTGGATCATAGAGTACTAACTCTTCAAAAGAATTGGACAGAGTCAATAAGGCGGCTTACTATGATCGCAGTTAAGATTGAACGGGTTTTAAATAGGAATAAATTGCCCCTTGACATACGTGGAGCTCAGAGCATTGACACCTTCAGTAGACTTCTTAAGACTGCCTTGTTTCGTAGAGCCAACAAATAAGCTACAGCGCCCTTCGAGTGATCTTGTACTAAAAGGTGCTTAATAAATTCTAATTATTATTATTTTTACTAAATATACCTTATATTTGTAGCTAGTTGATCCTAATGAATCTTTTAAGGATGGCTCATGATCCTTCATGATTTGCAAAATCTACTCATCATATATTCCAATCTACTCATCACCACGGTGGAACTGAATCTATAGGTGACTAAAAGACTATGTTAATTAACATTAATATACCTAACTTTTATATACCTACGTATGGTATGTATAAAAAAATAAATTATTTTATGGAATTTTTTTTATATAACCTACTTCTCGGGCAACTAACAGGTACTTTGTCAAATATTAATTTAACACGCACCCAATAACAAGTTGACACATTCTGGAGACTTACGATATTAATCGTCTAACAGATCCAGACTGAAAACACAATTAAAAACTGTGTCTCCACAGTGAATTGAACCTCAGACCATTAGATTAGCAGTCAGATACCAAACCAACTGAGCCACGAAGGCCGAAATCAATTTAATTATGTCACCCACACACAGGCTTCGCCTTAGTATGATCCTTACATATTAAATTTATGTCACGTAATATATTGTTGTGTAACTATTATGTATTGTAAGAATTAAAAAAAAATACAAGGACCCGAATGCACAGTCCTTGGTACTTAAATACTACCTCCTAACCTCACTGGAGTATTTAGTATTCTTAAGTTAGCAATTGCGTTGCAGAGACATCACTATCTAAATACTAAATACTACGCCAAACTTTAGGTCAATGGCGTAGAATGTCACATTATTTTGTATGATGAAAAGAAATAGATAGCTTTCTATGGGCTAGTATTGACGTTTAAATTTTTTTTTTGTCATAACAACACAAACGTATCAAAATATTATGTAACCAATCTAACTAACTAACGGGGGACACTATAATATTAATGTGTTATGTAACTTAATTGTTAATGAATGAATAAATAAATAAATAAATAAAATAAAAATCTCACACTGACAGCTCGATGTCACGATTTTTCTGAAATTCCGGCGAATTTTCCGAATCTCGTTTGGATCGCTGAATACTTTGTTTGGAATTTTATTTGACAAAATTACCAAATACATATTTGTCGAAGTCGCTTAATTTAGTATTAAACCACTCGTTTTATTTTAGTATTAAACCACTCGTAAGGCTCCTCGCGATCAACCTTACTTTTTGACAGTTCGCAAATGTTTGTTTACGTAGACGTGCATGCGCTAAGTATTTATGTAGATATGTCTCTGCAATACAATCCTCATACAAAAACTTCGTAGCATCCTCTAGTTAGGAAGCCACGTGATATCCTAACTTGAGTGAGTGACTGCGCAATGAAAACAAGGTTAGTATTTAGAATTTAGTATTTAGGTCGGACTCTGCATTGGGACCTAGGCAATAATTTTTAACCATGATTTTAGTCATTGAATACGGATTAAGAAAGAATGTAGCTAATGGGGGCTTCCATATAATTTGATCAATATCTACGGCCATACAAATTTTACAAAATTTTCGCTAAGATCCTACATTCCTCTGTAATGAATGATAAGGCTGTAGATAAGTATGATTAAAACAAAATTGTAGATAATTTGAATGTATGCAGGTATGTTCTAAGTAAAAATTTCAATCGGATATGAATGTCAAGAATAATCATGTGATTATGGAATCTAGGAAAAAACATCAAACTCGTTAATTTGCAAAGGCATTCAGCAAAAGGTTTGGGTCAATTACTCTTTACCACATCAAACAATTTAAATGATTAATTTATTTTTGGAGAGAAGTAATTCCTAGGATATATCAAATAAATTTGGTTAAGATCGTATGATGGGATCCATGCTAATTAACGGAACTCTTGAATTCTTATGAGCACATTGATGATACTCGGGTAAACCTTTTTTGGTTATATATTTTGATGTTATCGTAAATAAGGTTTGTTTAGTCAAGTCATGTATAACATATTTTCCTCCCATCATTTTTTTACATCAACGAATTTATCCATTTATTATTTTTTTATTTTTATAATATTGTGACATAATATGTAATATTGTCAACCATCGAAACCCTCACGGTTTATCTGAGGTTGACTAGTTCAGTAGTTAGTAATTTTAAAATACATATAGCGATGTAGGTTCCGACCTACAACAGCCGAGCAACCCAAAGAGAATGCTCCTAGAGCACATAGCTGTGGTCTTCGGACCTCATCATGTATTTTTACAAGTGGGTAAAATATTTTGGGCCTGTAGTACACTATATTATGCAAGAGCTCACTATTCTTCTCATTTAATATTTTTAGTAGGAGATATTTCGACGTTCAACGTGGTTAGACATATACATTGAAAATATATTTCAATATTGCATAATTATTACATAACAGAAGATGCTGACATCTGCGAAGAAATTCAGAGCCAAGTCAATAAGGCAGCTGCAGTCTCGGGCGCCCTAAAATCCATTATTTGGAAAAATGAGGATATGGCCATTAAAAGCAAAGTGAGAATCTACAAAGCATGCGTAAGACCAGTGATGACATATGGTATAGAGGCATGAGCAGACACAGTCAGAAGCAAACAAATGTTGAGGACTTCAGAATTGAGGACATTGAGAGCTATTGCAGGCAAAACCCTGAGAGACCGAGTGAGGAACAACAGAATAAGGGAACCATGTGGTTGACGATATCATCAGATGGAGAAGGCAGCGGAGGAGGGACTGGTATGGTCATGTCCAAAGGATGGACAGCACCAGACTTCCTCATATCGTGCTTCACAATCAGCCTCACGGAACCCGCCCTCGCGGTAGACCGCCAAAAAGATGGATGGATAGCTGGGGGTCCACCTCGCAGGAGGAGCAGGCCTCTTTAAAAACAGACCTGAAGGTCTATTCAAAAGGAGAAGAAGAAGAAGCATAATTATTACAATATTGCCAATGTACATAGTTATATGTATATTAATATTTTATTCCTTTTCAGGCTACTAGTTACTAACTTGATTTAACATGCACCCAATAACAAGTTGTCACATTCTGGAATTAATATAATTAATCATCTCACATAATATGTACACAGTTAATATTATGTCTACATTGGGAATCGAAATTGGGCCCTTTGGCTCAGGGGTCAGGTATCTATCTTCTTCTTCTTCATCAGCCTGTTTGCATCCAGTTTATTTTTTTTAAAAAAAATTAATATGTCCTTGTTAAACAAGTACATATACACCGTCGCACATTCCCGAAATCAAGCATATGCTTGTGCGAACGAAATCGATCGAGGCAGTATTCGAACTCGCGTCCACCGGATTACTAATCCGTCGCACTAACCGCTCTGCCATCACCCATCTAAATAGTTTAACTGTCGAAGGTTTTTGCTACGTGAGTTTAATTTAAATTGATTAATATTTATTTATTTATTTAATATTGCTTCTCGGGCAACTATCAGGTACTAATGTCAAATATTAATTTAAAATGCACCCAATAACAAGTTGCCACATTCTGGAGACTTAAAATATTAATCGTCTCACAGATCCAGACTGAAAACAAAATTAAAAACTATATATATAAACTATATATTAGCTATATATATATATATATATATATATATATATATATATATATATATATATATATATATATATATATATATATATATATATATATATATATATATATATATATATATATATATATATATATATATATATATATATATATATATATATATATATATATATATATATATATATATATATATATATATATATATATATATATATATATATATATATATATATATATATATATATATATATATATATATATATATATATATATATATATATATATATATATATATATATATATATATATATATATATATATATATATATATATATATATATATATATATATATATATATATATATATATATATATATATATATATATATATATATGTTATATTTGATGTTTTCACGGGTGAAATATGTTATAATATTTTTATCTCGGTTTTCCCGTGTCAGTAGGTCTTGACTAAGACCATTTGTCTTCCGACGTTTCGCCTGAATATCACCAGGCATTTTCAAGGACTTAACGAAAAGCACGCGCGCGACACACGTCTACTCACACTGAAAGCTCACCGTCAAGTGACTCGTAGCGTACAAGATGGCCGCTTATGTCAAATATTGTTAGCGCGACGTGATTGGCTCCTTGTGACACGCCCACCTGCTGTCGTGTTCGTTGGTAATAATATTTTATCATTATTTTTGTGTTGTGATTTATTGTTAATTTTAGTTGTGACATTAATATTATTATTGTTGTGTTTTGGGGTTATTTTCGCTATGGTATTATTAATATTATTATTGTATTGTTTGTCATATAAAATGTTCTTCCAGGTACTAGGCAAACGAACTCCGTCGTCCCGATTGTTCATTATATCCCTTCTCTTATATATTTCTATAGCTTCCCTGTAAATTCTGAGAGGTTCACTGTTTAAACTTGCTATTATTTTTGAATGGTCAAAATCTATTGTATGTCCTTCTGTGAGCGAGTGTTGTACAAGTGAGGATGTAAGTTTTTTGTTTCTCATGTCGACTCTGTGCTCCGCTATTCGTGCTTCAACTTTTCGATTGGTTCTTCCTACATAAGTCTTATTGCACGATCCGCACGGTATTTCATATACTCCATGAGCTTCAAGTGGAATGATGTCTTTCGGGTTTCTTAGAAAGGTTGATATTTTATTTGTTGTGCTGAAAACGGTACGTATGTTATTTTTGTTTAATAGACGGCTGATTTTATCGGTGACGCCTTTGATATATGGTAGTCGGGCTGTTGATAATGGTGTTTCATTGGATTTTTCTTTCACTGTTTTTGGACTCTTTAATGCTTTGTTTATTATATAGTCTGAGAAACCATTACAACGTAGAGCATTTTTCGTGTATTCTAATTCTTGTTTTTTATGCTCGTGGTCTGCAATTCTTTTTGATCTTGTTATTAGTGTTTTTGCGACTGAGCATATTTGTGCGGGGTGATGATTGGACGTTGCGTGTAGGTATCTATCGGTGTGTGTGGGCTTTCTATATACTGTGTGCCCCAGTTTACCGTTTGCTTTTTTTCTACGTTGTAATGGTTTCTCAGACTATATAATAAACAAAGCATTAAAGAGTCCAAAAACAGTGAAAGAAAAATCCAATGAAACACCATTATCAACAGCCCGACTACCATATATCAAAGGCGTCACCGATAAAATCAGCCGTCTATTAAACAAAAATAACATACGTACCGTTTTCAGCACAACAAATAAAATATCAACCTTTCTAAGAAACCCGAAAGACATCATTCCACTTGAAGCTCATGGAGTATATGAAATACCGTGCGGATCGTGCAATAAGACTTATGTAGGAAGAACCAATCGAAAAGTTGAAGCACGAATAGCGGAGCACAGAGTCGACATGAGAAACAAAAAACTTACATCCTCACTTGTACAACACTCGCTCACAGAAGGACATACAATAGATTTTGACCATTCAAAAATAATAGCAAGTTTAAACAGTGAACCTCTCAGAATTTACAGGGAAGCTATAGAAATATATAAGAGAAGGGATATAATGAACAATCGGGACGACGGAGTTCGTTTGCCTAGTACATTTTATATGACAAACAATACAATAATAATATTAATAATACCATAGCGAAAATAACCCCAAAACACAACAATAATAATATTAATGTCACAACTAAAATTAACAATAAATCACAACACAAAAATAATGATAAAATATTATTACCAACGAACACGACAGCAGGTGGGCGTGTCACAAGGAGCCAATCACGTCGCGCTAACAATATTTGACATAAGCGGCCATCTTGTACGCTACGAGTCACTTGACGGTGAGCTTTCAGTGTGAGTAGACGTGTGTCGCGCGCGTGCTTTTCGTTAAGTCCTTGAAAATGCCTGGTGATATTCAGGCGAAACGTCGGAAGACAAATGGTCTTAGTCAAGACCTACTGACACGGGAAAACCGAGATAAAAATATTATAACATATATATATATATATATATATATATATATATATATATATATATATATATATATATATATATATATATATATATATATATATATATATATATATATATATATATATATATATATATATATATATATATATATATATATATATATATATATATATATATATATATATATATATATATATATATATATATATATATATATATATATATATATATATATATATATATATATATATATATATATATATATATATATATATATATATATATATATATATATATATATATATATATATATATATATATATATATATATATATATATATATATATATATATATATATATATATATATATATATATATATATATATATATATATATATATATTATATAAAACTTAATACTGTCGTGTTCATCTTTTAAGTCTTATTAAAAGCTCATTACATACATACATACCATCACGCCATGTCCCTTGCGGGGTAGACAGAGAGAACCGAACGCCACAATTTTCTATCCTGGCGCGCATTTCTCGCCTCGTCCACATTCATGCATCGTCTCATACATGTTGGACTGTTGCTCACACTTCTAACATTTCCGTCTTACAGAATGGAATGAGAGGGCGTCCCCGACCTCTCATTCCATTCCTTTCCGCTCTGTATATTTTCTTCGTCAGGCGCTCCTCATTCATTCTCTCCAATTAAAAGCTCATTACATGAATAAAAATTCAGTTTTATTTTTACTCCTCACTTACCCAAGGGGATATAATGGGGAGTTATGATTTCGCAATTTTTAAGGCTATTTTTTTGCAGATTATCAACTAGTATCATGCTGAGATTGTATTCTGAAAGTTTCATCACAATGTATCTGTGTGTGTGTGTGTGTGTGTGTGTGTGTGTGTGTGTGTGTGTGTGTGTGTGTGTGTGTGTGTGTGTGTGTGTGTGTGTGTGTGTGTGTGTGTGTGTGTGTGTGTGTGTGTGTGTGTGTGTGTGTGTGTGTGTGTGTGTGTGTGTGTGTGTGCTATGTGCTGTGTGCAGTGTGCAGTGTGCTATGTACGGCGTGTTCATTTAACTTTATCGATTATAGACTAAAGTACCTATTTATTCGATTCTATTCACATTTTGCAAATATGTATATCTTATACTCGATTAGATTCCATTAGATTTTGAACTATATATGAATAGTGCTTCTCAATTTTTTTTACTGTCAAATATTTCAAAGTGACCCCAAGCTCAGTAAAATTAAAATTTGAAATTTTTATTTTAAAATTCATAAAAAGGCACGTCACTTTCATAAAATGGCATTGAAGAGTTATCAAGTTTTGATATTAAAATATTTAAATAAAAAATAATTTAACAAAAAAAACTTTCTATACAAAATTTGAATACTTTATAGAATGACTTGTTAGTGGGGAGTGTAGCGTTGGCCACAACCCGCTCGTTTTACATAATATATTCCTAGTATAATAAACTTCTAAATAGTAGTGAAAAATTTACATACAGTTAATATTTTGTAATCATTTGATGTAAATATTTAATGAAAGTAACATTCGCAAAGAAACCCAGAGCAAACTTGATTATATTTTTCATGGCAGTTTCCCTCTTCCTTTTGAGGTTCGCATCAGACTAATTAAAATGTACCCAAGAGACATTTCAGCTGCATTAAGTCAACATGCGGTCCGATGGGAGATGCCAGTCTCCAGCATCTATGTATGTATGTACCAACAAGATCACGCCTGTGTTAGCCTATATTATACTCAAAGTGCCGTAATATACAAACACGAAATAATGTATCTCGCTTGCTTGCCTTGTCGGCAAAATATTATAATGAAACATGCGACTGTAGTGCATGTATGTAAGTGACGTTGAAAGACGTCAAAAATAATATCATGTGCATGGGAATAAATTTTACAGAGGTGAAAATCTCAAAGCAAGAGTCAAATATACTAATAGAGTTATCACACACTAGTTAAAAAATAGAGAAAAAATATATTTTAACTTTTTTTTAAAATATGTTTAAATTTTTTTCAAAGAGACTTAGTTGGAATATTATTGTCTTGTGCGAAACTGACTTTTGTTAATTATTTTTATTTAACTAATGTGACAGAAATCGATAAGGAGAGAAATGGATCCCAAACAATAGGTAATATTGTGGCAGAATACCTACACGAGTACTTCAATAATCAACAATGGTATATCTGTCACGTATGCTGCGCATCCCATGGACAGCCAGAAGAACCAATGTGTCAATTCTGGACGAGCTAAGGATCGAGGATCGTCTATCGACGATATGTTACAGACGTATCCTTCAATTCTTTGGACACATTGCTAGAAGGGAACCAGACTGCCTCGAGAAGCTTGTTGTGATGGGCAGCGTGGAGGGACGGAGATCTCGTGGTCGCTCACCGACCAGATGGAGCGATTTGGTTAAGTCCACAATGGGGTCTTCGGTGACTGGTGCTCTGCGTTCAGCCCAAAACAGATTGGCATGGAGGCGGGCCATACGTGTGGCGACAGACTACAGCCGCTATCCTCAGTCATGAGGAAAAGGACGAATGAATTTCGGTCACAAATAAATACAGAAAAATAATTAGAAAGGTTAATGACTTTCACTATGTTAAATGATGACAATAATGCTATCTTCATACTGTGATACCTATAAATGTTCTTGACAATACGGCAGTAGGTACATTGACCTCTATTTGTCAAAACAATAGGGTATATAATGAGGACAACAGATGATTCCATATTTCTTTTCCTGCCAAATTCGTTCGTGAAACATCAACTCGATATTTTTCTACTCGCATGTGTTATTTATTTTCTGTTATATATAAAATCGTGTTTGTACTAATACATCAATAAATTGTAAGTTTTTACTCGTTTGTTATTTCTTATCTCTACTCACAAACATCTCACCTAGGTACCTATTTCCTATAGTAATTTGCATTAGAGTAATAATAGGTATTTCACCCCCCGAGATATATTATTACTCTAATTGATGTGACTTGTTGGAACTTAAATAATTCTAAATAGAGTTCGCACTATTTTTAGTGAACAGTATTCTGTTCTGGTGACCTCTCTTCCAACAAGTCACAGCAAGGAATTCAATCAGGATACTAAATTCCCTTCTGGAGTCAATATTTAATACTTATTTATTAGTAACCCCTCTGGTTACTCAAATTGCTTTAATAAAATATTATTTTATTTTTATACTACTTCTCGGGCAACTAACAGGTAGGTACAATGTCAAATATTAATTTAACGCGCACCCAATAACAAGTTGCCACATTCTGGAGATGCCACGATATTAATCGTCACACAGATCCAGACTGAAAACCCAATTAAAAACTGTGTCTCCACCGGGAATCGAACCCGGGACCTTCGGATCAGCAGTCAGATACCTAAGCAACTGAGGCACGAAGGCCGACGAAATGTATTATGGTTAATACATTTATGTTATTAATTTTCGTCATATATATATATAACATGCATAATTAATTTGATGTATAGTTTAATTCAAGAAGTTTACACATAATGTACTATTTACGTCACACCACTGTTCAAATGAACACCTCGGCACAGGACTTCTTAGTGTGGTTTTCATCGTACCCTAGCAATTACACACTTATCAATAACACAAATACACACACATATACTTAACTTCTACCTCTAGTATGTACAAATTGAATTTGTTACTTTCTCTTTGTATTGTTAATAAAATAAATAGATTAATATGCTGGTATTTCTATTTTTTTGTTTTACATTTGTCTTTAGTTATTTATTTTGCATTTTTAAATTATTCATTTAGTTACACACATAACCCCTCTACACAAACTAATAAGCTCAGAGGAAGGTGATTTTATAAACAATATAATGTATAAACTTTGTATGTTCGTATATTTTGTTACGATATGAATAAAAAAATATGGGAGATCCGCAAAATCAAGGAACCCATAGGTCTTACGACCAACAGGGAAAAAACCCAAGGTATGCGTATATATTTTACATTGTAATATGCGTATATGTGTTTACAGAATCCGTATATGTGTTTACAGAATCCCTCTAACGACTGTACACCTTATTTATGTGGATGCCCGAGCATTAAAAAAGTCAAATACACTAAATATCTTGAAATAAAAATAGACGAAAGACTTGACTGGAAAGAACGCATACAACACACATCTGATAAAATCAGGAAAACATTATATAAAATATCTTCAAAGAAATAAGAAACACGCTCTCTCTCAAAACGTTAAATTCAATTTAATATTGGGTTGGGGGGGAGCCACCTTCACTGCTCTAGATCCGCTTATTAAAAGCCAAAAATCTGTTGTAAGGGTTATAAATAAAAAACTATACAGACATCCATCCGACCAATCCTGTTTCGCCAATTTGGTGTACTTGATGTCAGACAAATATACACAAAAACAATTGTACTTCACTACGCTAAGCATCGATATCTGTTGATTCCACTATCCCTTCAACTTTCAACGAGATGCCGTAATCGGAAGCATTACAAGGTGCCCAGGACCAGAACAGAATTCGCACATAGGCATTTCTCATTTCTCATTTTGACCTGTTTAATACAGTTCAAGATAAAATTTTTAACCTTGGTTATCCTGCACTTAAAGGGTTGTTGACGGACTGGTTGCTAAAAATGGGAAGAAAGGAAACTGAAAAGATGCTTTCAAATTATATTTATTTTGCAGTAGTAATTTATAATGAATGTTGTCGAAAAAAACATATTCGTGGATGTATTAGGAATTAACTTGGTATTTTTGTGTCCTAAATATGTACCTAGATTTGTGATAAAAATAATAATATTTTTTTAGAATTATTTTTCTCCTCCCTAGTTCCGCTATCTTCCTTTTGGTAAAAAAAAGGATGTTTTTAAATCAGACGTTTGTTGGGAACGCAATTATTTTAATTAATTTTATTATAACAAAGAAAAAACTTAACCCTTATTCGTGATAAGCGTTATTCGCCTTTAGAAACGTTATTTTATGTAATATTTTCGATACATAATTAAAATTTAATTTGCAAATTTCATTCCACTATAAGTATTGGGGTTAATTACACGTGAAACGAATAAACAATTTTTTTTGTAATGGTAAACAATAATTAAAAATAATAGCGATAGGTACTATGATAAACAAAATAAAATTACTTTTAATAAAAGTGATTGTTGGAGGTAAAAATTCAACCTTATTCATTTAATTTTTAAAGTCGATAAAAAAATCACGTGTTCATCGTGTCGAAGATGTTGTGCGATGGGGAAGAACACGAAGACGATTCTGGAGAGATCATGTGGGGAGAGCGGGTTCGGATCGAGTGGTGAGGATGGCAGCGGATGGGGAGATAACAAATGGCAGACCCCCTGGAAGACCACCTAAAAGATGGAAGGATAGCTGGACGTCCACTTCACAAGAGCAGGCTCCGAGAATAACAGGATACAGTCCTAACTAAAGCAGAAGAAGAAGTGTTCATCAAGGGGCATAAAAAAATATTTTCTTCTTTTCAATCGACAATACGTCTAATACAGTAACTATTTAAAATAGAATGGAACGTTCTACAATTTTAGAATTAAAGTCATTTGAACCTAATTTCGTATTCTGTTACTGACGTTGTTCCTAAAACTAAAATCTACAGAATAAGTGCGCCGTAGATAATAATTTGAACTCAAATTGTCTATGGCGCAGACTACGCATGCGTACTGCGCACTTTTGCGGCCATATTTATTTATGTCATGTCGCCGTGATGTCGCCTAACCTAACATTTCAATTGATTTGCACTAATATTCTTTGGTTTTTATTTTCAAAGTACCTAACGCAACATGCGTAAATTATCCATTATATTTTTTTACGTCCACAAACTTACTGATGTTTTCAACTTAACTAAAATACCTCAAACTGCTTTAAAAATAACTAGTACGGTTCCAATTAGGTGTAAATTAAAATAAGGAATATTTTGACAGTTGAATCTATTGAAATGTAGTCATAGAATAGGGATTTTAATTTTTTCGTGACATACTTTAGTAAGAATTTTCCTATTTCAACGTTGAAAAATATCAACTTGGAGTAGGCATGTGGAATAGAAATGGACATATGTTAGCCGAAACGTTCTTCAGAAGTTACAGAAACAGACGGATATACCAACAATTTTTATCAGCTTGCCCTCAGACTTAATATCCTGTAAAAAAATCATTTTTAACGAATAATGTTGTTTTCCTTCCTTTTATTTTTATTTTATTTTATTTTTTTTTCTTTTATTTTTGTTCATACTCTATTGTGTTTTTGGGTTTTTTCTATATGGTTATTTTTTTGTTCTTATTCTGGTGTTGTTTTGGATCTCTCAAAACATTTTTATATTGTTAAACCGAATTCAATTTTTATTTTTCATTGTTGGTTAGTTTAAGTTAGCAATTATATTGTATGATATAGAAACCCACTGATAACCATATATGGTTAGTGGGGTCTTATATAAACTAAAAAAATATATATAACTAGGTTACACATTCACAAGATCCAAGTACAGAACGCGACACAAAAACATTTTGATATTTCAACTTGGGTCGAGACACTTATCAACTTCAAAATATAAAATTGAAAATTCATACGTGAGCGTTAAAAACAGGCCGATATTGAAATACTTAGGAAGAGAACGACACACATCTCTAAGGCACTTTAGTTGGCAAGTCCAATTGAATGAATGTGCGTGTAAAGGGTGTTGAAATTTCCGCTTGAAATAATAATAATAATTTAACCAGGCATCCCTTATGAACAATATGAAAAACTGCTTGAAAGCTCCATGCTTCACATCGACTGAAACAATCGTCGTCCTCCTCGCTGATGGGGAGAATTTATGTTACGTTTAGTGGGGGTGAAATGCTACAGTATAAGAGGAAAGGGTAGGCTTCAATAGAAAGTATACTATACTTTAATATTGAAAACCAAAATAATTCAAACAAATAATATAAGAAAAAATACAATTTTAAATATTGTGTACATTTTTTTTTGTACTATTCTGAGCCTGTTTCGAGGAGGAAGAAAATTGAATGCATTATATTATATCAAGAAAAAAAATTGTGTATGTTACATTTTAACTCTCCACACTATGGAATAAAAATAAATAATATAAATAAATAAATAAACACTTCCTTGCACCCTGCACAAGTGGCGAGTTTATTGCCGTATGACAATTTCTTCCAACTAACCAGTGTTTCCAGCCCAGAGAAGCAACATTAGCGTGATAAATGAATTTAAATAGATTTCTCCTCTGCTGGGGATCAAACTCAGGACGCCCGCACAGAAACCAAACGGCTTACCAACTGTGCCACGGCGGTGGAATAGTGGATATTTATGTGCGTATTTTTTTAAATCAATTTCTCATGCGTATTTTTTTAAATCAATTTCTCTACGGGTATCATGTAGAAAGTGTACACTATGAGTTTCGTCGTGATGTGTTTGTATGTATGCCGTACGCCGGATCCTTTTTGTGTCATCTCTACAGACCAAACTAGTAGTCCGATGGTCTGCATATTTACATAATGATTTCCGTTTTTTTTTGTGTTCTCTCTACAGCCCAAATTATAAGTCCGTTTGACTTTATATTGATATCATATAATATGTTAAGTCAACAAACTTAGAACTGATTAGTTTTCAGTCGATATTCGTTAATTTCTTCTAGAAAGTCAAAAAAAAATCTACATATAGTCTGTTATATCAATGTGAACTAAATTTCATATATGTATGAAAAATGTATATAACAGAAGTTAAATAGCTTGTGTATGGGAAAATTGAGTGATCAACTTCATATTCCTATTGTATGTCTCTTAAGACAAGCGTATTTTTTTATTCTCCATTCTTATCTTCTTCTAGTCGTATACAGTGAGAACCGAACGCCGCATTCTTCTATCTTGACACATACATCGCCCAATCAACATTGATACACTGTCTCATACATGCTCATCTTGCTAGTAATGCAATTTTTTGTGCATAAATTTCTCAACAGGTATCATGTAGAAAGTGCATAGGTACTATGAGTTTCGTGACAATGTTTTTGTGTGTATGGTGTATTGTGAAAAAAAAATTTCATCTGGGAATCTTATATTAGTTTAAGAATCAAATAGAAATGTAGGAACCTACTTCGTAAAAATGAATTTATAGATTGTCAACCTTTCAAGAAGAAAAAATGTAAGTACACTTACTATGTAGTAGAGAGTTTAGTTTTGGTTACAACCCATTCGTATATATTAGGTATCATAGATACAATTTCATGTTTCAAGCGTACCTGCGTACATATTTTTAACAATATTCCATAAATCAAATCAAATAAATTTACGGCCCATTTTATCTATAGATAGCGTTAGAAATAAGTTTTCGTTGAGTTTGGCTTATTTTCAAGCTTTCTAACATCTCAATAGAGACGAAGTTGGGATATCATAGAAGAACCAGGAACTCAAGGCAATGTAGTTGCGCAAACGCATAAAGTGATCACTTAAATCAGCCGATGACAGGTCTCAAGCCCTGTAGGTGCCTTGAGTTCCTGGTTCTTCTATAATATCCCAACTTCGTCTCTATTGAAACGTCAAAAAGTTTGTCAGTAAAAATATCGTCTGACTCCCGACAGGGAAAAAAATGCAATGTTAGCAAATATGCAATAAAAAAAAACATATATTGTTTAAATAAACACACGTGTAGACTTTATACAAAGTTTATTAATAAATACAGTAATTACATATTATAAGAGTGAAGTACAATAATAGTATTTTATATGAACCACAACGTGAGAGCACTATATCATCGATCAATACACAATCAATCCACCCCTGGCCTTATTCCAGACACTCCTTTATATCAATCTCCCTACTCCCGAAGAATGCCGATCTCCTGTTCGTGCAAACTCGTAAAATGCTATAAAGATTGTCTGTTGAAAGGCGCAACATGAATATATTACAGTATTAGATTTTATTATCAAGCATTCAAATATATCCAAACGACATAACATAATATAGATTTTTCCAAAATTACGATTGAAAAGGCAACTTTATTAAAATGCATTGTTAGTTAACGTTGCGCAAACGCTTAATGTAACGTATTCACGTAAACCAGCCTGTTAGTGCCTGATTTCCCAGTCCTCCTATAAATATATATTCCATCTTCATCTGTATTGAAAATTGAGATAAAAAGTTTGTCAAAAAATAACTTGCATTTTACACTAGAGTCCGCAACGTGTATTCTACAATCAGTAACGCTATACAAAAAAACGCTCAAATGTTAGTACATATTAATCGCTGCAGGGTGGAGTGTGTTGAGTTATAACATTCAACCCAAGTAAGACACTCGGGAATATAACCTACATTAAGTTGTGTGTATATGGTCCCATACTCTTGTACCATATGATATACAGCTTTAATATGCCCAGAAGGAACTTGCATCTTCTCACGTCTGTTAACATTTTTAATGACTTTTCCCATAGCATATAATGCCCGATCCACTAGCGAAGATATTATTTATAATGGGTACAATATGTTGGAATCTATCCCAACATTATAATGTGATTGTAGTTTATCTTCGATCATAGTCTTAATATCATTTCAAACTAATATCATTTTTTAATTTATATTTTTTTTTTTTTTTTTTTTTTTCGTTATCACACGACAGCTGCTGCCAATTATGGTGTGATGTGCGGTTCGATGACGGCTACCTCTGTTTAAGGTACGATTTAAAGCGCCTTATATTCCAATGGAAAATATCTACCTCGTCCGAGAGTGAGTTTATTTTTTCCATAATGCGCACCAGAGTGCTGCGGGCCACTACATCCGTTCTGGAATGGGGGACGTTCAGAAGATTATGACCTCTACCCCTTATGTAGTTGGGTGGCACAAAAAGCCCTAGCCTTTCTAGCAGTTCTGGACAATCAATAAGATTGTTGAAAATCTTGAAGCCGGTCAAAAGTAGTGCGTTATCACGCCTGCTTTCAAGACTCATATAAGAACAGGACGTCAGAAGTTCAGGGTGGTGCATGTATGTCGGATATACTCCGTGCATTCGCATATACAGGTACCTCATGAACTTCTTCTGAATTTGCTCCAACATATCGGAATATTTTCTTTGGTAGGGCGCCCAAACTGCGCTTCCGTACTCCAATTTGGTACGCACCATACAGTTGAAAATATTTTTCAATGTTTCATGGTTAGAAAAGTATCTTCCAAGGCGCATTGTAAAGCCCAGAAGTTGACCGCATTTGGTAGTTACTGATGTTATATGTTGAGCAAAAGTTAATTTCGCATCAAATATAACTCCAAGGTCTTTTAGTTCACATATCCGGGCTAACATTGACCCATTCATATTGTAATTATACATAATTGGAATTCTGGAACGTGCATAACTCATAACAGAACACTTTTTAATGTTAAAGTGAAGGTTATTTTCAATAGACCATTTCCAAAGGTTTTCAATGTCTGATTGCAACAGAAGACAGTCTGCTATACTTTTGATACTAATATAAAGCTTCAAGTCATCGGCATACAACAGACATAGACAATACTTGATAACATCCTGTATATCATCAATGAATAACAAAAACAACAGTGGCCCCAAATTAGATCCCTGTGGTATTCCAGAGCAAGCTCGGATTTCTTCGGAACAATATTGACCCACCGCTATATATTGTTTTCTATTTTTAAGGTAAGAGGCAAAGAAATTTAAAAGTTTGTAGTTAAATCCAAAATCATGTAATTTCTGGAGAAGGATGTCATGGTCCACACGATCGAAGGCCTTAGCAAAGTCGGTGTATAAGACATCCGTTTGTACTGTGGAATCTAGATTCATTGAGATATAACTGGAAAACGTTAAAAGATTTGAAATGGTCGATCTCTTTGGTAGGAAGCCATGTTGACCTCCTCTTAGAAATGGTTGTATCTGAGGGAAGATACTCTTATAGAGACACATTTCAAACACTTTTGGAAAGACAGATAGGATGGATATTGGCCTATAATTATTCACATCCATCTTGTCATTACATTTATGTATAGGCGTGACTTTTGTTGTTTTCCATCGTGTGTGAAATGTATCATTTGCTAAACAGATATTAAATATATAGTGTAATGGTTTACTAAGATACTTACTATTTGACTTTATAATATTTGCAGGAATACCATCTGGTCCAATCGATTTCTTAGTGGCGAGTTCCTTTATGCACTGTTCTACAGATTCTATAGAAAGTGTGGCCAGGGTGACCCCTTCAGAATTTCGCGGATTATAGTACTTATTAGTTATAATAAACACAGTGTTTATTATTTATTTTGGAATTTTATCAAACTAATTAAATATATAAAGGTAAGAAAATAAAATACTGTATAATTTTGATATTGTCTCATTGGACGTCCAACTAGGTGAACCTGTTTTTAGGACGTCCGATATGTAGTTACAATTTCTAGGAATCAATAACTTTACCAAATTAAGATGCTTTAAAACTTAGTAAATGAAAATTATAAATAAATAGTGAGCAAATTAGAATAAGCTTAATTTATTATTGGATTCATCTATGCCGTTTTTATCCGAGTGTCCATATATTGGTAACCAGACTGGGAACCAGACTGCCTCGAGAAGATTGTTGTGATGGGCAGCGTGGAGGGACAGAGATCTCGTGGTCGCTCACCGACCAGATGGAGCGATTTGGTTAAGTCCACAATGGGGTTTTCGGTGACTGGTGCTCTGCTTTCAGCCCAAAACAGATTGGCATGGAGGCGGGCCATACGTGTTCCGACAGACTACAGCCGCTCTCCTCAGTCATGAGGAAAAGGACGAATGAATATATTGGTACCTCTGCGAAGGTACAATTATTTACAATGTAACAGTTGGCATGTATAAGCTTTTGCATTTGTATAATATGTACCTACACCTGTATTAATAATAATAAAAATAAGTTATTTGTATAGCGCCGTTTAATGATTCTAGATCATACCAAGGGCGCTAATAGTTTAATGCTGTGTTACTCTCTGAAACAAAGCTGTTTTTAGTCCTTTAGTGAAAGTGCTTATGCTTTGGGCACTGCGGACATCTATGTAGAGGCAGTGAGTTCCACTTAATAGGAACACTCACACTAAAGCATCGGTCATTGTAAGCCGCTACCAGTCATTAAAGAAAGTTCGCATACACGCGCTCTTTTTATTTATTTTATTTGTTCCATTCAGTACCTATGTAAAATTACATTTGAATTAATTTGAAGAAACTTAAAAGAAGATTTCCTTCACAATACGTTCAGATTCTCGACATAATTACAATCAAACTTCGTAAGAAAAATATGATGTTTTTCAATTAATTATATATTACTATGTTTTAGACGTGCGAGTCATATAATATGAATGGAAATTTAGATGGGTCGATGGCAGAGCTGCCTCGACCTATTTCGTTCACCTATAGCACAAGCATTTATGATAAATTTAGGGAATGTAGAAATATGTATAAGTACTTGTTTAACAAGAACATATTCATGAAAAAAAAAAAAAAAAATTTTAAAATGGTACAACTCCTTTAATATCCAAAGAGTGACATAATTTTAATAACATAGAGTCGGCAAGACAAAAAGTCAGCTTTCGTGGCTCAGCTGGTCAGATATCTAACTCCTGAACCAAGATTCCCGGGTTCGATTCCCGGTGGAGACACAGTTTGTTGATCCGAATAAAATGATCGCGCTTTCACAGTGGCTGGTTCATTTTCATGTAACGAATTACCTCACATAATAAGACAAAAAAAAAAACAATATTACGACTTTCAATAAACAACTAAAGATGCATATTTTTAGGAAATCACATGAAAACATCTCAACCACACTTATCTGACCAATTTCAAATGGTTTTATTTCTAAAAATGTCTCATGGCATTAAACTTCTATATAGATTTGTTTCTGTTTTAATTTAATAGTCACTATCCTACATATGTAGATTTAAATTGGAGCGATTAATTATTGAAAATACATGAGTTCGATATATTTAAAAATTGAAAAAAATTGACCACATATAGAAATACTGAACTCTTTTTAGATGGTTGCCAATCACGCAGCGAAGGAACCTAAATACCCTCACACTTCTATACAAGGTCTTAAACAACCCCAACGCTTAATTTTATCTACGAAATCAATTTCACTTCCTCTCAGAACACGGGTTGCCTTTTCGTTCAAATACTGAAAGAACGCTCAGTATCCCAGTACACAATACTTGGTACTTTTTCACCACATCTTTCTCCGTACATCAAGTAACTCGTCTTTGGAATCATATTCCTTCGCAACATTGAGCTTTCAAAAACTGGGACTGTTATTTTACACAGTTGAGTATCTTTATTCAGCTGTAATTTTCGTAGTGCCTACCTGATATCTTTAATCAATCAATTTATCAGTGCAGCCTTGAAGGATCTAGTTGTAGTCAATTCTTCAATACTACTATCCAACTGGTTAAAGATATATGAAGCTGTGAAGCAAAAATATCTTTGCCCAAACGAGGTTCATAATCGGAACGATGTAATTCACACGATTTGATTGTCTTGTTGTTCTCATTTGTTGTATTCTACTAGAGTTATGAAACGATACTTCTTTATGGAATTGAAGCAATGTTGCTTAATATACAATTGCCTAGGGTTAAGAACAAGAGCTGTGCAAAATATATCTCCCCTGGAATGTCTTTATCCCGGAAATCAAGCTTTGTAGGAAAAATGGGCTGGATTCCAGCGTAGAAAATTCAGTGTTGGTACTGGTAACTGTGAAGTTTTGTTTTGGTTTGAAGAAGAACAGATTACCCTAAAATCAAGACATAAAATATCGTATAATTGAGGCTTAATTCACATGGATATTTTGGAGTGTGTTGATACTAACCCTCGGAGTATGTAAATAGATTTGGTTCAACCAATCTAAAACGGTTGCAAATTCTGAACAAGGGATGGTTTGGGATACCACTCTGAATGCAACTAGGTCTGTACCACAATCACAGTAAACAAGCTCAAATTTGCATTGATTGACCAAATATAATATTGAGATATGTTAGTTTGCAATTCAATCCTAGTGTGAATAATCCTAATCCACGATCTGGCCCCGGGTGGTGTTAGTATTTCCATATCGATATCCTAAGTCAAAATATGATTTTATATAATCGTATTTAGACTTAGGATATTGAATTTTCTGGTTCTTAATATCAATTATAGGTATTCATTTTTATTGTGTCGTATTTGATTTATACATATTTATTTATTAATAATCTTTCATACAAAAATACCGACTTCAAAACGAATGTACTTATGTCAAGATAGAAAAATGTGGTGTACGATTGATGTGTTTGCCTACCCCATGAGGGGCATGGCATGATGGTATGTATGTATGTAGTATTATTATCTTTCATACAATACGTCAGTACAATACTACGCAAATCCTTCGCAAATTGAAGAGTTTCATGATTTCTCATGTTTCCCATCATAAAACCTCTTGGATCAGTTCAAGGGGGCAAGTCCCGTCAAACAGTGGAATTAAAACTCTCATGATTACCCAGATCATGGATGATTATCCATCATATGGGTTTTGATTCCACTGTTTAACGGGACTTGCCCCCCCCCCCCCCAGCAGGAAACACCAAGAAGTAATCCCTTTGATGAAAAAGATATCATCGAATTTATACGACGTTGTAAATAATTATCCTTAATTGGAGACGAATAAACAAATTGAAGAGTTTCATATTTATTTTATATATATTAAGACGACATAACATTTTCTTTCAGGCTATTACATAGTCTAGCTGTTTGTTCTTGAAAATATGAGATAACTTCAGTAGAGTGTAAATGTTTTTTACATATTTTATCTTTCAGGCTACCAACAGCCACTTTGTCAAATATTACGACACGCACCCAATTTGTAATCGACGAAGTTTTTATTTTGTAGAATATTCCATTACAAATTATGTCTATACTTAAAAGTAAACCACTTTTTGATTCTACATGAATTTTATTACGTGCGATAAGCCTATTTCGCCTTGTTAAGGTTTTTACTAGCTAGTAAACTAAGTTAAGCTAGTAAATGCCCTAACAAGGCGAAATAGGCCTATCGCATGTAATTTCATATATAATCAAAAAGTGATTTACTTTTAATTATAGCCAAGATTAAGGAGACTTGTTTGAATGTTGATAAAGACTCTAAACACAATTTAAATCTGTATCTCCTCTGGAAATCGAACCCTGGATCTTTGGCTCAGGATATAAATATCATATTAACTGAGACACGAAAGTAGTATCTTACTTTGATTTGAACTTCGTTCAAAATCAAATAAGTACAGCGAATAAACCTGGCCTATTGAACCACGAGCAATATTTTTATCAGAACATGCTTATTTTTTATTTTATTTTATTTAAACCTAACAAACATACAGTCATACAAACAAATATTACAACAAATTCAATTTTAACAATATATCATAGACCAATTTTGTTTGCGGATTATCTTTTTAAGCTGCACAGTGTAAAACGAATTGCTATTTAAAATTTAGTAGGTTCTCAAATTTCAGAAAAAAAGGACAATAAGAGAGAAAGGGAGGTTGTGGCACTAGCAGTCAAAAAGAACAAAGCAGGAATCAGCTACCGTAAACCTCTAAGGGTCTCAGATTTGGCATTTTTGTATTTTATTTTAGTACCTATGTCTAAAAATATCAACATTCTTAAAAAAACATTACGAATGCTACATGCCCTTTAGATGAATGAATTTTGGACATAGTTAGTTCTGCAGAGAAGCAATCTAAAAGTAAGATTTGTTCTAGTACTATGAGTAGTACTTCTTATGCTAACATTTCAAACTGTTGTAACAGTTTTTAGATACATATCAAAGTATTATGCAAAGGTATATCGTATACAATAATCCTTATCGCTTCACACGCACCTACATACATTATATACATGTACAAAAGACGTGTGTGTTTTATTAACAACCAAATACGGAATAATTAACATGCACATATTAAATTATTTAAACCCCTCCAGAGGAAAGCGATAACGCCAAAGTGACAACACGAATTAAACCTTTTCGCACGATATTTATTCGATTCCAGACCATGTCAAAGCCTTAGCAGCTCGTTGTATTATACAATACAAGACCCACATAGAACAATCGTTGTTTGTTTTAAGGGAAATATTTCACGAAATATTAACTCAACATTGTCGGTAGGAACCGTGTTGAAAATTCACTCATTTCACACGAAACATAATAATGAATGGTTTGTTTTAAAGACCTGACGATGATATATGAAAAAAAAATATAACTGATACTTGATGTTGTTGGTCAAAATATTTTCATACGTATCCATTTTGTTCAAGTTGGCGTGAATGATATGCACCAACATTTTTATAGTATATAAAATATTTATTAACTTATTGAATCATAAAAATATACATTTTACAAGTACCTACATATACGATTGCTGTTTCACTAGAATAAATCTGTTCTGAAACAGCAATTTATTACTTTTCTATCAACAAATAATAACACTTTCAAAAACAATTTTGAAGATAGCAACACTAATTCGGAACAGAAACTAAAAATAATATTAATCAAGAAATTATTGTTTTGATATCGATATCATTTTGTGCTCTACCCACATCAAGTAACCACTTGATACCACGGCCTCTAAGTTGTGTTAAGCCTTTGAGAGCCGGCGGCAGTTTATTAAAAATTTGAGGTGCAGTATATACAAAAAATCTTTGTCCAAATTTGGCCCAACGATTTGCTTCTTGTCTATGATATATGATATTTTAAGATATTGCATCATCAAAAAATGAAAAGTAGAGGTCGGCCAAGAAAGAGTTGGCACGATCACATAAATGGGATTTTGAAAGATGGAGATGTTAGAAGTAAGAATAATAGAAGAGCGTGTATGAGACGATGTATGGACGTGAATGAAGCGAGGAATGTATGTCAAGAGAGAGGAGTCTGGCGTTCGGTTCTCTCTGCCTACCCCAAATAGGGAAATTGCGTGATGGTATGGTATGGTATGGCATCATCAAAAAACTATTCATTTTTTAATATCTTCTATAAAGGTTTGATAAATAATTAGATGGGTCGATGGCAGAGCGATTGGGGCATTGAGTTAGTTATCCAGTAGTCGCGAGTTCGACCGATTTCGTTCACCTATAGCACAAGTATTAATGCTTATTTTAGGGAATTTAGGAAGATGTATACAGAAAACAATGAAGATCCAACTGAGATGAGAAGAAGGATCACGGCTGACAATAAGACTTTTTTTTCGTTGTTACCAGTGTTTAAATCTCGCAGTGTACAGTGTACACAGGAAAACTAAAGTTATCCTGTACAAGACCATAGTCAGGACTGTGTTGGCATATGACTGCGAGGCATTGACCCTAACAGTGAGAATGGCAGAGATGTTGGACTCATTTAAGAGAAAAGTCCTGCGGAGGATCTGTGGACCAAAAAGTTGAAAGAAAGCAGGATGAGATGGTATGGTCAAGTGATGTGCAGATATGAAAATTATTCTGTAAAGAAAGCGCTCAATATCCCAGCAACAATAGGTATAATATCTTGATAATGACGAGACAGATCAGTCAAACGTTCGATTGTAGAAAATAAAATTGAATTTGTTGTGAAATACAGTTTTAAAATGTCTTCAGTAATTATGACATTAACATTATTTGTAGGAACCTACATACACGTGGTAAACAACAAGGCAAATGAAAATCAAAATGAATTTCGCCAAATTTCTGTCCATGCTTAATGTAAATGTTAATTGTAAACGTATTTTGTGATGTTAATTTTATATTGTGATGTGAAAGACGAGGTGTTGATTTGATTAATTATTTCCTACCTCCGATTCAACGACAGTATTCACACCAATTTCACAATTTTACATAATCATATAAATGTAATTTAACACATTGTCTGACAACATGTAGTTACCCACATAAATTAATAAGAGAACATTTTCTATTGGATAATTTCAACTGATTGATATTCAAATAAAGGGAGATGTATCTTATTTATTTCCGCAACCTTTGGCGTGATTTAAAAAAAATGATGTTTAACACTAGAGTAGGTACTCGCGCCTTCAAGTACTCCGTGAGTGCTCGCGCGGGGGACATGTGTCACCCATTACAATTAGCAATTTTTGATATTTTATTTAACGGAAATCAGAAAAACAAGTATTAATATTAAAAATCATCTTTATTTTTAATCATATACTTAAAAGTAAACATAAAGTTTTTTTTTATAATTTAATTATGAACAAAATAATAAACTTCTAAAAAAATACCATATTTTGGACTTGTTGAGATCAATACAGTTTTTTAACTATATGAACATTATTAATTATCAAAGGAATCGTTTCATTATAATGATTATGTATATATCTTTATTATTCGATCATAATATCATCGCATTCGGGACAGACTACCACATGGTGGGTCTAGGAAAACACGCTTATTACACTTACCGCATTGTTTCCGAGCACTCAGATCTCGGGCTCTACTGCAAAGTCACATCGTCCTTTTCCACCACGAATCAGCATTTTTATACTTTTGGATATTTTTGTAGTTCCAGATGAAACCTGACTTTTAATTTTTACCCCTGGGTATAAATATACCCATCGTGTAATGAGAGCTTTCACAAGTTCAAATCCGACGTATTGTAAAATATTTGCGATGAATGCACTTCACTAGCGAATTGTTCAATTGGTATATAACCAAACAATTTATACCAGCCATATTTACGAAATTATAAAATAATGTAAGCAACCATCGACAGCTATTACGCGTTACATCATATTGACGGCACATTTGGTTGGATTGCCGAAATGGACCTTCTGGCTGCAAACCTGCATACCTTTTCTGTGAAACTGTTGGATCTGCATCTCTTGATCTGATATCTTTCTTTGATTATATCAATATAAATAATTGTGCATTCGACAAGAATATTGAAAAAGTTATAAAAGATTGGGGACAAGTTTTAGCTTCTCGGGCAATACCTTTTGGAACTAGAGGTCGTGTCAGCATGTTGTGAGCTCTGGTTCTAAATTTACTCCATTTTGTTCAATTGCGAGATTGATATGATGATAACCTTCATAAGGGAACGTTGTTGTCATCAGAGTCATTACTTTCTTGCTCCGGGTCATCACAATCTTGTTCAGGATCAGATTTTATTTCTTTTCGGATTTTTTCTCGAAAAACATTAACATTTTTGTCAACTGTAAAATATTACATAGTTTAAAGATTTTGTATAGCAATAATTCTTATGTTTTTTTTGTTTTAAATGTCTCCTTAATATACAAGTGCTTGCACACTGATAAAGGGTAATAGGTTTTGTTTTATTGTGAATCATTTTATGTATCTTGTCATTGTGTTTTTAGAATATGTGTTGTAATATAAATCAAATGAAAAAATATATTTGTGTATATTAGTGATTTAGTATTTTTATTAGGCACTGCAATATAATTATAGGCTGAAAACAAAATTATTTCTATAATAATAATAATATTAATAGTGAAGAGTTTACTGCCGTAAGGCAATTTTTTCCAACTAACCATTGTTTTCTAATCCAGAGAAGCAATATTTGCTTGACAAATTAATTTTGTTGGGGATCGAACCCATGATGCCCGCACAGAAGCCAAATGGCTTTCCAATTTATTTTCCTTTATGACAAATGAATTTTGAGTATGCAAAGTATTCTAATAACTTACAGGTGAGTATTAATCACTCTCTTATTAAATTAATTTTAATATACGCCCGAGTACTCGTGGGATGGGGTGCAACCCTCAGCAATTTTTCTTGTCATTTTCTTCACACCTCTCCGCCCCCGCGATTCCTCCCCCCTACCCCCACGCCCTAAACAGTGAATAATTATGTGCTTAACAAAACCTGAGACGCTAAAGTTAATTTCATCCATGCCGGATTCCGCCAAGGTGGCTGGTGCGGCTTCGTTATCCGTCTCGCTTCAGCGCACGCAGTTGCCGCTTCGACGGGGGAAAAGGACTGCACACCAGGAAGTGTGTGTGTGTGTTTAAGTGTGGATATAAGATATTACAAAGGAAGCTTATAACACGCCGATGATCCTTGAGAAAGTTATTTATGGTTATATATATATTCGCGAAAAATAAAATAAATTTGATTTACGCAACCAAAAAAAATGTTTTTCTTTAAATAAAAGAACTTTTTGATTAAAAAAAAACAATAATTACCAGCATTGCATGAATAAAAATTAGCAAAGATTTCCAGATTTTTTTCATTCGAATTAACAGAGCCCAAAATTTCAGAATAAATAGATAGTTAAAGGTCTACAAAACATTTGTACTCAGAATTTTGATTTTTTGTTTCAGTCAGGGGTTATCAACTTTTGATTTTTTACTTTATTTTTCCATTTTATCTCAAAAACCATAAATGCTAGAACGTTGAAAATTATATACATACCATCATACCATCATGCTGTTTTCATATTCTGGGTATGAAAAAAAATTGACCTCCTTACTTACTACCCTATACATAATTACATGTTTTTTATAGAAAACAAAATATCTTAAAATATTTATTAATTTGTGTTTAAGTATTTATAGTTTGGTTCGCATTTTTCAATTACCTATACATAGATACTATCGCTATCGACAGGTGGATCTCATGTGTTACATGCAATTAGTTTAGCTAAAAATTGACAAGACATTCATTGACTGTTAGGCGGTGCGAAGTTTGCTGTGTCAGCTAGTATTATATAATTTAACAAGTATAAAGTCAAATTTTATATGATTGACAAATATATATCGCACACAGAAGTCTTCTTATGAAATATTTTCACAATAATATACGATGCAAAAATATTTTCCTTACAAAGGCTTGACTTCCATACAAAATTGTTATAGTAAGCTATATTTCTGAGAAATAACAAGAGACGTTTTGCTCTGTACCTGATCTTTTTAAAATACTCGAGTCTTTTTATTTTTTTTATATCCTTTGCGATAACTCTGCACTGCACCAGGAATAGAAATTCTTGGGTACTACGAAGCTTATTTATTGTTCATAACTAAAAATGCACAGTTGGTCGATATGTGTAAAATCGATGAGAATTTTAAAACAAAACATTTTATTTATCATCAACCTATATTATGTCGCCCAAGTAATTTGCAGCCATAATTACGTCAATTATACTGACACATTAATTTATATATGCAATTTCACACATCATTCACACAATATCTCACCATAATATGTAACCATTCCTAATATATCAATATACTACAATAACTTCAGCGACAACCTGAAATTGGCTTTATTATTAATCAAATTATCTTTATGTTTTATAATTTATTATATGCTGTATGTTGTCCTTTAAATAAATAAATATCTGGACAATATTAAAAAAAGCACGCACAACAACTGCACACGACGGAAATGAAGATGGGCAGGTGCTGTCACACGCCTTTATAGAGTTCGCAACGTGTTCGTCAGAGGATCTTTTAAGGTAGCCCCAATAGAGGAGAAATTGAAAGAGGGCAGACAGCGATGGTATAGGAAAAGTCGCAGTCGCCTACCCCACTCCATAGGGAACGTTATAGAACTAAGTGTTCTGTTCATCCCCGGAGCGGCTGCTCGTCGTACGAAACAAGAACTACCACCATGCATATTTCATACAACTGCAACTAAGAGTCCAACCACACTCGTGAAGGCCCTTGAATCATAGCAGGGGTTACCCTCCCAGCAGCTCCACGAACAACAGACTGCCACAGGGAGCCTTCGCCACGCCCGTAGTACATTCAGTTCTTCGATTTCCACACCAGGCGCAGCGTTAGCTGCACCTGTCTCGTCATCAGCTCGGGTACCGCCGAGTGGGTCGTGCCGACAAATCATCACGGGGGGCTCCTCCACCCCTTAGTACTCATGTTGGCGAATTTCAGGTACACCACCGGACAGTACTTTCAGTGCTTCGATTTCCATCGCCCGATGATGCAGACTTACTCATCGCCACGTTTGATGAGTCACCGCCGAGCGAGGCATTAAGGCATCTGCCCTGCTCTTCCATAGGTAAGAATTAAAGAGGGTACTGACATGTTACCCAGAATCCTAGGGTGGGGCTGCAGCCAAACTCAACTTTACTGGCTAGGCCCCTATGGCCGCAACCTAGCCCCAAAACAGCAATGGTATGGCCATGTCATGCGAAGGGAGGATACCTACTCCGTCAAAACTGTGCTCGGTATCCCCTCAAAACTACGAGAAAGAGGCAGACCGCCGCAGATTTACCTTGCATCTTACACCCGTCCTTAGTCTGTTCAGGGATTTCCAGGTTGTAAAATGGTAGACGGTGACCCGTTGGTAGTGCCTCTGTTGGTTCATGGAAGTTTTCACTTTCTAAGCGTTCCTTCCACAGCTCAAAACTTCTCTATATTCGCTGGTCGAGGTTAATGCGATTGTATTCCCGAGAAAGCTGTTTCTAGACTCAATGCTTGAGGAAGGGATGATGTGACCATATAGCGGATGTCGAAAGTCATTCTGCTATCACATATTTTCCTCTTCGATGGCTACAGCTCTTTTTATATGTGGTGGTGCAATTCCAGTTAGTATTTGGATTTATTTATTTATTTTATTCGTGTATTCTCGGTCTCCAAGCCAACACTATCCTTGGCCATCTGTCTTAGGGGTATCTAGCCACGTGGCTCACCCATCTCCACTTCAGGGTAAGAATGCGGTGGACGACATCAACCATTTCTGTTCTTTGCCTGATGGTGTCGTTTCGCACCCTGTCTCTCAGACTTAGTCCTTACATGGTTCTTTCCATGAATGACAGTCAGAGGTGTTTGACGTGGGAAAACTTTTAACAACGGGCCAGATGCAGAAATTCAAAATGAATAAAGGGCCGCACGAGGAAAAAAAATAACATCTTTCATTTCAAAAATCTCAAATATTGAGAAAATAAAAAAATATTCTAATTTTCCCATTAAAAAAATTCTGTGCAACAAGAAATATTTAATTTTCTTTTGTTTTTTTTTCAATGAATTAAACAAAGCGCTGTCCGCGCAGTAAGAAAATATCAGTTTTTTCGATTGTAATGCGTGATTATGAATGGTCAAATCTGAAGTTTTTTTCTAGTAAAAATACTTATTTTTCATCGTTTAGTAGACCTGTTGGTCTGTAATTCAAAAACCATGTTTTCTGAGATAACGAAGTACAACTATCCTTCCATCTATTGGGCGGTCTTGCGGGTAGACGGTGACCAGCGGGCCTATTCCGATTTTTTTATGGCGGCAATATACAAAAGTTTATACGCTACATAGGTTTCTGATCGTTATTCTGTTTTCCACGGATACTAGCCTGCGTGAACATCCGCTTATTATGTCGAGAAAACTTCCATTCGCCGTTCGTAACGCAGTATTCTGATTGGAGCGAAAAACGTATGATATTCGTCAGGTGAATCAAATTCGCAAAGTTTAATGCTAGTTTAATTAATTTATATCCAAGGTGGTGTTAAGTTTTGTGTAAAGATCCAAACGACGCGTACACACATTTGTTCGTTTCACAGATTATAGTTATGAATGACAGCTCGTGATACGCAACTTTACATTCTGTGATACGTAAAGATTAGCGGAACTTATCGCAAAACATTACACGTGAATGGAAATAAGGGTACAGAAGTCATATACGCAAGTCTATCACTGTCCATTCTGCCTACGTGGTCTCTCTGACGTCTTCTTCACCGAACGATGTCCTCTATTTCACATGTTTTTTTTTATTTCAACAGCGAGAACACTATCTCTGAGAGTTTTTCCAGTGATTGACCTCAGAACCTTCATTTCCGTTATACAACGTAAAAATACGTTTTTTTTCTGATTTTTGTCATTGTATTGCTTGCGGGCCTCACTCGGTGGGGCGCAATTTGTCCAGGGCTGCCGAAGAGGAATGATGGGGTGGATAATTCTAAATTTACAACAACAAACTTTTTATTAAACAAACATAATTGATATTTCCAATCTTAATAAACATAAATAATCAATTAGATTTTGTTGAAATATTATAATAAAGCGCCTGGTAATTTGCAATCTGTACAGGGCCGTGGCAGACGCTTGAAGACAACAAAGCAAAATTGAATTTAATATCGTTGAAATATTTCGGCATACATTAATTAATTATATCAAATATGTGTACTCAGCTTCATAAATATTCTAGAGACTTCTTCAAAGATACGTTGGTTCGTGAATATTTTAATATAAGTATATGTTACATTGTGTACCTAGATATGTACCTACTACTTATGTACCTTAGATGTAGGTACCTACCTAAATTGAACAAACGCTGAACTACTGATAAATCAGAACAATGACACAATTAAGTACTTAATTTTAAACGAGCTTCATATCTGATGGTTATAATTTTGTATGCTTGTATGGGGGTGCAGATATGTTGCCTATATGGGTATTTGATTACCTTGTTTGGGAGGCCTTGGAGGTATGGTTCTCGTGGAAAGAAACACAGAGGTTTGAAGCCCTGTTCCACTTTATTCGTTTGGGCAGAATCGAACCGCCGGACGAATGAACCTTTCGCACGTTTGGATTGGGATCGAACCAATCGACGTGTACCTATACCACTGTTTATCCACACGTGTAATATGGACGAACCGTTCCCCTAATATACTATACGTTACCGGTAGTAATCGTATAGCATAGAAGTGCACAATATTAAACAGTTATTATAAGAGCAGTGGGTATTTCAATACATTAAAAGATGCGTTACTTACATAAAGATATATTTGAACACCAACTATTAAATATACAATGTATTGAAAGATTATTTATGATTAATTATAACTACGCGAATTGCGCGAACAAAAATGGAGAAGACGAAGCGCAACACCTCGACCAGACGAGAGTAGGCAGAAGATAGGCGGCCCGTGGCCGAGCCGCGGTTAGCAGCGTTCGACCGTTCGGGTCGCCTGGTGGGGGGAAAGACCAGTTGGCTTCGCCCACCACACTTGTATACAGTCCGATGAAACACTTTTTTTTATTTTCAACTACATAGATCCGAATTCACAGTCCTAGGTACCTAAATACTAACTCCTAACCTCACTGGAGTATATAGAATTCTTAAGTTCGCAATTGCGTTGCAGAGACATCCCTAACTAAATACTAAATACTACGCCAAATTTAAGGTCGATGGCGTAGAATTTCACATTATTGTGTACGAAGAAAAGAGATAGATAGCTTTCTATGGGCTTAGAAAGCTATCTATCTCTTTTCTGACGTTTGACGTTTAAAATGTTTTTTTTTTCTATAACAACACAAACATATGTAACCAACTTCACTATTCACACTGACAGCTCTATATCACGATTTTTTTGAAATTCCACCGAATTTTCGGCATCTTGTATGGATCGCTGATTACTCTGTTTGGTATTTGATTTGACAAAATTAACAAATACATATTTAACAAAGCCGATAAAATCATCATCCACCGAAAAAATGTCGTATTTTAGTATTAAACTATTCGTACGGTTCCTCGCTATCAACCTTACTTTTTGACAATAATATTGTTATTATTCGCAAATTTTAGTTTACGCCGCGCGCCGATGCGCATGCGCTAAGTATTTAGATATGTCTCTGCAATGCAATTCTCATAGAAAAATGTCGTAGAATCCTCCAGTTAGGAAGCCACGTGATCTCCTAACTAAAATGAGCGACTGTGCAATGAAAACATGGTTAGTATTTAGAATTTAGTATTTAGGTAGGACTCTGCATTCGGACCATAGTGTGGTAAAGAACGAATCTCTTTCCTAGATGGGCTCGCTTTCCTCGGATGGGCTCAACGTTCAACGCGAAACATAAAAAAATGTAAACTACGTAAATAATTTGTATAAATACATAATAAACTTATTCCTAACCTCAAATGACAAGGGTATTGATAAAAAAAATCGAAACTTATTTCAATTCAATTTATAAAGCAACTCACTCACGTGAGTCGCTACTATTTACTATTATTAAAGCAAATAATCATCAGTATCATTATAGTTCTTTCCTTCGCCTTTCCTTCAATGCTGGATGTGGCTTTCACTTTTCTACGTTTCGAGCCTTTCTTGTCTACCCTCTTGGTTCTTGCATACCTTAAACTGACTTTTCTGTAAATTCAGAAGATTCGCTGCCGATAAATGTTACAATTCAATCAAAAATACTGAAGGATTAAAATATGAAGGGAAAACATTTATATTTTCAAGAAACCTCATCTTTGGAGAGGTTTGCATCGATCATTTTTCTTTTTTTAAGTCATAGTGTCTAACGGCATTATTAATTTAACAGCAGGAATATTTTCTTCCTATGGAGCAGTCTTGTAGATTATGTGTATGGTGTGCTTTACACTGTGCTCTACCGTGTGGTGCTGTGCTACGCTAGGTGATTTCTGAAATGAATGAAATTTGCCGAGTGATGCTAAAGTGTTATTATTTACTTTATGGCTTCATCGAAGCAATTCAGACGTGTGCTGTTTTCATAGAGGGCTTACTATATTTGTAGTAGAAGCTTTTAAGATATACGTAACTATTAGACGTTTTCTGCCTAAGTTTATGTACCTAGCAACTTAGTGGAAGATTCAAATGTAAACGTATGATTATTGATATCTCCATAAATATTATCATGTAGGGTAAACAGTACAGTTAAGATGGTGACTGCTGCCAACGTACATATTTTTTCAATTTGATATACCATCATTATTACTAAACGAATCATTTTGAAAAAAAAGCCTAGTTAGTTTGGATATTACTAGTTGCATGTAACACATGAGATCCAACTGTCGATAGCGATAGTATGTATAGTTGAAGAATAAGTACCAAACTATAATCCCATACATACAAATTATTTAATATTTTAAGATATTTGATTTTCTATACAACACTTGTACCTATGTATGTATGTCAAGATAGGATAGTATGGAGGTCAGTCCTTTGATCCTACGCAGAATATGAAAACAGCATGATGGTATGTATGTATGTTTGGAGATTAGTATCAAATAATTAAGTTTTCTTAGATATTGTGTGTAGGCGATTGCCATACAAATTGTATGAAGAAATGTCGTCACTAAATTCAATTTTTATAAAAATTGTTAAAAAAAGTTTGAGATGTGCTAATACATCTTGTATATTTTTTATAGAAAATTAAATTATCTAGTTGGGGTGTTTCGGCTTTTTTCGATATTTTCAAAATATTTGGAAATATAGGCAGTTAAACTCATAAATTTATCATAAAAAAAATATTTTTCTTAATAAAAAACGTTTGAGAAACCCTGGAATTTTTTTGAAAAAATCGATTTGAGATTTTGTATTTTTCTGTGTTTATACCAATTTTCAGCGTTCTAGCTTTTATGGTTTCTGAGATATATGGAAAAATAAAGTAAAAATTCAAAAGTTGATAACCCCTGACTGAAACAAAAATTCAAAATTCTGAGTATAAAAGTTTTGTAGGCCTATAACTGTTTATATATTCTGAAATTTTTATTCTGAAATTAAATTGAGCGGATCAAAAGTTATAAGGGGGGACGGACACACACACAGACACACACACACACACACAGACACACAGACACATGAAATGTTCTACTCCGAATTCTGAGTAAATCCGTGTATGGAACATATATGCTGCGAAGCCTCTAAGTTGGTGTTTTTTGATCTTAAAGTTGGAAATGCCGTGAAAAAAGTAGACCTCTTCATACAATTCTCACGTATTCTGGCTTGAAACATTGTCGATATGTTAAGAGAACAAAGTTCTCCTGAACAAATCGACAGTTGGAATAAAGAGAAATATACCTGAATTTTTTGATTATGTTCTGTATATATTCTTGTAGGAAAATAATAAGCATACCCCGATTTTAGACATTTATCTTAAATATCTAAAAAAAATATAAGGTATAGAGCAATTTTTTTTATAAATTAAAGAAAAACAAAGTACCAGGAAAAATATGATATGACGTTGCATTAACGCATCAGGTAAAGTAAATAAACCAAAAAAACTTTTATTACCTACGCAATGGCGCTGAATAGAAAATAAATGTTTTTTTCGGTTTATTTACTAAACCTGAAGCATTAATGCAACGTCACATCATATTTTTCTAGATGTTTTTGTCTTCTTTAATTTAAAAAAAAAATATGTTGAACTACACCTTATAGTTTATTGAAAATATATAATAAACGTTGAAAATCGGGGTATGCCATTATTTTTCTACAAGAATTTATACAGAACATTATCAAAAAGTTAAAGTATATTTTTGTTTATGAATATCCAAACTATCTAAATTATTTTTTTCAAAACGATTTGATAAGAAATAATGATGGTATATCAAATTGAAAAATAGGTACGTTGGCAGCAGTCCCTCCCTTAATGGACAGCGACAGTTATTGGATACTGAAGTACTTTTCGTAAAATAATAACATATTTGAATTATTTTAAGATATTTTATCATAGATGTCGTCTTGAATCATAATTTGACATGAATCGTTTCTAGTATTACCGACTGGATACATAACAGTTACAAAAAAAAATATTTTGACAAGTCGTTAACGTGCTAGTGTATTAATATTGAATTTTCTTAAGAAATTATTGAGAATTGTGACTCAATTTACATGTAAGTAGATAAAGTTCTAAATGTTGTCTAATATTCATATATAGTTAATAGCAGATTGTTTATTTTACTGTACTGTGTTTTCATTGTGTGAATATTTTTGTTTGTTAGTTTAGGCGTATTGGGGGGTGTCCAATAACTTTATCAATTATGATGATTTTTTTCAATTAATGAACAACCTGTCCAATATATATTTTTTTTATTAAAGTGTTGATTACAATATTTTACTATATTGTTATCTGAAGATAAAGTACATATCTTTCACTCAATTTTTAATTTCTCCGTGTTATAGAAAAAATATAATAGGATATTATAAGAAAAAAATGATGAACTAGAAAGAAAATTGAAAACAAACAAGATTGAAGTCGAAATAATACAAAACCGTTAATAATATTGAAAATAAAAAAGATTTAATTTGCTTTGTATGTCAATTAATTTTAAAAACATCTGTAAGTACTTGAATGTTCTCATTATAAAAAAGTCTTCCATACAAGGTGTATTCTATTAAGTCACAAAATTCACAACCCACATAGTGATGACACATTTCTTTGTCATTTTTATTACAGAGTGGATGATAGCGACGAAGATGACGAAAGACGATCGAACACTTAAATTTATTTGCTAGATATATTTTTATATTCAAGTTCTTTGTCCAATAACTGTTTTCTAAGTGTCCGATAACTAAAAAAAGTGTCCAATAACTGTACATTTTTACATATGTTTCATTTTTTTTTAACTGGCATATATTATTGAAAACAATTGTCTTTTATTAAAAAATACATAAATTTTTTTAAACAATTTCTTTATTTGAACGGAAATTTTTTTTGGTTTTATTTTAACGTGCAATTAAAAAAATATCTTAAGTGTCCAATAACTATATGGTTTACCCTTTTACATTTATTTCAGCACGTTTTGTACTCAGTGGTGAGCCAGAAATAATGTTTTCTGTGTATAAGAGATATCTTTAAATGCTCCTAATAATTTTCTAAGATTATTTTTTTTTTATATAGGACTACCCTGCTAAAGGTAATACTTCTTGAAAGAGCAACAAAATGCTAGCCATTTTTTTATGTATGTCTCATCAATTGCATAGTATCACTGAGGGATATCTTTCTCTTCAAAATAATGATAACTCTTATTAAAAAAAGTGACTTGGAATATCGTATACAAATGATGTATGTACATCTTAAAAAACTTAAACGCCTATAATAAATGTTATTTTTTTTTTTCTTTTTGCTATTTTCGGATTATTTTTCTTTTGGTTTTTTACGGCGTTCATCTGTTTGTATGATTTATCCAAAGAATATCCGGAATTCAATTCGTGAATTGTATATTAGTATAAAGATCAAAATATAATGTAATAAACTGTAATCGAAAATTACTAACAATATTATCACAAATTAAATATTTCTCTTAAAACTATGCACACATTTTATTATCAAACTTTTATATGTACGGTTGCGAAAAATCAGGCGAATTCAATAAGAGCACCAATGTGCAGATACTATCTTCCTATATGTACAAAAATAGTATGCATAAAAATATTTGAATACATACATAGGTATTATAATGAATCGGCATTTCAGGTGTTGGTCACACATAACTTGTTTTAGGATTAAATTACGTTTTAACCTAATGTATACAGCTATTAGTGGTTATTGTAAATTGATAGAATCTGAAGTATAATTAATATTATTTAGATTAACTTTCGAAACTCACGCATGTTCTGAATATTATCGCGTACACATTTTTATCGCCTGTGTAAAGCACAAGGTATACTTTGCTAATGTTACTTGTCATTCTTATCAAAATAATTATCCAAGGTTATGTTAGGTAGGTTGACAGGAATTTTATATTAAAAAAAGTCGCATAGTGTTTTTAAGAGAGGATCATAAAAGAAAAGTCTTTTTTATCAAAGATTTTTACATACAAATAGATCATCAATAGACCCGCCGCTTTAAAGCACACGAGTAATTGAAAAAAACATATAGAGCTGGTCCTCAGCAATAATGATCTGCATGATTAAGTGCGAACACAGGACGATAAAGCCATAGACGTATCTGGTTGCTTACGAAATACTGTATGAAGAAATAAACTCATGGTTACCACCAGCCAGATCAAAATATATAGGTACAAGGAGTATGTCCATCCGTGGTTGTGAAGCGCAAGTTAAAGACGCATCGCCATGGCAAAGGGAGCACTGGGAAAGCTTATAAGAGTGTGGAAGGACAGAACCATCATAAAAAAACACGAATGCTAGACTCATCGGGGCTCTGATATTCTCGATGTTCCTGTATGGTGTGGAAACATGAACACTTAGGGAAAAGAGGATCGATGCTTTCGAAATGTGGTGCTGGAGGCGTATGTTGCGCATCCCATGGACAGCCATAAGAACGAATGTGTTAATTCTAGACGAGCTGAAGATCGAGGATCGTCTGTCGACTATATGTTACAGACGAATCCTTCGATTTTTTGGACACATTGCCAGAAGGGAACCAGACTGCCTCGAGAAGCTTGTTGTGATGGGCAGCGTGGAAGGACGTAGATCTCGTGGTCGCTCACCGACCAGATGGAGCGATTTGGTTAAGTCCACAATGGGGTATTTGGTGACTGGTGTTCTGCCTTTCAGCCCTAAACATGTTGGCACGGAGGCGGGCCATACGTGTGGTGACGGACTACAGCCGCTATCCTCAGTCATGAGGAAAAGGACGAATATATACATATATGTCCGCCCCACTATGATATATGAGATAGAAGTTAGAGCTGACTTCAAAAGAACAAAAAGCTATGATTCTAAGAGCGGCTGAAATGAAGACACTAAGCTCCATTGAAAGAAGAACCTTCCAGGACCGTATCAGAATAAAACGCGGTTTCGAGGACATATAAAGATGGGGATGTATAGCAGAAGTCGTTTCTAGAGCGGCCACGTCGTACGCATGGACGACAGTAGAATTGTTAATTGTTAAGACAGAAATACCCAACAACAAAAGACTACCCGGAAGACCTGCGAAGATATGAAAGGTCATTTGGACCTACCCTCTCAAAATAGTCCACCTCAACAGTTCAAATGACCTAATACACGATGAAAAAGACGAATAAAATATAAATCATCACGATATAACCCCATAATGTGATTTTACCAACCACAGGTGTGCATGTGTGCATTACCTGCTAAAAGGAAGCACGACACATGCTCCGAGTATCCCTACATTTATTTTCACCCTCGTCACACTTAAAAAAAAACACAACATTCAAAATAGGTGGTGAACCTCATTGCTGAAATATGTGAGATGTTAGTTCGCCTGTTGTATTTTCGATAACCCGGCACTTACGTAACACCCGAAAACGATGATAAATGACAAGAGTGGAACCACTATTATAAGCCGGTGATGCTCTTTGTTATACATCATTGATAATTATTTCAAGCGCTTTTTTAAATCAGTAACAATCATAAATCAGTTATTCGGAAATTTGAACTCAGGGTTTTAATTAAATAACTTTAATTATGCACTTACCTAGGTTTTTAAAAACTCTTTTTTGTAAGAACTGATTATATTTTTCTTCACTAGTTCTTCAGCTTTGGTGTCGCCTTAAGGTTAGAAACTAATTTGATTAAATTATTGGCATTGAGTTTAAAAAAATGTTTACGTTTTGGTTCAGAAGTAAAACTAAATATTGAAAATGATATTTTTATCTCACGCAACCTGTTTCTTAGACAGGTCACTTTGATGATTCACTGACATCCGGCATTTTTTCGTGGAATTTCGTTTTACGTGAAAATTAAATAAAAAACACCCTACCAAACCAAATATAATTTAGATGTGTGCTGGCCGAGCGGCTAGCGCGCCGGGTTAGTAAAACAGTGGTCGCGAATTCGAATTTTGCCTGTTCGATAAATGTGGTAACATTTCCAACCTTTTCCTCTGTCAAAAATATTGCTACCTACATGAGTAGTCATCTGTATATATAATCGTCTACAACTCGTCGCCGTGTACGTCACTGTTAGTTGAAGAAGCTTTATATAAGACAAAATATACATATTTTGTGTATTTTACGCTATTTATCATATCGATCGAGTCAAATTACTACGCGCCGTGCGCCCAAGACCATTACTCAAGGATATGCTGAAAACCAGCAGCACTCCAGGGATACCTGGTAGAGCGCAACTGAGCAATAGCTTTTTAGTTGTCGATTGTTGTTCAAAATTGTATATATTTTTTTGGTTTTCATGTTATGTAACAATAATGGCAACATATAAACGTTATATTTATTTATTTTTATTTTATATAATTTATTCTACGGTATACGTTGTCCTCTAAATAAATAACGGATTATTTTCGTCGAAAAAATTCACGGTGTCGACATACCTTTAATTAATTTATTTTCTTGTAGGTATGTTATTTCTTTACGACCATGACAGAATAAGTAATGGATATGGTGGACAGTCATGCGACTACCAAATATTTGTTAGTAAATTGGTACTTGATTAGGGAAAATTGTACAGATATATGAATGAATTTATAGCTTGAAATAGAAAATCAAAAAATATTTGTACTTTTGTTCACAAAAATGTACAATTATTGTAAGTTTACGTTCCTGTTGAGCTATTTTTACTATGTTATATTTGAAATTCTACTCCGTGTTGGTATATTTTTTTTATTTTTTTGTTTTTCACACCATATTTATAATGAGAACAACAAGTACGTAGTAATTAATATTAGGGGATCGAACCCAGCAGAAGAGAAATTTGTTTAAATTCATTTTTCACGCAAATAATGCTTCTCTGGGCTGGAAACACTGGTTAGTTGGAAGAAATCGCCAACTGACAAATAAACTCGCTACTTGCGCAAGATGCAAGGAAGTGTTTATTATTTATTTAGATTACTGCTCCCCTACTAGACAATTTTTTTTAATACTTAAATTCTCGAATACTTAAATCTCGAAGAACAATTTAAAAGCCTTTAAGAAGTATTGTCATAGTTACGGCTCCTCACTATTGTTAGATCCCCAGTAGGTTAATATTTAACAGAGATCTTGGTTATACCCCTGATGTTTCTTATTTAAAAAGATCTGAAGTCCACGAGTGTGAATCTTCCATTCACATTCGTCGATTGTTCTTTTGCACTACGGTGCCGAGATTGCTAATCTAGAGGGATGCATGAGCTACTTTTCGTGCAATGCGTTTTTATTTCTTGTCATTCACTAAGCGTTCTGTGATGGGAACTATTAGGTACTGTCCCCATATGCAGGTGGGAGTAGTAGCGAGTAGTGAAATACTTGAATTCTTGTATTTTACTTTATTTTTTCATTCTTCGGGACTTTAATATTCATAATTCATAAATTTATTAGGTACTATATTTTTTTAAAATACAGTATCAATATGAAAATATTTGTTTTATAAGAATGGTAACACTCAATATACATTATCCGTCTTACTTATAAACGTAAACTATCTATAGTACCTCGTAATAGAGCGTGATTAACGTTAAAGTTTACTTATAAACCGTGACTATCTTTATTACGCCTTAATTTCATATTCATCAAGTTAAGACAGGTCGAGAGGTTGTTTAACGCTTGACTAACGCGTCATAACAAATATTTCAAAATGGCGGATCTTTCACATATGTTCCGACGCATATTTGAGATTGACAGAAAAATTCAATGCTTATAACGATTTTCCTAGTTATTCTTCATCGCAATCTTGTTTAATTTGACTCAACACGGCACAACGCGGTTTCTGTTTTCATTTTTCGATGTCAGCTATCCAAAAATTACATGCAATTTTCTATTTTTTGACATCTGTGAAGCCAATGTGACCATATGAAAAAAATAAATGAGGGTGTTCGTAAACAATTTAGTGAACTAGTAAGTCATATCTTAGTGTACGTTTATAAATAAGATTTTTTAATACCGATCTTAACTATTTTAGTCGTGCTTATCTAGTTGCGCGTTAAGTAAGCTATTAACGAAATCTAATAAGTAAGACCGTAAGTCTATAATTAAAAGTAAACCCCTTTTTAGATTTTTTTTGATTTTACATGAATTAGTTATGTGCGATAGGCCTATTTCGCCTTGTTGGGGCATTTACTAGCTTATGGGCATTCACCCAATATGCAGTGTCTCTATTTGAGATAGATAAAATATAAAATAAAGGCAACAATTTCTTATCTTCCAACTGTCGATTTGTTCAGGAGAACTTTGTTCTCTTAACATATCGACAATGTATCAAGCCAGAATACGCGAGAATTGTATGGAGAGGTCTACTTTTTTCACGGCTTTTCCAACTTTGAAGTAAAAAAAAAACAACTTAGAGGCTTCGCAGCATATATGTTCCATACACGGATTTACTCAGAATTCGGAGTAGAACATTTCGTGTGTCTGTGAGTGTGTGTGTGTGTGTGTCTGTGTGTCTGTGTGTCTGTGTGTGTGTGTGTGTCCCCCCCCCTTATAACTTTTGATCCGCTCAATTTACAGAGCCTAAAATATCAGAATATATAAACAGTTACAGGCCTACAAAACTTTTATACTGGGAATTTTGAATTTTTGTTTCAGTCAGGGGTTATCAACTTTTGAATTTTTATTTTATTTTTCCATATATCTCAGAAACCATAAAAGTTAGAACGCTGAAAATTGGTACAAACATAGACAAATACAAAATCTCAAATTAGTTTTTTCAAAAAAATTCCAGGGTTTCTCAAACATTTTTTATTAAGAAAAATATTTTTTTTATGATAAATTTATGAGTTTAACTGCCTATATTTCCAAAACTTTTACAATTATCGAAAAAAGCCGAAACACCACAACTAGATAATTTAATTTTCTATAAAAAATATTAACATTGTAGTAGAAGATCTCAATTTTTTTTTAACAATTTTTTAAAAAATTGAATTTAGTGACGACATCGCTTCATACATTTTGTATGGCAGTCGCCTATACACAATATGTAAGAAGACTTAATAGTTTGATACTTCATCTCCAAACATACATACATACCATCATGCTATTTGCATATTCTGGGTAGGAAAAAGGATCTTCCTCCATACTATCCTATCTTGACATACATACCTACATATGTTGTATAAAAAACAAAATATCTGAAAATATTCAATAATTTGTATCTATGGGTTTATAGTTTGGTACATATTCTTCAACTATACATACTATCGCTATCGACAGTTGGATCTCATGTGTTACATGCAACTAGTTATCTATATAGGTCATTTTCAAAATCAATTACAAACGTCAAAATGTAAACGTCACTTAATCCAACTGTCGATTTGTTCAGGAGAACTTTGTTCTCTTAACATATCGACAATGTATCAAGCCAGAATACGCGAGAATTGTATGGAGAGGTCTACTTTTTTCACGGCTTTTCCAACTTTGAAGTCAAAAAACACCAACTTAGAGGCTTCGCAGCATATATGTTCCATACACGGATTTACTCAGAATTCGGAGTAGAACATTTCGTGTGTCTGTGTGTGTGTCTGTGTGTGTGTCTGTGTGTGTGTCTGTGTGTGTGTGTGTCTGTGTGTGTGTCTGTGTGTGTGTCCGTCCCCCCCTTATAACTTTTGATCCGCTCAATTTACAGAGCCCAAAATTTCAGAATATATAAACAGTTATAGGCCTACAAAACTTTTATACTCTGAATTTTGAATTTTTGTTTCAGTCAGGGGTTATCAACTTTTGAATTTTTAATTTATTTTTCCATATATCTCAGTAACCATAAAAGCTAGAACGCTGAAAATTGGTACAAACATAGACAAATACAAAATCTCAAATTAATTATTTCAAAAAAATTCCAGGGTTTCTCAAACATTTTTTATTAAGAAAAGTATTTTTTTTATGATAAATTTATGAGTTTAACTGCCTATATTTCCGAATTTTTCAAAAATATCGAAAAAAGCCGAAACACCCCAACTAGATAATTTAATTTTCTATAAAAAATATAAACATTGTGTTAGCACATCTCAATTTTTTTTTAGTGACGACAGTAAAAATTGAATTTAGTGACGACATTGCTTCATACAATTTGTATGGCAGTCGCCTATACACAATATGTAAGAAGACTTAATAGTTTGATAGGTACTTAATCTCCAAACATACATACAGAACCATCATGCTGTTTTCATATTCCGGGTAGGAAAACAGGACTGACCTCCATACTGTCCTATCTTGACATGCATACCAACATGTGTTAAAATTTTCAATAATTTGGATTTATGGGTTTATAGTTTGATTCTTATTCTTCAACTATACATACTATCGCTATCGACAGTTGGATCTCATGTGTTACATGCAACTAGTATTTATAAATGTTATTATGACCGACATATAAATGTATACCCACGCCCAGATTGCTGTAAATGGCCCTCTGCGATTCAGTAAAATCATATAGAATATCCTCATTTGGATCGGCATATAAAAATATACTTAGTAAGATTAAAAAAACGCAAAGAAGACTTCTAAAAATTATAATTTCAAAAAAAATTGATCAAAAGTTAAAAAGAAAAATAAATGCCTTTTCGACAAATTTTTAAATAGGTACTACGATTCTACAAAAAAAAAACACAAAAAGAATACATTAATTCATACAAAAAACGAATTGTATTTGTTCGTTATTATTATTTTTTTCTTTTTTTTCTCTCTCTTTTGTTGGAACAGCACAAAGAAAATATCAAAAATAATTTCGGAGGAAATTCTCGAATAGGTGAATATGGATTTTGATATGGGTTAAAATCCCATGTTCAAATGATAGAATCGCGGGTTTGGGTGGGTTCGGGTGTGGGGTGACCAGCGGGTAAGTGCGGGTTACAACTTGTAAAATGGAGACATACAAATATGTGAGCCCCTTTTTAACTTATTTATGCATATTTTTGCCGGCGGGATTAAAACTAATGTTCCGTATGTAATGAAAGCTTCGAGGAAAACTTAATACGAAAGTTTTCATGTGTAAACTGGTTTATTAACATACATATTATAAAAATTTAAATTTCTATGAACTTAATATTGCCAGTTAGTGCTTTTGAAAGCATATTTCGTGGAATCTATTTATTTTTGGCATATGTTCCGTAATTGGGATGTATTTATATTTATTTTTTTATTTTTCATTTTCATTGGATATTCAGTAGAATATAATAACATAGTATGAGATAAAGAAAAATATAAAAAAAACAGTAAATGAAACGGTACATGATAACAGGACATCATATCAAGTGATTGTTAAAGTGTTTCATACAATTTTAAACAAATGAGATTTTCAAAGTTTATAATTGAAATTGACCGGTCAATTTATTGTCCTGATTGAAAAGTCCTAAATGTTAGACAACTATACATTAGCAAAATAATTCTACATACTCACAAACATAGACAGGAATATCCGATAGCTACCCACTCATACCCCACTCGTAATTCTCAAAAGTCTATTATTATAAAGAAAAAAACAAAAACCACATTCGCTCAACGTAATTTTAACTTTCTTGGCCCCAAAATGTTTAACATACTGCCTGATGATTGGAAAATGATGAAAAGAGTTGTGCTAAAAAAAACAATAATTGCTTGGCTTATATCCATTGGTATAGAGGAGTCAAATAATATATTGACTGCACTCTAGTATATTTCAGATTATTAACTTTGTAAAGCCTACATATTTTTGTGTCATTATGTATGTGCTGATACTGGTTATTGATACTAATTGACAAGTACTACTACTTATCGGACGTCCTAAAACAGGTTTACCTAGTTGGGCGTCCAATGAGACAATATATTTAATGCAGCGTAGTAGTTTGGAAAAATTGCATTCCCACTGTAAATTGTATTTTTATTATTAAAGTGTATGTTATACCTACTGTAAAATGTAATGTAATTTTGAAATTTTATATGTTCTAAAATTTTTCTTATTGTTGTCACTTGCGCTGTATGTATATTAAATATTTTTTATGTAAAAGTAAATGAATAAATAAAATAAAAATAAAATTCAACATAACAGACCCGATTTAATAATACATGATAAAATTAAAAAAATAACATATATTTGCGACGTGGCTATTCCAAATTCTAGTAATATTATAAAAACTTTTGATGAAAAAATTAGAAAATACACCGCTTTAGGTAACGAGATTAAAAGACTTTGGCATTCTCGTAAAATAATAATATTACCGTTCATTATTTCAGCCACTGGCATTATTCCAAAATCGTTAATCCGTAATTTAGAAATTAGAGATTTATCGAAAAATTTAATCATAAAAATGCAAAAAACGGTAATTATGAATACATGTAGAATCGTTAAAGATTTTTTAAACGTTAATATTCGGGAATCAGTAGGGTTGTTAGGTAGTATAGAGACCTCCTCAGAGCCTAATCCTTTGATATGTTAAGTATCTGGATGGGTGAACTATTCCCAATTGAAAGCTTGATAATGCGTTTGTTGCATTTTATTTTGCTCTTTTAAATAATTTACAATTTACGCATTGATCTGCTAATTCTTTTGAGGAAGTGTATAATGGTAATAATAATAATTGAGTGTTATTATTTGTAGTGCTTAATTGTTATTAATATCATTAGTAAATCGGCCAGCGCCGTAAAAAAAAAATGTTAAGTTGTGAGACACCGGCTTAGAATAGTGCTTCCACTCTTTTCTATTATTGTTTTCGAGTGTCCCGTAAGAGCCGGGTAATCGAAAATACAACAGGCAACAATAACATCTCACATAGTTCAGCAATGAGGTTCACCACCCATTCTGAATATAGTGCCTTTTTAGGTGAGACGAGACTGGTGTGTGGGTATACACAGATATTTTGTGCCCCCTTTTATAAGGCAATGCACACCCGCACACCTTTCGCTGGTTACCTCACATTGTGGGATATGCCGTGATGGTATGGTATAATATTATGTTCAAAATGATGTTATATTATATTCTTTGAATTTACTAACAAATTATAAAAAATCAAAGTAGAGAATTTGACGTAAAAAATGCGACAGAATATAAAATAAAAAAAATATATCAAAAATATAAATGTTTGTTTAATCGAAAAATTGTAAATAATACGGACCGGTTTAAGGGTCGGAGGAGGGCAAATCGCCGGGTGTTACAAAAAAATCACGCCCTTAAGTTGAAAGGTTTAATAAAACAGTTTCCCTTCTTCCGCTCCCTTTGCACAGTCGCCCTGGGACTGAGCACACCGCGCCATCATTACTCATTTTGATTAAGATTTACGCCATCTCTTCGGCCATTACCTAATCGACTTCACATCAAAAGATCTTTCGTTTGTAATAAATTTTCTAGGTCGATTCTGCTCGTACAACTAATAAATTAATTATTTTAATTAATTGTATTATAAATGGCTGATATAATGTATTAATGGTTGGTTCGCTTCATTTGTCACAAATGGATATTGCCTGTGATTCTCCGATGAGATAATTGTATAAATTAAGTAAAAAATGTTTTTGGTAATATAAATCAATTGATTGTTCTCCGTGTTCATTTGTGTTAAGACGCCTAATCTAACTTTTTAATTTTCAATTGATCAGCACTTATATTATAACGTCCAACTAGTAACTTTTTGAACTAAAATAGGAATGCTTTAATATTTTAGAATTAAGAACATTTGAAATTGATTTCGTATTCTGTAACTAAAGTTCTTCCTAAAACCTTAGATTTTTATTACAATATACTAGATATCGTAGTTAACAAATTTTGTATGAGGTATTTTTCCACGGGATTTTTGATATGCAAACCACATCGTTTTTCTATAGAGAATAACGACTAATGTGATTTTTTTCGGATTTATCTGATTTATTTAACACTTTGTTTATAAAGATTTAAATAACAGTTATCTAGGATGCATTAAAATGTAAGGAAAACTGAAATATGTTGCTAACCAAATCGTCAAACGCGCGATATTCCATGAGTCACTTTTTGCACGGAGTAATCCATGTAGTATACATATTATAATAAAAATCTATGCCTTAAACTAAAATCTATAAAATTATTTCCCCGTAGATCTCAAATTGTCTATGATGCCGATAACGCAGGATAGCCTAGTCTTCACACCATTTTTTTAAACATAACCTACAAAAGTTTGGTAAAAATACCAGTTTAGTCATTTATTTTAATGTTTTAGTTACTTTTTTTTAATATATAATGCAACTGGCTCACGCCAGTCGCAATTATAACTACAAACAAACCTAACCAACCTATATTTACCAAACTTTTGTAGGTTAGGTTTACAAAAATGGTGTGAAGACTAGGCTATCCGATCACGCATGCGTCCTGCGCACTGTTCGGCCATATTTATTTATGTCATGTCACCTAACCTAACATTTCGATTGATCTGCACTAATATTCTTTTTTTTTATTTTCAACATAACGCAACACTGTATATTATTATCCATTTGTATTTATTCCGTACACAGCTGATGTTTTAAACTGAACTAAAATACCCCGAACTTCTGTGAAAATAACAAGTACGCTTCCAATTAAGTGTGAACAAAAATTAGAAACGTTTTGACAGTTGATTCGACTAAAATATGATTAAAGAATATGAAATTGAACTAATGTGTGACTTTTGGACTAAATGAAATAGGAATGCACCTATATTAGCCGGAACGTTTGTTTATTTCACCATAAACAAACGTTCCGGCTTCTTCATCCATGGTTGGGAAATTAGTTGAAATAAACAGGGTGCACACAACTAATTTCGGTGATCGTGCATTTGCTGTGGCAGGACCAAATGCATGGAATAAGCTCCCACACACCCTCAGACAAATCGAAAATATATCTTCTTTCAGGAAAAAACTCAAAACGCACCTTTTTCGCAAATCTTACCAGAGCCAAAATGATACAACGTAATCAATTTTTCAGCGCCCTTGAGGTGAGATATTCACAAAAACGGCTCTATATAAATTATCCAAATTTATTATTATTTTATAAACATTTTTCATAGTAATTTTGCTATAGTAGATTTAGGTTATTGATTAATGGGGGCCAAATACTAACCAAAACGTTCGTACTTTCATTTGCGGTGACTCTTTATGAAGTCTAAATCAGAAATTAATTGGATTTGATAAAACTCTCATTATTTATTTAATTGTAAAACCAATTATTTTTTTTATAAAATAAAAAAAAAATAAATAAAACTATGTAGTGAGAAAAAAACGCTAATCGCCAATTACACCTAGATTACTTGTTTACCCTGGGCATACGTGTGTACACAAATAATATGCACACTAAATAACCTTTTAATGATTGAAACAAGAGAAAATATTATAGATATACCTACACTATTTTTTCGTGAAAAAGAGATAAAATTTAGAGTTTTTAATAGCAAGAACAGTTATTAAAATAGCAAAAAAAACTCAGTAGATGAAGTGAAAATTTACTTCATGGGCCTTGTAGTTTTTTTATTTTCCTACGATAAAAAATTAAAAAGGGTTTTACTAACACAAATTTTACAAGAAATCTATAAAAAAACTCTAATTAAAAGAAAAATCATGCAATAGAATAAAGATGAAAATACAAACTGTTATTTTTTTCAAAGACGTATGCTTTGAGGGTACTGGGGAAAAGATTTTCAAAATAAACTATACAGCCTACTATAGTCCCTTAACGCAAAAATCAAATTTTCGACGCACTCTATTAATTTAAAACGCTCCAAATAACAAGCTGCCACATTTTTGAGGCCTGTTATGATAAAGAGAATAAAAAGAATAAGGCTTGTTGTGCCTGTTTATTACTCAATAAATAAACTAATTTTGCGAGTTTAATATGAATTTTAAACTGTTTGTTTTTCGTGCCTCCGAGAACGATAAAAAAATTACAAATCTGCAAAGTTACGACCGATATAAGCGACATTTAACGATCTTTCCCGAACGACCTTTCCGCGTTTCAACAAACAACACCTTGTAATGTTTGGGAGAGGACGTGTACGGAGGGGATCTAAGGAGAAATGACATATTTGAAAACGATCAAACTGCTGTAAATCATCCCATACTTTGACATTTTGCCTTGGGTTCTCTCTCTCTTTCCCTTTCCCTTTCTCTTTCCTCTCTCTTACACTACTATAGTGTAAGTACTTTGTTTGAAGGCAAATTCTGTAGTTGTGGTGAATATCTACTTATTGATTTTGTCCCAAATGAAAGGGAATTCAAAATAAACTTAAGGAACGAATTCATAACAAACAGGTATTGTTCATATCTTTATTAATTTTTTTTATTTAAAAGGAAACATACAGCGAATTAAAAAATACAACCATATATATAAAGTATTTTTCAAAATAGTTCTCTTATCATCATACCTTACATTAAATCAAGAACAAATATAATTTTAATGAACTTTATTGTTCGTTTTTTGATCAGTGTTTATACTTAGTTGTTACATATTTTTTATAGTAATTATTTGAATATTAACGGAGTTTATTTTTTTATATCAATACTTTTGACTAAGCACGCCTTTAAGGCCTTAGATTAAATAAACGAAAAAAGTATATCGCAGTTAAATATGTGAAAAACATTTATTTTTGCTGAAGTGTCAATTTCAACGCACACTTTTAAGTAAATATCTTTGGCATCTCATCTCGTTGAACTTAGGGCAGATTCATAAAACGCACCTTCTAAGAATTTGCTCAGTACTTAGAGAAATCAATACGTTTTGATGTGCTATGTTTATTTATTTATTTTAATTTTGGCGCATGTTACATATATTAAAACATTTTTATTTACAAAGCAAAATTATACAAACACCGCATTTCCACATAGGCATTGTCTATGTATTATATAGAAAAATAAAAACGCACCTGAATCTTATGTCTTATAAATATAATTAAAAACACTACTACCAAAAAAATAATATCTAATAAATATGTAATAAGTATTTTTATTTATTTAACAGTTAAAAAAACAAAAACGAAAACACATCATCTTAAAATAAACAAAAACATTCTTCGTTGTAAAAAATATAAAAAGAACAAAAATATAAATAGAAAACAATATAGAGAACATTAGGTAAGTGAAAATGAAAATAAAAAATGTTTTTTCCTTTTATAGAAATCCAAATTCATAGTCGAATAACAAATTATATAATTAATGAATAAAAAATATGAATAAGAAGGGTGAGAGAAATAAAATTAAAAAAAGATAATCAAGTGAAAAAATTAATTCATAAATTTAGAAAAAATACATATAACATTAACATATGAGATAGAAGATACATTAAGAAGTACTGAGAATAAAAATGAGCTGTCAAATTTGACAGTAAGCGCGGAAATTTTGAAAACGAATAATAAGTAGTATTAAAAATAGTAAGTATCATACAATTACTTAAATAATATGTTGAGACATCTAATTAATTTGAAAAATGTTATCAAATACGAATACATAATAAACTTTTTCCCAACCTCAGGTAGCAAAGGTGTTGATAAGAGTATTGCTGCAATCAATTTACAATTAATTTGAAAAGCAACAGGCTCACGCGATTCGCAATTATCATTAAAGACTAACTAAATTTACAGGAATGGAGATTTACGTACAAACCATACTAAGTACCTAGAATTTATAATGTCGACCCTTAGGGTCGTATTACAAGAATTATTTGAGAAAAAGGTAAGGTCCCATACTGCGAGAATACTGCTTACGGGACCTCAACTTTTTCTTACATTATTTATTTATTATTTATTTATTAATTTATTCATTTATTTATTTATTACAAAAAGACATATTTTACATAAAAAAATACATAGCAAAAAAGAAATTAATACACTTTATAATATGACTTCCTTCAAAAAGAGATATACTCGTGCTTTGAAGGGAGTTGCAACTATTTACATAATATAGAACAAAAGCAAAGTAACAAAATAATCATAGTAACAAAAAAATACTTAAAAATAGACATTTACATGTTATAATAAAAAAGAACAACATTTAAATATCAATTATGATTAATAAAATAAGTGCATAAGTACCTACATATATAACAACAATGAATAAATAAAACCAATTTTTATACACAAACCCTCTTTATATCTACATAAAATTTCTTTAGATCGATAATATCCGAATGTCTCTGCTCAGGCAACAGTTCGTTAAACCACTTAACGCCAAGATACGTATAGTGGTTTTGTGCGTAGGCCATTCTTTTTTTTGGTATATTTAGTATCACATTAAATCGACGATTATACTTAAACAACTCCTGTAATACGACCCTTTGCGTTGCAAATACAAATCGTGACCACTGTTTGTTTTTTTCAATTAAATATTGTTTTAAAAATAAAATTAAAAAAAAGTTAAACCCTTTAAAAATAATAATAATATACTGTTTACGGTCAATATTTATTCCATATTATGTAGGTATCTATATTTCAAATCTTTGGGATGAGCGTTTGGTGTGAACATATTATTAGCAAACAGACATATGCACACGGACTCTATTTTCTTATTCTATTTCAGATTATACAGTGACTTACCTTGTGCTCCGTGCCTCAGACCAGCAAGGAAGGCTAGGATCAAAAGTGCCAGAGCCGGCACCGCACTATACCCCACTGGGGGCCAGCGGAGAGGCCGGGCTTCCATGACCAACGTGGCTCTATGAACTTTTTATTTTACAAGAGATTTGATATTCCATCTGAAAAAAAAGGAAAAAGAAAAATTAGTCATAATAAATTTAGTAAGTCAAATTGAGTGTTTTGTCCAACCCCCGACTAATTAACGTGAAGTATCAAGAAAATCTGGGACTAATGCATAAAAAATCTGGGGGGCAAGTCTAGTCCAACCGGCTAAATCAAAACCCTCATGATTGCGCATATCATGGATATAATTATTATATGGAGTTCTATAATATCTTTAGATATAAGGTTTTGATTTCGCCGATTGGATCAGACTTGCCCCCCTGATCATAGCAATGATAAAATTAATGAGGAATTGAAAAACGTTGAAGGAATATTCAGGAATTATTCGATTTCTATAGTTTTTTTTTATATATCTCTGTAATTGAGACTACGTTACTTTATGTAGGAATTATAAGCGCACTTTTCAATCTTTCGATTGTGACGGCTTCTCATTTGTAGAATTCCATTATGAAAATGATTAATATGAATACATATATAATTCCACAATTTATTTTATTTTTCTCCCGACGACCGTTTCGGCTTATAAGGCCATAATCAACTGGTTGATTATGGCCATAATCAACTAGTTGATTATGGCCTTATAACCCGAAACGGTCGTCGGGAGAAAAATAAAATAAATTGTGGAATTATATATGTATTCATATTAATCATTGTCGTAGGAATTATAAAATACTACATACATTGATTCTCCTTATATTTTTTTAATTTGGTACATATCGTGCCCCAAAAAGAATGACCATGCGGCGACACGACACCTGAAAACTATGCCATCAATTAGAGGCGTCTATTTTCCGTAGAGACGGCGCGCGGAGGAGCCAATATACTGGCGGAGAACTTTCCAGAAAGCAACGTCACTGAACGTTATAACTGGCCGATCGAAGGTGTGACGAGCAGTGACAAACTAACCTCTTTCTCGTTCTTATTTCTGTGTTAAATATTAGTATTTTAGTAAAAAAATATTGTTATACGTGTATTGTAAAAGTAGTAAGATAATTATAGTGTTTTGTAAATAACTTTAATTTCCCTATAACCTGCAAACCTGGTACTTTTGTTTTGAAACAACTCCAATAATCATTTAATTAATTTATAATTTGGATGCATGAATTAAAAATATCTTTGACATTTGTTAACATCATAGTATATCAGTATATGTAGGTAGATTCGATCGAGTTAAACTAGTTCGAACCTGCATAATAGGGAATCAAACCCGAGTAAAGTTCGTCGGAACTGATTCACTTAAAACTAAACAATCATAAACACACCGCATACACATATTATGTTACAATCAGAATACCTGAATTTTTTCATGTTCCAGTAGAACGAACTATCGACAGTTCTCCATTGTACCGCGCGTACGCCGTCTATAAAATTAAAATTTTAATGATTTTGATATTTTCTAATTTAGATATAACAAATATCGAAAGATGAGACGAAGTAAACTAGTGCCAATTGATTGAATGGTTGCCTTATACGGCATACACCCTCATGACCTTCATTTCCATCTTTGTCCTTCGTACCCCTTCATCTGCAATCAAAACCCAATACACACTATTTTGATAGTCCTGTACCTAGTTCGTGGAGATATTGAGAACATGGCCCAGAGTTCTCTTTTAGATGCTTGGCATCGTCGCTGGTCTTTTTCTTCCATGGGTAGACTGACATTTTTATTTCTTCCCTATGTGAGGACTCGAATTTCTTCTTCATGGATTGTTGGACCACGCAATTCTTTACTAGACACGGTAGTTTCAAAAGATATCTTTTTCGTTTTTACTTACCCGATTCGATCTCGTGTCAGCTTTGTGATTATCCTGAACAGACTTCTGAGCATATCCTTTGGGAATGCACTAACTTCTCCGTGTCAATTTTCCGACGAGAACTCCACAACGATGTCCGAGGAAATTTCTTAGAACCCATTGGATATGCGGACCTTATAGCCACGTAGAGCAACTTTAGGGTTTTCAAGACTTTCTGTCTTAAATTCGATGAACTCTTATCTTTACTATCAGTGAGCGGTGAGCCAGATTTTTCCAAATGATTAGCTCTCTTTGGTACTTTAAGTGCAGTGTTTGCAAGGAATTTTCTTTATATTCGTATATTCTTTATGTGTTCTTTCAGAGTTTTGCAAAGGGCTGTTATTAGTCCCCAAAAGCAGAACGGGTGGTGGTAGGGGCAGAACAGTTCTGTACCTATCCTTTTTTGTTATATTTTTATATTTTTCTCTTCTTTTTTATTCTGTTTAATAAAGTTTTCCTTTCCTGTTTATTTTTTGTTTGTTAATCATATTATTTTAATTTGTGAAATTGTTTTTTTGTTACATGAATAATTTTACTGTTTTGTTTATTATTTTGTTACCGCTGTTATCTGTCTCGAACAAATAAATATATTTTTACTCTCCACTACTATGGAAAACTGAAGTGTCATGATTTCAAAAATCATAGGCGTACTTTTTACAAATCGATTGTAATTTGTCATCAGTGCATTTAAAGTTTACGACAGCATTTAAAGTTATTTTAGATAATAATGATATAATGTACTCGTCTATATTTTCTTTTTCATTTTTCATGAAACGCAAGGCGTACCTAATCTTTAATTTTAGTATCCTTTAACCTGTAAAAGTTGTGTGTCTTCCATTAGCCAACTCTCTCAAACTCAACCTCTTTTCTCTATTATTTCACAAAGTATTAAGTTTCTCAACTTAGTTGAGATGAGCAAATAGAAACCTTGTGTTGGAAAAGGATAAGTATGAAATAAAAGCTCAAGAGCCTGCATTTTATACTTATGTATAAGAAGGCGCCTGCTGTTAGCGTACCTTTTCAATTTGATATTTCATCATTTCTACTACATCTATATTATCATTTTGACAATAATAATTTAGGTAGTTTAAATATAAATGAAGAAAAATATTTTGTAGAAAAATAATTGGCGCTCCCCGATTTTTGGTATTCATCTAGCGTGTCTAAAAAAGTTTTACTTTGAAGGCGTAGAGCAATCCATACTATTTGGAGTAGGTATAGAACACAAAATATCTGAAAAAATAAGGACATGACATTAAATAAATGCTCCAGGTAAAGTGAAGAAACCTAAAAAATCATTTTTTCGCCATTCAGCGCCATTGCGATCATGTTTTTAGGGTTTCTTTACTAACCATAAAGCATTAATGCAAATGTCAAGGAAATTATCTCCAGATATTTGGTGTCTATTTGTTCAAAAATAGACAGTATTAGCCTTATTACCGTGTGAGAGAAGTAACCAACAAGATAATCCTTTACTGCTTTAGTTTGTAGTATTCGGAGGCTTCGCAGCATTGCTATTATATGTTATATAGGTACACATTATATATGACATCCATGGATGAACTCAGAATTTAGAGTATAATATTTTATGTGTTTCGTCCGTCCCACCTTTATAACTTTTTATGCACAAAAAAATAGTAGAAAAACTATTCTATTAATTATTATCGGTCCATTCCTTGCTTATTTATGAAATCGTTGGTTGGGGAGGAGCATATGACAATATTTTAAACCATGTTAGAGTTGTACAAAAATTAATCATAAAGGTTATACTTAAGAAAACACGCACTTTCCCCACTACAACACTATTTGACATGTTCAAAGTACCCAAAGTAGATAATATTTATAAAAAAGTGTCTATTTTGCAAATTTTCAAAGATAATGTTATACAAAAAATTGAAAAAAATAAGTCTCTGCGATTTCAAAATGATTTTAAAATACCCCAATGTAATACAGGACAATTACAAAACAACTACATTTATTTGGGAATAAAATTTTTCAATTGCCTCCCAAATGAATTAAAGCAGATAAAAGAATTTAAAAAATTTAAACATAAATTAAAATTACACTTAACATTCTAAAATAGTAGTTTTCGATTTTGTTGTTTTGATTTGTTTCAATTTCCAGTATTTTCTTTTTTTTATTTTTGAATATGTGTTTTGATATATTTGAATCGTCTATAATTCTATATTACTCATTTTTCAATTATTTTCATGTTTTTCTTTTTTTTGGTTTGAATGTGTATTCTGATATGTTTTCTCATTTGAGTATTCTTCTTTTTCATTTATTTTCAACCTTTTTTTGATGTTTATTTGATTTTTTTTTGTTCATGTATGATTTGATTTAATTACTTTTACTTTTATGTTGACTTTGCTTTGTATTGATATTTTTTATTTTTTTATAAGTGCTTCCCTCATCAAGCACAAGATTGTAATATTTTTGATGAGGTACTGCAGGGAAAAATATGTAAGAATTTTATTACTAGTGAATTTATATATTGATTTTGTATTATAAAATATTTTAAACAAAAAAAAAAAATATATATATATATAATATTTGAATATGCGTAGTGATAAAACGCAATATTGTCACACTTCTTCGTTGACAAAATTCAATGATAATATGGAATACTCCATGAATAAGCACAATCATATCAAGTTTCACAAGACATTCAATATCTGAGGGGTCTCACACTTAGATCATCAATGTAGATCGTACAGTTACAACTTGGGAGTAAGACAGAGTCAAAAATACGCCTTGCTTTGATCGATTCTTCAGTATAAATGGCCATATAAAGTTAAATGGATAACTCCAGATCTTCGCATTGCTCCATTTTCTACAAATAAATCAAAACAATTCTGTTACGTAAAGCAACCCCAACACAATATCGAATAATCAGCGCCCTTGGAATGATCCTGAATCACGTTCTGTAAAGATTCCTTTAATTATTTTTAAAATTAATGTATACTTACACTTGAACACAACATGATGTTTTTTTATCAGCTCCATTGACTTTTCAAAGTAAGATATTATATGTTATAAGGTCTTGTTTTGAGCGCATCGTTACATTCTGTGTAAGTTAAAAATCTGCCTGAGGATGGAACGATTAGTTCCGAAACTGGTCGCAATTTCAATAAAAATATGTGGCAATGTTACACGACACAACCAATTAATGAATACGTAATTTGTCGGATGGTCTCGCATCTCCTTCATTTTAACGAAGATGGCCGAAGGACATCAGTTCCTGAACCGAATAAGCAGCGCGGTTTCCCATTCGAATATCAACTGGCAAGACGACTACCGTGTTAACTCTTTAGTAATAATCGTAAAATTAATATCGACCTAAACATCGCGAACATTTGTAAATTTATCAAGTATAATATTGTAACTTATTTAAACTGAAAATATATGTAAATCATGTAAGTTATTGTAGCGCAACAGTCACTTGCGCCACAGGTCAACGCTGACGTCGTCATGTACTGCGCTGCACGCGAGCTACGAGCTACCTGCCACGCTCACTTGGATACGACAAAGTATATAAGGACGCACACCGGACTCACAAATCATTCGGTTTCATCCAGACCTCTTGCTACGTCCTTACGCTGCTCGATCGCCTAGTCATCGTTCAAAGTCCGCGATTTAAATTTATACACTAAAATTAAGTAATTTATATAGCCGATAAGTAAAAACAATTACATACCATTGTATTTTGAAGAATATTAAACGAGTAAGTTACATTCTTGTTACATCTTTTGATCTCTGTCCATCAATATCTACCTGAGTTTCATTCTGTACTTTATTATCTCTTATATACGGTATTACATTTGCTTGATCGATCTATCTGTGTGCCTGGCTGTCGGGAGACTCCGACAGGCGGTATCCGGGTTCGATTCCGGCAGGTGTGGTATGTAACCAAAGGCGGACACACAGGTTCTATACCTACACGTCCAGTAGATCGGCATTACCACCATCTATCTGTCGCGGCTACCGCCGACAGGTTTGCACCTCAGCTCCAGCTGGTGTGCAAACACTTCCAACCCAAGTGGCAACATTGACCACATACAAGTAACTGGTGAGCTTACATACTTCTTAATTATATTTTATTTTGAAATCCTTCATCACTCGTCTACTATTTCTATTTCTGACTGATTAATTGATTATCAAATTGCAATATAACTATTATTTAGTGATGTATGTTATTGGGAAGTAATTTGAACACGGACTTAAAATCGCAACCTTCTGATATATTATATTCTCAATAAATAACAACCCCAATAGCATCTATTGCTAAAAATATACGGTCTTACTTATTAGATTTCGTTAATAGCTTACTTAACGCGCAACTAGATAAGCACGACTAAAATAGTAAAGATCGGTATTAAAAAATCTTACTTATAAACGTATACTAAGATATGACTTACTAGTTCACTAAATTGTTTACGAACACCCTCATTTATTTTTTTCATATGGTCACATTGGCTTCACAGATGTCAAAAAATAGAAAATTGCATGTAATTTTTGGATAGCTGACATCGAAAAATGAAAACAAAAACCGCGTTGTGCCGTGTTGAGTTAAATTAAACCCGATTGCGATGAAGAACAACTAGGAAAATCGTTATAAGTATTAAATCTTTCTGTCAATCTCAAATATGCGTCGGAACATATGTGAAAGATCCGCCATTTTGAAATATTTGTTATGACGCGTTAGTCAAGAGTTAAACAACCTCTCGACCTATCTTAACATGACGAATATGAAATTAAGGCGTAATAAAGATAGTCACGGTTTATAAGTAAACTTTTACGTTAATCACGCTCTATTACCAGGTATTATAGATAGTTTACGTTTATAAGTAAGACGGATAGTCTTTAAAATTAATTTGGTATAAAGTGACACAAAGTTAACAATTCTGTATATGAGAATAAAGTAATAAATAAACACCCGCTACCTCTGCACTAGGTATCAAGTGTCGGAATTATTTTTTCAATCCTAACTGTGTAAGTAATGTTTGATAGGGCATTTTAATATTGTAAAACGCATGGAGATTTTAGCCCCTCGTATAATTCCCACATTTGTATTCCCAAAGATTTTTCCAGCCGGATGGTGCATGATCAAGGCCGTTGGAACAATGAAAAATCTTTCTTTTCCCAGATTCCATTGCGAATGAGAAAAAAATACCAATTCGTTCGCTAAAAAAACTAAATCTATTATGTGGGCGGAAGAGATTTCAGTAAAATGGCGAAAATCCATTCGTTTAGGTAATGGTTTATCGAGTATTTCGCGGGAATACCAATTCAAAAATTTGATTTTGAAAGATTTAATTCTCAATATATTATGAAAATCTCGTGACACTATGTTCGTAATTGCTAATCTCTGAAATTGCCGAACCGATTTTAATGAAATTCTAAGTTTTTATGAATGGTTTCGAATTAAAGTATAATGTAGGATAGTTTTGGACCCGATTGGTGGCTGTAATCTAGATATAAAAAAAATATCTTTATTTTTTTAACGATTTTTCTTTTTAAGATTTATCATCCAAAAATACATATAACCACATATTTCGACCACCCTACACCTTCTTATAAAATGAAAAAAAGGATCTTTATTCGTTTTTAATTTGTGACAGCTTTCAATATATGTATGGCGGTATGAAATTCTATTCACGTATGTATTACTCAGATAGAGAATACAATACAAATTTACGTAAAAATATGGTAAAATACTTCTACCACCTCCTCCCACTCATATTGACTCTAATCGACTCCTTTACAGAACGACAAAAGAATGCTAAGAACGAAAAAGAGCTCACGTAGCCCTCTAGATTAGTGATCTTGGCACCATAGTGCAAAATGAACAATCAACGAATGTGATAAAATACATCAAATGAGGTCTATATAAAATGTGATCTACATAGAAGAGGGTCTGTGGCAGAACAACGTCTGTCATAAACCCCTTTCTATGTTTTTATTATAGCGGCACTCCTGCCGACGAGCTGCAATGTGTATATCGTCGATGATTCTCGAAGATTCACGACAATTGACGATGATCGACGAACCTTAACCCATCGCCGTGGATCGTACAATAATTATTATCATTCGTGCGTTAATCGTTTAACATAACAGAGTCGCGATAAATCTTAATTATTAGTTCCGACCCACGACATCGCAAATACTTAAACATATTATTTTTATTGTATATTTCTTTAATTCGAATATACCAGTGTTGATCATGTAAGTAGTTATTTTATTTGAAACCCTTCATCACCATAAATAATATATAATCAAATATTAAATGAACTGACATAGGTAATACCATAATTGTAGATAGATGTTTTAAATTTAATAAGATCCCTTTGAACATGCAATTTTGAAATATTATTATAATCCTGATACTCTTACTCCCGATACTCTTTCTTATTTACATCAACGAACTGTGTAATGCCGATATCCCTGGTATAATACTGTCTTATGCTGACGATACCTCTATCACTGTAAGTGGAAAAACTTGGCGTGAAACATTTGCTAACGCAGATACTTGTTTGCGGGTTGTAAAAACATGGCTGAATAAAAGTTTACTCTCTTTGAACTGTGAAAAAACCCTCTACGTCCCATTTTATACTAATAGTAGATCGGCGCCCACCTGTAACACTGTCCTTAGATTCCATAACAATGACTGTGATAACAATTGCTCCAGATGTGTAGAGGTCAAGACAGAAAGCTCCACTAAATATTTAGGTATCATCATTGATTCACATTTAAGGTGGGACAATCATGTAAACTACTTGTGTAAAAAAATAAGATACTTGGGGTATATATTTAAAAGATTACTTGGTATTGTCAAAACTGACATAGTCAAAATGACATACTACAGTTTGGTACAATCTATGTTGACTTATGGCATGATTGCATGGGGAGGAGTATTGGACAGTCATATTGCTCCATTAGAAATTGTACAAAGAATGATAATTAAAAAAATGTACAACAAACCTCCCAGATATCCCACTAAACAATTATTTAAAGAGAGTGGATTATTTAATCTAAGGAAACTGTATATACTACAATGTCTTAAGTTTATTCACAAAAAGAAAGAAATTTTCATGTTAAATTCACAAAATCGTACCAGTGACCGTCTGAATAGTATTTACAAAGTTCCTAATTGCAATAAGAGATCGACACAGAGACATTCTGTATTTATAGCTCCCAGATCATACAATATGTTGCCATTGTCTCTTAAGTCTTTAAATTGCCATTCAAAATATGTGAGTCATCTTAAGACATGGCTTAAGAACAATGACAACATTCAAGATTTCTTTTTATGATTTCTTTTTTTTTGTTCTTCTCTCTTCTGTCTTTTTCTATGTGTTTATCTCTTTTGATTATCTATATTTTACTTTTGTGTCATCATATATCTGTTTACTTTTATGTATTTTACTTCATTGCTTTTTATGATTTGTTCTAATATAAGTGGGTACATACTTATTTTACTTTACTATCATCATTAACTGTTTACTTTTAATTTATGGATTTTGCTATTTATGGATTTTGCTATTTTATGATTTAACGCTTTTTTGTGATCAGAATATTGTTTACTTGCAATTTGTATAATTTTCTTTATCACCATTTAGGTGGGGAATTATGATTTTTCAACTTGCGTTGTCTAAAAACTGTTTAATTGTAACGCGCAACCAACATCTTCCTTTGTAAATTTTATTTAGGTATACCCACATACAGGCTAAGCCTTGTGGGATTTTTGGTGTAATGTGTAATATGATCTATCTAATATGTGTGTATGTTTTTTTTTGCATCTATTTATATTATGCTATGTACCGAAAATTTGTTTAATAAATAAAAAAAAAATTAATAGATAAAACATATAGCCACAAAAAATAAAAACTAGTGAATTTTGAGTAATCAATACCAAATTTATTTGTGTGTTTCGGAAGAATTTAAATCATAACTTTAAATAATTCCATCTATGAACGTTCAATTTTCCAAAAATAATAAACAAATATTTGAAATATCAACTCTAAGATCTATACATTTTTTTTTACTTTTTTCTACCTCATGGCAAAGTGCGGCATTGTTTCATCCACTCAAATGAAAAAAAATGCGATTGCGGCCATCTCTCTCAAACAATGCAACATAAATTGAGGAATGCAGCTTCCGTTCATATGAGGGTTCAAAGACGGATATTTGCGAGCTCACGCCTGCATTTGTGGACTGGCTCAGGGCCCTCGACCTGAATTTATGATCATATTTTTTATATTTAATTGTGTATTTGTTGATGTATTGTAAATTCACTAAGTAGTTCATACGATAAATAAATAAATACTTTTATCATTTCTTTTTCGAAATGAATTGAATCAACTGAAAAAAAGTTACCAATGATCGTATTCCAATGCAAAATACCACAAATTTTAAGGACACCAATTTAATAATTTAATATTAAATTTGTGTAGATTTTTCACTGCCATACATTGATTAATTTTATTCTCTAAATAATAATTTTATGTTTTTTTTTTTTTTTGACTGTCTTTTTACATTTTCCATAGTTTTAATTTCGTTGAGAGTTAAACCATGTTAAAAATCTTGATTATTATGAATATAAGAGACTACTTTGAAAGCATATTGTTGCCTCTATAACCGAATAAAATTCTTATTTATTAATATTCAACCGGAAATGCATAGCTTATTAAATTTACTTTGCATGAAACATAAAATTGTTGCATTTTATCAAAATGTCTTAACGAACTTTACTATCTATTCCTATTTATAGTTCTGATTTTTTAGCACTTCATTTGAAGTACATTCAGCTAGACTATGGAATAGTCAAGTCCTGATATTACGTCGTCTATCTCACTAAACATCTTCAAGAAAAGGCTAAAGCAAAAATATTTATCTGACAACACCTGATTCCATCTTCCTCTCATCTTCCTTTCCTGATCCTTTAGTTTTCCTATCATTGCTATAAATTGTTCTCATATGCTATCTTCTTTATTTTTTTTTTCTTTTCTTCTGCTATCTTTGTTTATTTTTGTTGCGTGATTTACGTATTGCCATAGTACACACTGTTTTGAAAATTTGGCATTAACTCTGCTTGACTGCAAGAAATTGCCATTAAGCAATAAGCCCGCCAGTGTACTAATTATGTACAGAAAGTAAAAAATAAATAAATAAATAAAATATCATATGAATCCAGCAAGTTTATTTTGTTTTTTCAAAGAAATTAAATGATCTTTTTTCAACGACACCTATGTTTAAAATAAAATACAGGTATTTTATTTCCGAAGTAATTTTCGAGAATCACGCCATCTATGAACGTTTTTTGTTAAACATCAAAGGAACGATAAACAAATTTTTCAAATGTGATTGTTTACTACCTCTCTCGAGTGCTTTATTTATACCAAACAAAATAATGAATTTATTGTGCAAAAACAATACGTTGATTGATTTCGCCCAACGCTCCTGAGCAATATCGATAAATCGCACGTCCCAGCGCGAGCAGAGGGCGATTAATCGTCGCGAATTTATACCGAATTCTCCGCCGTTACTCCGCCGTTATTACCGGTCCCATGTAACGCGTAAAATAAATTTAAATGAAGGCATCGGAATTTGTATAGGGTTAGGTTTACAGACGTACATACAAGCAATCGTATTTTATTTACACGCGGAGCTTTACAAATTCTCGCAAGATGGCGGTAGCGGCGGCGCGGCGGTCTCGCGGGAATAAACTGAGCGTTGTTGCCTTAAAAACATTTACTCAAAATCTTACACCCTCTGTAACGGGCTTAACCTCACACTGCCGGCAGTAATGGTTTTACATAATATACGCAAACTAAATATTTTTAGTGTAGAGCTTTCAGTGTTACAACCTTGAAAATTTAAGAAAAATAGAATAATAAAATATATGTATAGATAAAAATTTATTAATTAATTTTTTTTATTGATTTATTTATTACTTAAATAATTATTTAATTCATTAATTTTTTTTATTAACTTATTTATTTATATAAATATATTTATTTATTTATTTGTTTATTTATTTATTTAATATTTATTAATTTATTTATTTGGTTATTTATTTATTTATTTAATATTAACAACACAATGAGGATGTTACAAATACAATTACATGCATATTCATTCATCCATTCATACCATCACGGCATACCCCATAATTTATTTATTTATTTTATTAATTTTTATTTGTTGGTAAATTCACATAATCTTTAAAATATAAATGTATTCCAAGTACGATTTTACACGTGAAATATTACAAAATTAATATATACTTGGTACAAAAAGTATTAAGTAACAAATAAAATAAAGTAAATTTTGTTGATAGAGGAAGTAACAATAACAATAAATCAATTCACAATAAAGTAAGCAAGAATAAATAAATACAATAATTATACAGAAAACAAATCATAACAAATTGAGTAAGTAAAATACGTAGAAAATTCAAGATGCACAATCTTTCAAGACTTACGCCAGGAATTTCAGCATGTACCCAGAGGAGAAATTTATTTAAGTTTATTACTCACGCAAATATTGCTTCTCTGGGCTGGAAACATTGGTTAGTTGGAATAAATTGACATACGGCAATAAACTCGCCACTTGCGCAGAGTACAAGGAAGTGTTCACCTATTATTATTATTATAAAAGATATGAAAGAAAAAAATATATCTGTGTTACCGTGAAGCTAATATTCAGTTACAATATCATGTCCTGAGCTGAGTATCTGTTTGATTTTACTAAGATAATGTGGAGTATCCAGCGACAAGTGTGCGGGTGTGCACCACCTTATAAAAGGAAGCACGACGCATGCATATTCAACCACGTGCGTCTCGTCTCACCTAAAAAGCAACTAAATTTTGAATTGGTGGTAAACCTCTTGTATTTTCGGTTATCCGTCTCTTACGGGAAACCCGAAAATGATGATAATGTAAAATAATGGAAGCAATATTCTAAGCGGTGCTTCATATTTATTTTTTATTTTATTTTATATATTTCGGTAAACATACACCAATACAAAACAAAAATCTTATACACATATCGATGGTTACCCGAACAAATATTGTAGGTATGTCCACTTTTTGGCGAAATTGAGTTATGATACACATTTTGTAGAGCTCGAAATTCTCTTTAATCTGTAAAAATATTGGATGTCAATACGCAATACAACAAGAGATATAGTCAATTTAAAAATGCATATTAAGCGTATATCCCATCATTGTGACTTGACAAATATTGCAAGTGATATACACTGTTAGTGTATTATAATAGCCAAGAGAGGTTACTACACAAATATTGTATGTTGGACATACAATATTTGTCTATTATTGTCGATGCTTCTTCCTGCCCAAACGTTGGACATACTACATTATTACACTATTCATATTTTGACATTAGTTTTCGCGCCGTGAAAGTTGACAGTTAGTCTGTGAATTTTATTGATAATTTGAAAGAAAATAAGTATTATTTTGCTCGAAATGGATATCAATGTGAGTTCTCGTACCAAGAAAATTATGAGCCTCATTAAAAATAAGGCGAATCAAGGTAATGAACATAATAAAGTATTATTTCACTTAATACTCAATTTGTTTTTAATCTGTTTGGTTTTAGCTGGTATCTTATCACATACATATAACGTGTTCGAAGATCCTCAACCATCTACATCACAGCTTCATTATTCTGCTAATGATCGCTATGGCTCTAATGATTCATATGTACCAAATAAGTCAGATTCTGCCTCATCCGATATAGAAAACAGATCTCCAAATATTCAAAGCATTCCAAATTCAGCAGACATAATACCTATCCTCTATTTTTGTCCCCCGAAAAAGAAAACACAGCTGATCCAAACCTATGGACCCAAAACCTAAGAAAATTGTTTCGGATGACTGGAAAGTCATACATCAACTGAAAAGGAGCTTCTGTCCCTGAAAAGAAACCAAAATTTATTGATTGCAGCAAGTGCAGATTTAAATGCTCAAATAAAATACATATAGATCAACAACAGAAGCTTTGTAGAGATTATTGGGGTCTCAGTGATTATTTTTATTTCAGACAAAAAAGTTTGTTAAGTAGGTACACTTGTAACTGAGAAAACAATTGATAGAAGAAGACCACGCAAGGAAAATTCTAAATGTAAAAAAACTAAAAGCCGAGTTTACACATTGCCTAATGATAAAAATGACACTAAGCGCGTTTGTTTAAAATTCTTCTGTGGCGTGTTGAATATAAATTTTCAAGTTACTTAGCCCTGAAACAAAAGAGTTATACCGGTGTTTTCGTTGGTGGAAACAACCCAAAAGGAAAATCAGCGCCGAACAAAACGAGTGATACAGGTGTTTTTCTTATTAAAAAACATATTGATTCTTTTCCACGGGTATCATCACATTATTGCAGGCGGGACACAAAGAAAATGTATTTATCTTCCGAACTTAATATAACGTTAATGTATAGACTATTTAAAACTGACTTCTCACTCGACTTTAAAAATACTGTAATGCCATCCCTTAAAATTTACAGGACAGTTTTTAATAGCTATGATCCACAAATGGGTTTTCATAGTCCAAAAAAAGACCAGTGATCACGATGTAATATTTACAATATAACTGCAGACAAATCGCAATTAGAGGAGCAATGGAAATGTCTCCGAAAACGTGCTGATGATGTCATGAAAATAAAGGAGATCTCTGTGTATATCATTTGATATGCAAGCAATTCTAAACGTACTCTTTGCAGGAAACAGCCAAATTGATTATACAATCTTCGATTCAAAAGTAACACCAATGGTCATTGCTTTGTTTGGGATGAAGTAAATGGTGGGAAAGGAGCGACAGAAATATCAACATGTCTTTTAATGTATTTGTTCAATTTACCGTCCACAGTGAATCATGTTGTCCCCTTCAGTGATACTTGTGGAGGGCAAATTAAAAACAAGTTTATCATATTAATCGTTTATAATTTTTTTTAATGTTTGTTAATAGTTGATAATTTTTGAATATTTGTTAATATTACCTATAAAATAATTATTATAGTTTGAATAAAATTCTTTAACACCAAATATAAAACATTTCTTTTACTTTTCTAAGTTTCGAAATAAAAGATTTCGAATGAAGATTCTATTTGAATCCTTATACCTATTTCGTATATTATTAAATAAATAAATAAACATTTATTGAGACAAAAAAGGAGTTTGCATACAAAAACACAGACATATAAAAATTAATATACAGAAAAACAACCTTTCTGACTCAAAAGGACCATGCTCAGCTATGTTGCTGGAAAGCAAGCCCCCCAGCAGCTGATTTTCAGCATGATCCTATTGCTTATGTAGGTATAATATTTTATTATCTATACAAGGTCTACTTTATTTATATGCAAAATAAATACAAAAAATACAAAAAAATGCTCCTAAAATACACATATATAAATATTCACAAATACATAAATGTACATGCACGCACATACATATATACACACATTTATTTATACACACCAACACACATAAATACACATTAATTCATACATACTTCACACTATGATTGCGAAGCCAGAAGCATTGCTCGACAATTCTTTTTGAAATAATAGAATTTTTCCGCTACATTAATTAAAGTTTTAAAAAGTATATAAGAAATATAATCTATTAATACAATTTTGTGTTATACATAAGTATGGCTTTCACTGATAAAAAATAATTATTCTCAATTAAATAATATGTATATCACAGTCATCATACCAATGTAGTAAATGTACAGTATAAAATAGTTGTATGTCCAGGCATATAAAATACAATTATTGTATGTCCATACATCTTTTTTTAAAACTCAATTTTTATTCTGTAAATGTTGATTAATGTAATAAAATTGTATTCAAATATTGTCATAAAAGACCATTCATCCTGATCATTGCATTATTTGTATAACATTTGATAATCTGAATCTTTGACTTCTACTCAAACTTTCATGTTGAGTTTTCTCAAAACTATAAAAAGTGGACATACAATATTTGTCCGGGTAACCATCGATATAACCAAAAAAATAGCCAGCAAACTTTATATAATATTACTATTAGCTCATGTACTATAAAAAGATAAATCATAAGAACTGAAACTAAAAGTGTAAAAGAAAAAATTGAATGAGTTATGCTTGATTAATAGGAAAAGGAAAATGGAGACAGTAAGGGGGAAGGGGAAGGGGGGGGCACACGCACTACGATGACGCTCGAAGTTAAGAGTTTGTAATGGAAGTCCTAAAATTTAAAAACGTATTATGAAACAAATCAATGTCGTTGAAACCGTTAAATGTATTACATGATCTGTATATAAAAGAGTTCTGAGCATAGTTGGTATCGCAGCTGGGAGGTCTGACTGAGGTATGGGCAGTTCTTGTAAGCCTTATTGGTACATATAAGGCAAGTTTACTCAACAAGAGGCTCGAATCTGCAATATTGTTTGTAATCTTATATAAGAACATCATGTCGGCCAGTGTGCGTCGGTTCTCTAAAGAAATTAGTCCATGATATTTAGCGGATTGGGTTGAGCTGCTGAATGCCTGTCTTTCTTCTTCTTCTTCTTCAATGGCGCTACAGCCCATATCGAGCCTTGGCCTCCGTCAGTCTTCGCCTCCAGCTTCTCCTATCTTCTGCAGCAACTTTCCAACTGCCCGGCACTTGCAGTAGTTGGGAAGCATCCCTTCCAACTTCGTCCTCCCATCGCAGCCGCGGTCTTCCAACCTTTCGTCTTCCACCTGGATGTCCACACAGAACTTTCTTTGGTATTCGCTGTGGTGGCATTCTCTGTACATGTCCGGCCCATCTCAATCTGCTCAATCTGACATGCACAGAGAGCCTGGAAGTTTTGTAGATAGCATACAGCTCATTATTGTATCTAATCCTCCAGGCGTCACCATCAGGCACAGGTCCTAGGATTCTACGAAGCACTCGTCTCTCAAACGTGTCCAGTATTTCAGCAGATTTGGCTGTAAGTGTCCATGCTTCACATCCATATGTTACAACTGTTCTAATAATGGTTTTATACAGCGTGATTTTCGTTTTTCTATGGACACTTCTTGATTTGAACACCGGTAGAAGAGAGAAGAATGCTCCGTTACCTGTTGTTATTCTGTTTTTTATTTCTGTTGTGTCCTCATTATCTTTGTTGATTGTGGAACCCAGGTATTTAAAGTCTTCAACAGTTTCAAAGTCATAATTGTCTTTCAAATGTATTGTGTTTCCTTGCCAACGGTTTGCGCTTCTGGTCTGTTTCATTGCTTTTGTTTTATTTTTATTGATCTGCAGACCTACTTCTGCTGCTGCCGTTTCAAGTGGCTCAAAGACTTCTCGAATAGCTGCGAGGGATCTGCCCATAATATTAAGGTCATCCGCATAACCCACTATTTGGCTACTCTTATAGTGTATAGTGGAGCTGGTGTCTACGGATGTTTTCCTAATGACATACTCTAGGGCTAGATTGAAGAGTGTGGGTGCCAAGCCATCGCCCTGCTTAAGACCTTGAGATACTAAGAACCCCTCAGTCATCTCACCCTCTATCTTGACTTTGCATTTCGTACTACTCATTGTTGTTTTCACTAATCTTACAAGCTTCGTTGGAATTTTAAAAGCAAGTAATATTTCGTAGAGCTTTTCCCGACTTATACTGTCATACGCTTGTTTAAAGTCTATAAATAGCTGGTATACGTCAACGTCGAACTCCCAGCATTTTGACAGTATCTGTCTCACTGTGAACAGTTGATCAGTAGTTGCTCTGTTTCTTCTGAACCCAGCTTGGTATTCCCCCATGATAGTTTCTATCTTTTCTTTTAATATGATTGTTAGTACTTTATATGCAGTGCTTAATAGTGAGATGCCTCTATAATTTTCACATTTGAGTTTGTCTCCTTTTTTGTGTATTGGACATATGATGCTCAGCTGCCATTCTTCAGGGATTTCTTCTATACGCCAAATTTTAGTTATTAGCTGATGAAGTAACCTATGTAGGTGTTCACTGCCATACTTAATCAGTTCAGATGCGATATTATCCACCCCGGGTGTCTTATTATTTTTGAGCTTCTTTATTGCTAGCTTTGTTTCTGTCAGGGTTGGTGGATTCACCTCCTGATCTTCCTCTGGTGGTATAATTGCTGTTGGCTGGTCTTTCTAGAAAATCTAAATGTTTGAGAAGTTTATTTTGTAGCTTCTCTATCCTATCTATATAAGTTGTGTATCGTGGGTTCCACACAACAGATGCGTATTCTAAACAGCTACGGACATAGGCGTAATGCAAAATCTTAATAGTTTTTGATGACTTAAAAGGTTTAGATACTCTTAAGATAAAGTTCAATTGTTTATATGCTTTTTCCATAATTTTACCTACGTGACTTTTGAAAGTCATTTTCGCATCGAGTAACACTCCAAGGTCTCTAATTTCATGCTTTCTGCCAAGTGTTTTACTATTGATAGAATAGTTTTCCAGAGCAATATGCTTAGATCGAGTAAAAGTGATACAGTTGCATTTATCAGTATTTAAAAACAAACTGTTTTTGGAGCAATATTCATATAGGCGGTTTAGGTCGGATTGTAAAGCTAGTGAATCATTTTGTGTACATATTTTTTTAAAATTTTTAATATAATCCGCATATACTATAAAATTAGAAGAGGAAAAACAATTTGAGATATCGTTTATATATAATATAAAGAGAATAGGACCCAAATGAGAGCCCTGAGGAACTCCTGAACTGCACGTCCTAAATTCTGAACTAAAGTTATTTATTGTCACCGCTTGTAGCCTGTGTTTGATGTATGAAGTTAACCATCTTAGTAAATTTCCATGTATACCATAAACTTCAAGTTTGTGTATTAATATATCATGGTTAATCTTATCGAACGCTTTCGAAAAGTCTGTATAGATTGCGTCAACTCACATTTATTTAATTTTGAATAACCCTGTTTAGCAAGAAAAACACATTTCGCAATAACCGAGTTTTCAACTCACAAAATGCGGTCACTAAAGAAGTTTCCGTCATTCTCAGTATTGTTAGCGATCAAAAATATTGTGATTTATAATTTAGAAGAGAAATAACACAGCTGATATAAATTTTCATTGAGATATACGTAAAATACATTAATGATTACAATTGTAATCATCGGCTAAGAAAGGGTTAAGAGAAAAAACAAATACACATCACACATACACATTTTTATTTTATAAATAATACACAATTACATTAACACAGCAGCCCGACTGTGGAACGATCTTCCGAATTCTGTGTTTCCATCTTCGTACAACCCGGGTCTTTTTAAAATCCGAATTAATAAACTATTCTCTAGATTGCAAACCCCTCCCAACGCTACGTAGTGCGCTTCTTCGGAAGAGTAAAATGGACCCAAATCCTTATAGCTGGCGTCCCCTACGTAGACATGTCAAAAAAAAAAAAAAAATAATAAAAAAAAAAATAAAAAAAAAAAAAAAAAAACAATATATCCCATAGAGAAGTTACAATGTAAACATAGACGTGCTTAGACAATAAGATAGAGATAAAAGTAATAAAATATAAAATATCAATACTTATTGAAAAAACATTATTATGAAGTATAGTTTGGAATACACAAGAATGACATCACTCATATAACATTACTTCCTCAACAGTGCATTCCAGCCACACCCAGGTCCTAAGATGTTGTATCAGTGATCTTTCTTAAATATTTCCCTTTCAATTTAATTATTTATTTAACTTTTTGCACATAATATAAACAAATATAATGCAGACTGGCGGGTTTATTGCCATTAGGCAATTTCTTCCAACCAACCAGATTGCAGAGTGACAGAATTATAAATGTACATCAACAAAAAATGAATGAGAGAAAATATACATAACAACACGATGAATAAATAAAAAATATTATGTAAAAAAAAAGATTGGGAAGGAACAAGAAAAGGAAATCTAGATCAGGTGTTTAGAGATAAATATAACATAGCAAAGTGATGGAAGGAAAAGGAGATGGATCAGGTATTTTCGGAGAGATACCCCTTTTTTGTCTTTTCTTGAAAATTAACAGCTAGTTTGACGAAGTTATATCAGGACTCAAATTATTCTAGAGTCTTGCTGAACGTATGTACTTCAAAGGAAGAGCTGAAAAATGCAGTGTTGTGAATGGGGATAGTTAATGTAGTACGTTCAGCAGATCGAAGCGATAGGCCGTGATTAGATAAATAGGTGAATTTGGTTTTAAGGTACTGCGGTGAATTAGGATTAAAGAGCGTATTATATGGAAGTGACAAAATATGTATATTTCATCGTTGTCGTATCTTAGGCCAATGAATTTAGATTCAGATGCAATAAAAATGTCAATATGGTCATTGAATTGGTCATTAAAGTTTTTACATATTATAAAGCGTATGAAGTTATCGCTGAACACCATAAAAAAATATAAATCGAATTGATAATGTTTTGGGAAGTAGGTTAAAAAAATGTTTTCGTATTAAATATAATTTACGTTTTATAAATAAATTTGTCGTTTGGCTCAGCCGGCGGTTACGGTAATTTATTTTTGAGTAATTTACAAACTAAATAATATATTAGAGCTACTCGGAGCTTTTAATATAAATTGCGATATTGCATGATACAGTAGTCAAAAGTAATAAATAATAACGAGAAATAAATACGTAAAATACACAGAATGGATAGAAAATTAGCCAAAGTTTGTTTAAGGGGGGTTCGGGCCCAGGGGATGCGGAAACGATACTATTATGTTTGGAAAGCTTATGGAAGTTGAGCGAGAGATGGCGTTGATTAATGGTTGGACATATTTTTTAAAGAAAAAGCGTGTGCGTGCTAACTTGGCGACATGGCCGATTCTCAATCTTTTTAAATTGTAACATGTTTTTGTATTGTGTGCGATATAATAAATAAAAGTGATTTGATACAAGAGGTAAAGTAAATTGTTTAAACATACAAACATAATATTCGATCGGGTTCTGCCCCTGTTGTCATAATCATTTATACTTTTGTGTAAAAACATAGTGGTAGGTAGCTACCTACAAATGCATACTTGAAATATTATGTTCCAAGTATATTTGAATTTAAGTGTTGTGATTTTACTTTGTTTTTTTTATACGACAATATTAATATGTGAAACTGTGAAAATCAGACATTAATATCCCCTTGGAACAAAATGAAGATAATCAACCGGACCCAACTTTGGAAGAAGTAGACAAAGCATTAAGCCTACTCAAAATAATAAGTCTCCAGGTCACGATGGAATACCAGGTGAGCTACTCAAATATGGTGGAGAGACAATAGGTAGACTCATGCACACAATTATTGGTAAAATATGGGACACTGAATCAATACCAGAAGAATGGAATACTGGGATTATATGTCCACTGCATAAAAAAGGTGACACAATGGACTGCAGCAACTACAGAGGTATAACGCTCCTGAGTTCAGCCTATAAAGTGTTTGCAGGGGTTCTATTCATGCGACTTATGCCACATGCAGAACATATATAAGAGACCTAGGTGTGATACTTGACTCTAAATTAAATTACATAAACAATATTGATAATATCATAAGTAAAGCAAATATTATTTAATTATTAAAACCTTATACACTTTATACACTACATACATACGCCCTCAGCTAGAATTCTGTACTCAAATTTGGTCTCCTTTCTACGCAGTACACATCACAAGAATCGAGAAAGTACGGCAAAAATTCATAAACTATATAAATCATAAATTTCACCTTAACTTCAATAGATATCAACAGTCACTTAAATATCATAATTTTGATACGCTTGAATGTAGGAGAGTCTTACACGACCAATCGCTGCTGCATAAAATTTTGAACAATGCCATAGACTCGCCTGTACTTGTCAACCTAGTAGGTATCCATGTTCCAGGTAGAATGGTTCGTAGACCTCAGTTACTTCATATTCCAACAAGTAGAACAAATATCAGGAAAAATTCAACAATTACACGCATATGCAGCCAATATAACAATACTTTCTCAGCTGAGATAGACATATTCAACGCGAAATATTACAGATTTAGACATGATGTTCTGAAGGTGATGCGCAACCAATATCCCTCTGTCCTGTCCTCCTAGTCTCTCTTCTCTCATTTCTCTTTCCTTCCCTAGTTGTTGTATATGTGTGTATATATGTGTATGAATGTGTGTGTGTGAGGGTGTGTATGAATGTGTGTGCATGAATTATTTTTGGCTTGTAAACTGTTATTTGTTTTTATATTATGTTGATGGAATGCTTTTTTTGGCTCTAACAATGTAAAAATTATTTTGTATCATTAAACTGTAAATGAGCTGTAGCTTCCCAAAGAAAATAAATAAATAAATAAATATAATTGGGAAATACCAAAGTGGTTTCAGGCCAGGAAGATCGACAATTGACCAAATTTTTGCCCTTAGGCAAATACTGGAAAAAACGCTCGAGTATAATATAGAGACCCACCATTTATTTATAGATTTTAAGGCAGCATACGATAGTGTCAATAGAGCGACATTGTACGAGGCCATGATGGAAATGGGAATACCATTCAAACTAGTAAGACTAGTGAGAGCGACATTGCATGGTTCAAATTGTAGGGTCAAAATACAAACCAGCACCTCGGACATATTTAAAACCTATAATGGCTTACGGCAGGGTGATGCATTGTCTTGCCTATTATTTAATATAGTACTAGAGAAAGCCATCAGAGATGCCAGAATTGAGACAGCAGGTACAATTTTCCGCAAATCAAGCCAGAAACTTGCATATGCAGATGATGTTGACATAATTGCAAGAACACCAAATGATGTAAAACAAGCGTTTATACAACTGGAAAATGCTTCTGCCAGAATAGGACTTCAAGTGAACTCTTCTAAGACAAAATATATGATTGCAGCTAAAATGTCCAACCATAGAAATGCCCAAGAAACTCTGATTAGTGCTGGTAATCATACCATTGAAACTGTGGGGTCGTTCCAGTACCTAGGTTCAATAATAACCAGTAACAATGATGTTAGTGTCGAGATTAAAAGACGAATAGCTGTGGCAAATAAATGCTATTTCGGTATTCACCGACATCTCAAGTCCCGATTGTTGACACGAAATACTAAGTTGTTATTGTATAAAACATTGCTGCGACCAGTACTTGTATATGGTGCAGAATGCTGGGTTCTTAATAGGAAGGATGAAAAAGCGCTGCACACACACACACACACACACCCTCACACACACACACACACACACACACACACACACACACACACACACACACACACATACAAACTATCCTCCTCTCTGTTTCCTCGTTACTCCCCTTTTCCCTTATTACTGTTGCAATAAGACAATATGACAATTTTCACAAGATGACACTCAAAGGTTAGTCAAGAAAGGTACTCGTTTTGGATATTTTATCATTAAATATATTATTGTTTTTTTTTATGTTGTGTAGTTCGTGTTTACAAAAGAAAGCCCCTAAAGGCATTCACTTTAATTTTACTTATAATATCCTTCTTTATGTGTTTAATTGCCTACATATATTTCCGAAGGTTTTAAAAATATCGAAAAAAAAACTAGATATATAATTTAATTTTCTATAAAAAATATTAACATTGTAGTAAGTAGTAAATCTCAAACTTTTTTTAAAATTTTTTATAAATATTGGATTTAGTGACATCTTTTCATACAATTTATAAGGCAGTAGTCACTACCTACACAATATCTACGGGGACTCAATACATACATACCATCATGCTATTTTCATATTCTAGGTAGGATAAAAAGACTATCCTATCCTGGCATACATACCTACATACTTTATATAGAAAACAAAATATATTAAAATATTTATTAATTTGTGTTTGAGTGTTTATAGTTTGGTACGTATTCTTCAATTATACATACTTTCGCCATCGACAGTTGGATCTCATGTGTTTCATGCAACTAGTTATAAAAACACACTGTTTTTTCTGCAATAGGTACACAAGTATTTAACATTTTAAACAGAACATCCGCTTCGCCTGATCGAAGGCAGAATCGAATATTTTAGATCATAAGGGTGGTGGCAGTGCGGATAGCACACTGGGTTGGTTATTCCGAGATCGTCATTTATGCTTAGTTTAGAAAATGCATGAGAATTATTTTAGGTATGTGCACTTGTAACATGGTCATATTCATTATTTTTAAAAGTAAATTAATAAATATTATGACCTATCTATTATAATTTTTCACTCACTATTTCTCAAAAAAAAGATACTTCAGAAAAGAAGACGTTACTCGAATATCTTCGAATTTCTTTATGAGTATGTTCTTGTTCAGAATATTAGGGTGCTGAGATGAATCATATTTCCCTGTATGTATTTTGCTTTTGGATTTAAAAGCCCTAGCACTTAATGTCTGGAGTATGCTAATTTATTTCCTTCTCTCGTGTATTTACTTCCTACATTTCAACTCCAACATCTTGTTTAATGTCCTTAATTCTATCATTTTTCAAATTTTTGCTTATTTACGATTATGTTTCAACATTTTTTGAGCAATAAATGGAAAATAATCGTTGTATTATTTGTAAATTTCATAAGCAAATAGATGTTTGTCTTGTGGTATTTTTTCACATTTTATTTCCACGTAAGGAACAAATAGTGTCACGTACATAATGCGAAAACAAGCTGCCACACTTTAGAGGCTTTTTGATAAAAATATTGAACCCATCAGATAAATTTACTTTGAAACAATGTTATCACAGAGTAAGGAATATACAATACAGAGCTGACATTTTAAGCCTGGGGATCGGTACACCAAGTGAGGTGGAACGGGTGTATCATAAATACAATAACAGTGTTTTTATAAACGTGGTACATCACTAGTTAGAGATGTTGTATTAACAGTCACAAAAATCAATAAAACGTAAAATGAACACAATTTTATCAACAAAAATGTTTAAACACATGATAATGAATGACACAGGGGATTCGCTTTCACAAGCAATGCCTGCTCCTTACTTTAAGATCTCGAATATTCAAAATTCGGAAAAGACTATGGTTCTTCTTCTTCTTATTTTAATAAGCCTTGTCCTACTTAAGATAGGGTCGGCTCTCCTTATCCTTCGTCGCCGGGATAATCGATCCTGTACTATGAGGGTTAGTATTTGGGCTGCATCCATGAACTTAAAAATTACATATATATCATCATACATTCCCTAAATGCTTGTGCAATAACGAAATTATTTATTGATAAACGAAATCGGTCGTGGCAGGATTCGAACTCGCGACAATTGGATTACTAACCCTGCGTGCTAACCGCTCTGCCGCCAGCAATCTTCCATATTCCATATTCGCCGATGTAAATTTAAATAAATTTAATATAAAAACCAATGGGCAGACACCGAATCGATGGACCAGTGCCTAAAATGCCAACTGCTTCCAAGATCTTTTTGCGAAGCATACTACAAGAGAAGTGTGTCACTTGATTCTTTTTGCCTCCCCACACGTTGTGAATTTATGTGTGTAAGTTTGTTTGTTTTTTTTCCTACGTTCCCTATCAACATCTACATCTTCCTACGTTCCCTAAAATAAGCAAATAAATGCTTGTGCTATAGGTGAACGAAATCGGTCGAGGTAGGATTCAAACTCGCAACCACTGGATCGATCCATCTAATTATTTATTTTCTTTTGAATATAGGTACCACAAATACATTTGTTTTTTTTTAATGAATTTAGCCTTTTATACATGTTTATTTTTATACTTTTATGCCTTTAATTTATTGAAAATTTATGTATCAAAAATATATTGCGTAGTTATTGTTATCATAATCTCAGAACAAGCTTCGCCTAGTGAGGCAATGAATTCCATTGTAATATTTAAATTAAGTTTGTATTTATTTTGTGTTTTATGGAAATAAATATTTTTTTTTTATAAAAACCAACAGAGGCATTGCAAATTTGTAGGTATTATGTACTTATATTCAAATATGTTTTCATCTTGTTTTTTTTTTATTCACTCATCGATCGACTTTCTCAAAAGTTTGAGAATGTTAAGTCAACATTCGTGAAGATGTAGTGTGTATTAACGAATTTTCCCTAAGTCACTCGGATTGAAAGTTCTCTTCCTTCTTGAAGCAAATGAAAGGTGGATGATTGTCAATACAGAGTCAATCCACGATTCAGATATTGAGTGATTGATTGCCACCTGAGACTTTTCAGTATTTTAATTTGATTGCCTCATCAATTATTACACAATAACAATTTGTCAGGGCGTCGGAGATTTACAAATTATTTCATACAAGAAACGTTCTTTATGCAATAGGTAAATGACAATGAAATATGGTTAGTAATAAAAAATAACGGCTGAAGATTATTAGATACAGATCTTACCATCACGGCATAATAATAATAATAATAATAAACACTTCCTTGCACCTTGCGCAAGTGGCGAGTTTATTGAGTTTATTTAGTTGGCATACCCCAAAATGTGGAGTGACCAGCGACAAGTGAGCGGATTTGCATCACTGTAATATATTTATGAATAAATTTATTCTTCTTCTTCCTTTTCATAGATCCGAAGATCTGTTTCTACCGCTATTCTGTCTGCGATGTGGACTGCCAACTGTCCCACCATCTCTTTTGAGGTCTTCCTGGTGGTCTTCTTCCAGCTACGTTCTTCTGGAGAGCGATACGTAAGAGTCTATTTTCATCCATTCTGTTAAAATGTGAGCTCCAATATCGCCTCCGCTTTCTTCCCCATCTGACGATGTCTTCCGTACTACACTTTTCGAATTCGGTCTCTTAGAGTGTTTCCGGTTATGCATCTCAATGTCCTCATCTTTGATGTTCTCAGAAGAGATTGTGTTCTCTCAATTTAAAAATAAATAAATTCGATATTGTAAAATAAAACCAAAGTTTTTAGTTCTACTACTTTAATGACATTGATTAGTTTCGGTCATCCAGTGACCATTTTCAAAGTGTTTTCACACTGTGAAATTATTCACACTTTGAAAATAGTCACTGAATGGTGTTCACATTTATTAATAAAATATTGTTAAATAATAAAATATAGGTAAAGAGATATTATTTTTATATGACGAAAAACGTTATGAATAACATTTTTTTAAAACTTATTATGTTAAAAAAACAAACAATAAACACATAAAAAGATACATAGTAAAAAAACATGTTCCCTTTTAACAGAGTGCAAGCACTCGTTTGTAAATGAGACATTTAAAAACAAATTATTATATATACAGAATTATTGCTATACAAAATGAATTGAATATAATTAACAAATAAGTGAAATTTATGAAACTTTCAAAATTATTCTATTTTTTTTTTAATGATTATGTCCTTGTTAAACAAGTACATATACATCTTCCTACGTCCCTAAAATAAGCAAATAAATGCTTGTGCTATAGGTGAACGAAATCGGTCGAGGCAGAAATCGAACTAGCGATCACTGGATTACTAGCCTAGCGCGCTAACCGCTCTTCCATCGACCCATCTCAATTACCATTATAATCAGTTACCAGTCTCAAATCTATTTCTTGTTGGTTAAACCACACCACCCCATTATACGTGTACATAGTAGTGCCAGGCAAAACTTGTGTTTGTTTACGGGGTGCACAATACTGTTCCACTATATTTTGTCTATTACTCTCCACACTTGTGTATATCTTTATGCATTTGAAATAGGACATTTATTTTAATAAATATTTTTGAAATATGGCACTTGAAAATCTTGAAATAGTTGCTAATTTGGGTAGTGAGATGGTTTTTTAAATTAAATACACGATTTTTACATTATAAATTTATATTTTTTAACCAAGTTCCTTAAAAATGCCTATAATAATTAATGTAAATATTTTCGTTAATATTTCACGGGTTGCAACTATTTGTTTAAAAATTATCATACAAGATAGTTAAATACAAGAAATAAATTATAGTTAAACAAGTAAAATATAATGTACGTATAAAATTTATAGCTTCAAATGATAATATAATAATTGTAATAGGATAAGGTATGAGAATACTAACCAGTAGTAAGATAACTACAGCCATAAATTATTTGATACCATATTAAGTTCGGTGTCCATTAATTATATTTCATTGTTGTGCCAATTTCAGAATCCTTTGTTCCACGTTCATCGTCTTATACATATTTAAATTCGCTTAAACTGAAAGATCTTCTGATGATATGTTCCACGGGGAAGGTATTAAATTAACATGAACGTTGACTTCGCAAAGACCTTGACTATGGAAGACTTTGAAACTCATCACGTAGATGGTCTGTTATTTTCATAACTTAGAGTACAGGAATGAGTATTCCATTAATTTAATAACAAGATAAGCTGTGTCAAATACAGTAACTGAATATTTCCGATTGATCTGTAGGTTATCTGAATCCCAAATTAACCACTACTCTTTCTCCTTTGTCGGCCTCACGACCGAGGATGGCGAATACACGTGTGCTGGTTTTTGAGATTCATTTATTTTAAAATGGGCATTCAGGGAGAAAATTTGAATTATGTAAGTATTTATTTTGAAATACCTCAATTTGCTCCCTCTTCCTCATGTCAGTTTTGTCAATGTCCGGACCAAACTTTAGATCACATCCTTTGGGAGAGTTCTCACCAAATTGTGTCCTCTTACAATTGGGAGCTCCTCGTTGCTATTCGTGGGGCTCTTCAAGGTCCCATTGGATATGCGGACTTAGTGATCTTGAAGAACAATTATAAAGCCTTCAAACGATTTTGCCATATATACGGTGCCTTATTATCTGAAGATTCTCACTGACTTGTTTGTTTACAGAGATCTTGGTGACTTTTCTGATACCCTATACATATGGATCTGAAGTCGCCGACAGACCTGCATTTGCTGATTGTTATTTTTGCACCATGGTGCCGAGATTGCTAATCTAGAGGGCTCCATGAGTTACTCTTCGTGCCATGCATTGTTTTGTTTGTTGTTCATTCTAGCGTTCTGCGAAGGGGCCGTCGACAGTCCCCATATGCGGAGCGGGTGGTAGTAGCAGTAGCGAATTTTAAAATGGGCATTCAGAGAGAAAATTTGGATTACGTATTTATTTTGAAACACCTCAATTTATTAAAGTTGTCAGACGGAAGAAAAAAAATTAAAATATGAATCTTCTTAAAATATTAACAAATAAAATTGACAGCCCTGACTTGTAACAACTAGTTAACATTATAAATTATGACAATTTAATCGGAGTATATGGGTAGTTTACAAATAATGCGGCATATACCTATAATGACGATACAAGCACTAAAATAAAATATCAACATTAAATTTCATAGACTTATTCCTAAATGGTGATTATATGATAAGTTTTATGGCAAAAGATATCAAATAGACTATTGTAAATAGGATGTAGTCAGTTAGTTCTTCATATAGAACGTTTGTCGTTGATCGCTTCCGGGTTAAAATAATATTTGTTATAGTAAATCATGCAATTGTGCCTACAACCTTTAGAAACTCAGCTATCAAAAGGTTTAAAAAAAATAATAATATTTAAAGTACGTACTCATATAATTGTTATCTCGTACACAAAAAAAAAAACTATAAAACCATTCAAACTATTCGATTGAAAAAGTAGGTTGTAAGGCTGGCTAAAAAATGTAAATTTACATGGTCTTCTACTCTCTGCCTTCATATCCTAAGAATCTCTTAATTATTTTTGTTTATTCTTTCGCATTTAATCACAACATGTTTCCATAGACCAAATTGGAAAAGTACTGCGTCAGAATAGACTCGTCCAGTGAGACAGTCAATTTCACTATAGGAACAATATTCTACATATGTTGGATGTTTATTAAAAGTCTTTTTTATTATGGTTAGTTGTTCCGTTCCTGTCAGCATTGTATATTTTCTTCATCAAGCGTTCCTCATTCATTCTTCGCCATGTGGTTTAACCATCACAATAAATTAACTTTCATTATATTAATTACATCTTTCTTCATATTGTATGCTTTCCTTGTGTCATCGTTTTGTACCCCAACATATATTGTTCTACTGCAAATTCTCTTTTGCTTTCTCATTTCAACTGCATATATTCTGCTTTCGGGTTTCACTTACATACGTCAAGGTTGGCACTACGATTGCGTTATGAAAGGCGACTTGGGCACTCTTTGATGTGTTGTGATCATTCATAACTCGTCTAAGTCTCTTCTTTCGATATCTCGTTGGAACATGCTTCGCACACACATATACCTACTCGTCGACTTGCTCGAGCCATTCATTCTCTACAATCATTTCACACGCTGTTCTGCTTTCACTCTTTTCAAAGAACAGTACTTTTGATTTGATGGCAATCATCCTATAAACCTTCAAAATACACGAAACAGTCGCTTCTCGAACTTTTTTTAATAGTACTTAATCCGGCTGTGTAACGATCTTCCGAATTCTGTGTTTCCGAAACCCGAAACCCGAATTAATATTAACCTGAACAGATTGCAAACCCTCCCCAACGCTACGTAGTGCGCTTCTACAGAAGAGTATATTGGACCAAAATATAATAATAGCTGGTATCCCACATGTACGTAAAAATGTTTTAAAAACATCTTATTTCCGCATTAACCATATTTACAAGACAACTCTTCCATACTTTCTTTAACAGTACTTTATCGTCTGCATACATCAGATCTAGTTCTGTTATAGTTTATTACTTACATATCTATATACTTACATACCTTTTTATAAGTTTAATAAATGTATAAAGTACAAAGTTCATTGTATTTCAGCATTTATAAGAACGATATTCGAAGAAGGCAATTTTCGAAACGGCCACTTTAAGTGGTTCTGCTTTCTATGCGACCAAATAAAGAATTTATATTTGGCCGTAGTCGAATTTTCCTCTTCTCTCAAATAAATTAGCCGAATTCGTTCATCTTGCGCTTTGCTTTAATTCCTCGGATGGTATAAAAATGTCGTTTTTTTTCTCCTTTTGCGAAAAATAAATCGCGTCTGGTGCGAAATTGTTTTCTTGAAAAAAAAAACTCTGATACATTTTCCTTTATCGAATCGGAGATCTTAAAATGTGTGGGTCTTACAGTCTCCCTCTTTTCTTTATCGAATTAAAAATCCGGAACGAGAGGTCATCGATAGGCCTTATCGGATATCGAAGAATTCGTGGCTTAACAGGACTGTCAATTATTGAAGATATCGGGGACCTAATTTAATTAGTATTTTAGGTTTCTGAAGGTACCTTTGTTTGGAAATTGAAAAAAATCTTATTTTCAGTACTCGTTTTATGAATATACTCATGCAAGCTATATTTTTGGCTTCAATCGGTTAATAGGAAAATAGGATCTTAATATTAAAAAAAAAATTTCGTTCTATTAATGACATCTTTCTTTATCTTACATTCTTTCCTTATGTCTACATTTTTGACCCTGTCATACATTGATCTATTACAGATTCTTCTTAACGATCTCATTTCAACTGCATTTATTCTGCTTTCATGCGACTTCTGCCATGTCCAGGTTTCACTTACAAACGTCAAGGTTGGCACTAAGGCATCCTTTGATTTGAAAAGATCATTCATAACTGGCTCCATTCACTCTGTTTTCTGCCATATTCTTTAAGAAAAAATTTATATATATATTTATTTTCAGTTTTTGATTTTACTATTTTTTTGGTATTTCAATTACTTTAAATAATTGTTAGATAAATTATTGTTTTGATTAGATAAAAATACATTTGTGCGTTTGAGCGATGCACGCGAAATTTTTTTCTAAGCATTCCACAAAATATCGTGTTTAAAAAACTTAATAAACCAAGTTTTTGCATTAAGGGGGGGACTGCTGCCAACGTACCTATTGTTTCAATTTGAATTTACGTCATTACTACAAAACGAATTATTTTGAAAAAAATAACCTAGTTAGTTTGGATATTTATAAAGAGAAATATACCTGAACTTTTTGATTATGTTCTGTATATATTCTTGTAGGAAAATAATAAGCATACCCCGATTTTAGACATTTATCTTAAATATCTAAAAAATATAAGGTATAGAGAATTTTTTTTTTATAAATTAAAGAAGAACAAAATACCTGTAAAAATATGATATGACGTTGCATTAACGCATCAGGTTAAGTAAATAAACCAAAAAAACTTTTATTACGCAATGGCGCTGAATGGAAAATAAATGTTTTTTAGGTTTATTTACTAAACCTGAAGCATTAATGCAACGTCACATCATATTTTTCTAGATATTTTTGTCTTCTTTAATTTTAAAAAAAATATTACTCTACGCCTTATTGTTTATTAAAAATATATAATAAACGTTGAAAATCGGGGTATGCCATTATTTTTCTACAAGAATTTATACAGAACATTATCAAAAAGTTAAAGTATATTTTTGTTTATTAATATCCAAACTATCTAAATATTTTTTTTCAAAACGAATGGTAAGAAATAATGATGGTATATCAAATTGAAAAATAGGTACGTTGGCAGCAGTCCCCCCCTAAGTACTGTTCTGTACCTACCACATAGCGCATTACTGCTAAACTGTTATCAGTAAAATCGATTCATAAGATTGTTGTAATAATTCTTAGAGGAACAAAAAACAATAGTATTCATGGAAGTTTCTTATGTTTGTACCAATAAAGTAACTAAAGTTTTATTGAAAAATTACTGTTTAACGTAGTATAGAAAAATTACTGTATAATCATTGTATGTTTAATATAGATTGTTTCTATTTATACTTGGACCAGGCACGCAATACGAATGAATATGTATTATACGACTAGGAGCAGTCGCTCAATCGATTCCTATCTTGACAAACTCCCCTTCAATGTTCGGAAAATACATTAAAATAATTAAATTTTATTTTATTATACCCGCAACGCACTTAATATTTATTTATATACTTAGTTTATACAATCGCATTAATAAATATTCAAGTATTTTTTTATATTTTTCATAAAAAAATATCACTTGTATAATTGAGTATAGGTGCAGGTGTATCCGAAATAAATTTTGATTGGGAAACAGCGGGAATACAGAAAGAAAAGTACACGATAAAAATAAATATAAGCAAACAACAATCTGTATACCCAATAACATTGTTTCACATACATTATATGTAAGTATTATAAATTATCAAAAAAATGTATATACCTATTTAAAAAATAACAATCAATTTCAATTTTCCAAAAACAGCTAAAAACAAAGAAGCATGTGGGGGGAAATATAAAGTGATAGAATGACGTGATGAAATAAAATAAAATAAAATAAAGGGGGGAAGGAGGAGAGGTAGAAAATTAGGGAAAATGCCATCACTGCTGTAGATCGCGTAACATTCTTAATACATCATGACGATATTGTATATAGTTGGCATTGAATATAATATCTACTTAATTAATTAATTAATTATTATTTCACTATTTATGTATTAAGAGAAAAAACAATTACACTTCACTCATAAGGGCCCCATACACGGTACGATCCGTCGTTACGATCGATCTGAAGGAAATCTTGTCTGTTAGTGGCCAAATTAATGAATTTGGCCACTAACAGACAAGCATTTTGATCATGTGATCTAATTTTTAGTATGAATTTGCAATAGTTTGGTTGCAAACTCCACTAAAACGCACTTGTTGGGTTGCAAATCCTTCTATAACACAAAGTCACTTGTAAATCCTTCTAAATTGAATTTTATAATTCAGTTTTTTGCTTTAAGTTAATAATATCTTAATTTTTATTAATATCTTATGTATTGATGTGTAACATTTATCATTTTAAAAATATAAAATGTCATAATTCATCGCTAAGCAACTATTGAAACGTTTTTTGCGTTTTCTGTATTTTTTGAAAACCATTATACAGGGATTTGCAAGTATATGAATCATATATTGTGGTAAAATATTGTGAGAATGATGTGTGAAATTGTATATATAAATGTGCGCAGTATATTAAGTGTTGAGTAAGATTATGAGGATGAAATGTTAAGTCTGATATATTTTTCAAATGTGGAGGCGCTAAGTAAGAATATATCGAACTCTTGGATATGCCTATTGTATGTTAATGCCTATTGTATTTCATTTTTTTTTATCTTTTTGTTTCAACTCTTCTGTAATCTTAATTTTCTTGTTTTTGTAGACCTTTTTATTCTTTTAAAAATTGATTATGTTGATCATAATATTGAGTTATTTTCAAACATTCTGTACGCAATCAAAAACGTAATGCTGGGTCAATTGCCTTGTGGCAACGTCTTCCAACCATCCATATTTATCCACTTTGTTCAAATAATTGGCAATTAAGTGTTGAGTAAGATTATGAGGATGAAATATTAAGTCTGATATATTTTTTTAACTGTGGGGGCGCTTAGTAAGAATATGTCGAACTCTTGGAAATGCCTATTGTATGTATTACTGATTTTGTAGATTGTTGCATAGTTATTGCCCCCAAGTCAAATTGAAAACGCTGTTCGTTTTCGCCAAGCGCTAATTTTTTTTGTATGGGATTTGACGTTTGTTGTAGAAATTTTTTCTACAATAACAAACAACAAACGTCAAATCCCATACAAAAAAAAATTAGCGCTTGGCGAAAACGAACAGCGTTTTCAATTTGACTTGGGGGCAGTGTGCAGAGTAGTGAGGTGGAAAAGAGGAGTGTGTCTAGTTTTACAGGTAGGGATGTTGAAAGATAATTTAAAAGAGAATGTTAGGCGAGACTAGTGTGTCGTGTGTGTATACACGAATCTGTTGTGCTTCCTTATATATGGTAATTCATACCCGCACACCTGTCGCTGGTTACCCCACGTTGAAAGATTTGCAGTTATGGTATGTATAATGACGGTATGCCCGTTGTCGACGGGTCTCATTTTTTCCGTTCGACGTTATTAAGTGCGTTCGGGTTGTGAAAAAAACGAACCATTTACCGTTTGGAGGTTTAATCAAAGTCATCGGTGTGAAGTGGGGCACGAGACGTCAATCCGCGCTACGGCGCACCCGCCGTCTTGCCATCAATAAATCCCTAATGAACCGGTAACTCGGTAGGCAGAGAGTCAATAACTCCAATATTACACATACCGACTTGGATGTTATTATTATTATTATTATTACATTCATACTAGTTACAACCCGTCAAAAATGACGGAATTTAGTAAGAAAATATATTTTTTGATTATTATTAAACAAAATATGTTTAGTTAAAGGTTTGTTAAAAAATCCCGGTAGCGCGTGTATAATATTATTTCTAATTCAGCATTATATTAAACCATAGAGATATATAAGAATAATAGAGATATTACTTTAAATTACATAATCCCTCATATGAAAACAACTTTCGGACAAAGAAATGCATCATTTATCGCTCCACGAATTTATAATACTTTACCTATGTCTCTCAAGGTAATAACTTCACATACATTATTTAAAACAAGAATAAAAAAATATATAGGGAATTACGGAAGGACAGAAATTGCCCAAATATTAAACATCCAACAATAATTCTGAGAAATAATATTAAATAATATAACTACACGCTACACAAGCTGGTTCGAGGATTGTCTTTACATTGCATCTTATTTTAAGACAAATATACTCTAAAACATTTCTCTTTTTTTATTAGATTTATTTCAAAGAAGAAATCTTGATTTTGTATTTTATTTGATTTAGACTCAAGTCAAATAATATTGTTACTGAGTATATAGGTACGTTGAGAAGACCACAGAGCAAATTTTAATGTCAAACTGCTACATAACATAAATGACAACAACGGGTGTGCATATTATGGTAGAAATAATATTAGAATAATAACATATCAAAATTTACTGTATCAGTTTATACTTTTGTGTTTAAGATATTGGTAACTATGTAATATTGTAATTTACTGTGTTGTGATGTCTGGTGTCCGCTCTATGTAACTATGTATAACCAAAATGTCAAATATTTGGCTTGGTAAAATTGTAAACTGCTAGCCCTAGAACAGGGTTACCTAGTTGGGCAGCAGTAATCTTCATAATAGTCTTTGTGATAAAGGTGTGAAAAATAAATAAATAAAAAAAAATAAAAAATTGAAAAATATTAAACGCGAAACGGGACGTCTGTCTGCGTTAGAGATGTGGTGATACAGTCGCATAGCTAAAGTTCACATGTCCAGAACACATCAACAACGACGAGGTACTAACCAGAGACAAGGCAACTTATGAAAAGAATTGCCCAACACAGAAACTTGGATAGGCCACAACATCCGGCACCCAGGCCTGCTTTTTACTATTGTCGAAGGAATGATTGATGGGGGCATCTGTAGAGGCTGCCCCAGAAACAATTATATAGATCAGATAATCGGTGACGTGCGCTGTAGCAGTTACAAGGAGATGAAGAGACTGGCGGACGTTAGAGATAAGTGGAAAGATCGAGTGTTTGGTGCAGACCAATCCTAGGATTGTGACCCTGAAGAAGAAGAATTGAAAATAAATATTAAAGGGGATGGTTATACAGATGTACCTACAGGTTTAGTAGATTTTGGTACAAATGTGTTTTTTTGTGACTTGTGTTGTTTTTATGGTGGTGGTTATTGTACATTTTCTTATGTGAAACTTACTTTTTGAATATTTTTTTTATGTAATGCTATAGTAATTGATTAGGCGAGAAATGGATCTCAACCAATATACTATGTTTAATACATGTACGTAATATTGTTTTTAATACACGGATACTAATTTTGTATATGCTGGTATAATATTTAATGTTTTTCTTTTTTATTTTACACTTGTGTTTAGTTACACACATCCCCCCTCTACACATGCTAATGAGCTTCAAGAGGGAGGTGATATTGTAAACTATACAATGTATAAATATTGTATGTTCATTTTTTTGTTATATTATGAATAAAGAAAAAAAAATACCAAAATATAAACAAAAGAAGTATAAACGAAAGTACCAGCAAAGTAAAAAAACAAACTAATTCAGAAAATACTAGAAAAAAGTTGAATAGTTAACAAAAGAAAACATAATATAAAGATATAAAAAATAGTAAATTACAAAGATATAAACAACAATAATTTTATTTTTATATAATATGACATTCTGCAATTTTGAATAAATTGGTACATGGAACTTTCATTTAATAATAATAATACTTTTTTTTTCTCCCCTTAAGACAACTTATAGCTTAGTTGCTGGGAAGTACCATGTTTAGAGTTCCTCCAGTTAATCTAGTAGAAGAGTTTACAATACGGAGGTATGAAGGACACTGGGTGGACATCCATAAGACATCCATCCTCCAGAGGCTGTAAAGTGGCTGGCCGAACGGGAGACGACAAGAGTGTAGAAAACAATACTCGATGACGCAGCCAAAGGCGCAGGAAAAGCCGTAGCCACACAAAAAGTAGAGAAAGTAAGTATCTTTGTCTATCTAACGAGGAATAATTCTTGTTTTAAGTGAGGACAATTTTATAACTTATTTAGTAATACGTCCACTTCGAGCTACATGCCCTTAATATTAAATGATAGTATAAAAAAGAATAGATGAAATAAAACAAAAAGTGATCAAATAAAATAGCAATAAATAAACAAATAAATAGTTACAGCAATGAACAAATAAGAAAATATTTTATTTTATATAATAAAACTAATGCAAAAGTAAGTAATCAAAAAAGCTGAAGCAAAATTAATCTAAATATTCAGCTAAAAATGACAGAAATAAGTCATCCATTAACAAATAAATAGATAAACAATGAAATCAATAATAAAGATGTGAAATTAAAAAAAATAATCTGATAAAAAAGAAATAAGTCAAAAAAGGCAGTCATTAAACAAATTACAGGTCAAAAAGAAATAATAAGGTGACTTCTATGCGAAAAATGCATTGACACCTCAGGTATAAGAATTGTTGCTCTCATTATTTACATAAAAACCAATTCTCTCAATAGATGGCGTTACAACAAAAATAACTAAAAATAATAAGAATGTTGTTCATAATTTCACACATAGATGGCTGTAGTAAAAATCCTTATTTTCAAGCGAAAAGAATTTCAGTATTGCAATATATAGAAATTTCAAAAATTGAATTGATAGGGATCTCATTAAAAAGGCATAATTGATGAACGTTGCGCAAGCGCATAAAGTGATCAGGTAAACCAGCCAATAGAAGGTCGTAAGCCCTGTAGGTGCCTTGATTTCCCGGTTCTCCTACAGTAAATATTCCAACTTCGTCTCTATTGAGATAATTAAAAATCTGTTAAAAAATATCTTTGACTCCCGACAGGGAAAAAAATCCAATGTTTGCGCATATGCAATAATAAAAATATTCGATTAAACCATATAATAAATGAATAATATTTTAATGTTATGATCGATTCGTCATCAGAATAATAGACCAAGAATTATAGTTCTACCTCTCAATAGTTTATGTGCGCCCAATACGTTGAGAGTCGATCTTAAAAGCGTTACGCGAAAAGACAAACATACGAACATACACAGGAAATTATGTAAGTTGAAATATTAATGTCATTTACATCTTGCGAATCAAACTCCCGCCTACGAGCACCTGCCACAACTCATTTGGCACATTATTAAGATGTGGCACGACGAAAGAAAATTTGATAAATCACAAGGATATATTTTTATTCTGATGTATGAATATTTCACCTGGTGATGTATGAATTTATTATAATATATAACTCCATTCTCCCACGATGTGTGTAACGAACAGTTATTTCAAATAATTAATTGGATTTTAGCGATTGATGTAAGGTTTATACAAAAGATGAAATATATATATAAGTGAAAGATGAAAAATCAAAATATTAGTGAGAAAGAGATAATAAAACAATAAATATTTAGACACACACTGCATACGTATTTTCTTTTTTACATCCGTGTAATCACATTATATTTTTGTCTCTTATACCAAGTGTCTATGAAAAAGACGTACTTACATAATTATTATTATTTTTTTTATTTATTTCTATTCAAAAACATAGAGTACAAAATAATTGAAGGTAATATAAGCTTATTCATACATAGTAAACATACAAAGTAAATATAAGTTATTTCATTTCAATAAATATAATTTTAATATTTCACCGTTGCTTATATAGTTAAAGCTATCTCTTTTTGTTTGTATCTTTATTACTAGCCCCCAAACTAGCAATAGCCTGTGCTAAGGTGAGCAAGTTTTATATTATTGTCTATTGCGTTGTTTATTTTATAGATACATTCCTCGTGGATTGTTCCCGATTATTGGACCACGCAATTCCTTACTGGACACGGCAGTTTCAAAAGTTATCTCTTTCGTTTTCACTTATCCGATTCGTCCTCATGTCAGCTTTGTGATAACCCTGAACAGACTTCTGAGCATATCCTATGGGAATGCACTAACTTCTCCGTGTCAATTTTCCGACGAGAACTCTACGACGATGTCCGAGGGAATTTCTTTGGACCCATTGGACATGCGGACCTTGTAGCCACGAAGAGCAATTTTAGGGCTTTCAAGACTTTCTGTCTTAAATTCGGTGCACTATTATCTTCACTATCACTGAGCAGTGAGCCAGTTGTTTCAACATGATTAGCTCTCTTTGGCACATTAAGTGCAGTGTCTGCAAGGTTTTAGAGTTCTCCGGACTCTTCATATGTTCTTTATGTGTTCTTTCAGAGTTTTGCAAGGGGCCGTTATTAGTCCCCATAAGCAGAACGGGTGGTGGTGGGGGAAGATACATTTACATATAATATAAGTACATGTACATACATACCTACGCTACGCATTCAAACTTAATATATACGCATTCATATATATATTATATTAAGTTATAGTAGAACGAAAAGCAAATGCGACTGAAAATGTAAGTTTGTAAATACGCGTCAGTTAAAGTTAAAGTTTTTTAAATTTTTAGGCTCATCGACACTGGCGTGTGGCGGTCATCACAAGGTAATTTTCTTGTGATGACCGCCATCAAGATAATGTGCTGTTCTTGACTTGAGGGGCTTTAAGGTACACTTTTTTAGTAAATAAGTACACGCGTAATCAAATATAACAATGAACACTTTATTACAGTTATTTACAATTAGAGACCGAACCTGAACTCAGTGAGATATGACCTATACGTTCAGCTATTCAGAAAACAGAGAGCGAGTACATCATAAGTACTTCCTTATAATATGACTACGGAAACGCCCGAATAAACATCGGATCCTACATGTTAAACCTATTGTATCAAAACAGGAGTATTGCCTAAACTTGATATACCACATTTAAATTATTAATTAATTTTTAAAACTTGAAATATCGGCAGCATTTTTTTCTCTTATTTATTCAAAATAAAAATACCGACAAATTCATAAAAATGTATTAATATCGAAAAAATATGCAGTATAAAATGATATATCTGGTCGATTCTTCACAGATCTAGTTTAATTTTTACATGTTTTTATCACATAAGATCAGATGGGTCGATGGCAGAGCGGTTAGCGCGCTGGGTTAGTAATCCAGTGGTCGCGAGTTCGAATCCTGCCTCGACCGATCTCGTTCACCTATAGCACAAGCATTTATGCTTAGTTTAGGGAATGTAGGAAGATGTATATGTACTTGTTTAACAAGGACATATTCATTTTTTATTAAAAAAAAAAAAAAAGATGGTATATTGACTAAGACAATATGTCCGAACAGAACAATATCTTGCTTGTAACTAAGTGCGGTAAGAATTATGTATGTAAGTGAGGTATGCACATTAATTTTTACATGTTTTTATCACACAAGATGGTATATTGACTAAGACAATATGTCCGAACAGAACAATATCTTGCGTGTAACTAAGTGCGGTAAGAATTATGTATGTATGTGAGGTATGCACATTAATTTTTACATGTTTTTATCACACAAGATGGTATATTGACTAAGACAATATGTCCGAACAGAACAATATCTTGCGTGTAACTTAAGTGCAGTAAGAATTATGTATGTAAGTGAGGTACGCACATTAATTTTTGTTGATCGATTTTAAAGACTAGTAACGTATCCATTGTTTTTATGTATCATTGGTTAAGGGAGCCTGTAAAAGTATTATCATATGACACATACTATTTGTAACTTAACAGTTTTTCGTCCAAACACAAAACTTAGTAAGCGTCGGTTTAATTCAAGCAAAAAAGTGTGAATTTTGGAGTAAAATTTAAACAATTTTATCCGAATTATTAAACAAGTTTCAACGTTTTGCAAGGGCTGAAATTTTCAACCCTTGTGTACGAGGGAGGTAGCTAGGTAGTTTTTTGAATTGTGTCACAAAAGAAATAGCGATGATATTATTATTGTTATATTTTCACGTTCAAATATTCTTGTGACATACATTTTAAATGTCTTTCTTTGTTACATAGGTTATATCAAACAGTTTAGGGGTATCAGGTTGGTGTTTTTTCGTAACGTCTACTTTTTTACATTATTCAATTTCCATTTTGAGTTATATAGGTTATATAGGTAGTCATATTATATTGAGGTCAAAAAAGTATAGCTTGTTTTTTTTATTAAAAGAAAATATATTGTTTTTATTGCAATAAAACCTAAATATTCAAAATTCAATTTAAACGTACTTTCAGCAAGACTTTGGAATAGTCCAAGTCTGGATATTGCGTCGTCTTACTTACTTTGTTTATTAGGTATTAAAGAAAAGACTAAAGAGTATTCACCCGAAAATATCTGACTCCAATTATTTACTCTACTTGTTCTTATTGATTTAAGTTTTTTTTTATTTTCTTGCATTATTTTGTCACTCTCTTGGCGTTTTGTGATGGGGCCGATTACAGTCATAATATAATATGCAGAACGGGTAGGTGGTGGTAGTAGCAAAACTAAATCCCCGTTGTCTATGCAAACTGTTAATAAAAATAAATTCACTGTAATTTCAAGGTTTTTCCGTTAACGCAGTGAAAGTTCACAACACATTTATTTGTAGGAAGCCTAATTTGCCATTCACAATGCATTTGTATGTAGGTAGCCAAAGTTGCCATTCATAATGAATTTGCAGGAAGTCATGGCTGCCATTCACAATGCATTTGTAGGAAGTCAAAGTTTCCATTCATAATGCCTTTGTAGGAAGCCAAATTTGCCACTCAAAATGCATTTGTAGGTAGCCAAGGTTGTCATTCATAATGAATTTGTAGGAAGTCAAGGTTGCCATTCACAATGAATTTGTAGGAAGCCAAAGTTATCATTCACAATGCATTTTTAGGAACTAAAAAATAATCGTTGACAATGCGTTTGTAGGCACCCAAAATTGTCATTTATAATGCATTTTTTAGAAGCCAAAGTTGCTATTCACAATGCATTTGTACTCCCAACCCTGATGTATGCAATTAAGTTGTACCTAGACATGGCAGAAAACGCATCAAAGCAGAGTAAATGCAATTGAAATAATCGCTGGGAAGTGAATAATTGAGATGGTTTGCCCACATTGAGAGAATGAATTATGAGCGCCAGACGAAGAAAACATGGAATAATAAACAGGAGGACAGAGGCTGGAGAAGGAGGAGGAAGCCAGGGCCCACACAGGGCTATAGCGCCAACGATGATGATGACGAAGAAAATATACAATGCAGACAGGAATGGAATGAGAGGTCCAAGAATAACATGGCTCAACCATGTGAATGATATTCTGGAGGAATTCTAAGAAGCTTGAACTTCGTCTGCGAACATGACATGTATGTAACGATATAAGAATGTTGATGAGGCGATGAATGCGTGCCAGGATATAAAAATATGGCATTCGGTCCTCTCTTCCTACCCCGTTGGGCATGTGGTGTAATGGTATGTTTATATTAAAAATGTATTTATAAAAATAAAAACACATTTTCAATTCACAACGAATATGAACTTTACTAGCCCAAATTCTTTCCTTAGCATCTTCACAATTTCTGTAATTAATAATGTGTCTAGCACTGTCATAGTCAAATAAAATTCATGGTGGTAGATTTAAACTGTGTTTTTATTTTTATTGATGTATTAAATATTTTTGTAAATTTTCATTGTACTTCACACGGCAGTTAACATCGTTTCTGAATCTATAAATTGACCCCAAGCAGGGTACCTACAACCGCTTTACAGCAATAACCTTATCTTAAGTGCTTACAGGAAAAGCATCAAGAAGTATGTAGGTAACTATCTCTCGCTAGCACACACAAGAACACTCTAATTATAACATTAATTTCCTCTCTAATAAAATCATGTCTAAAGGAGGATTAGACCTCGACAAAATAACACTAGGACAAAATAACGCCTTAAAATATCAATAAGTCTTGTTTTTACAAGTGTTTGAAACCATCATTTCAAATATTTATTTTCATTTGGGGGAGGGAAGGATTTAATTTTCCTTTCGCAGATATTATTAGTTAAATTATCCTTTTATTGAAAAACGAGTTGGCTGTGGCCAAGGCTAAAATCCTCACTAACAAGTCACTCCATAAAGTATTCAAATATTATGGAAACTATTCAGCATTTTCATGAAAAGTGAAATTTGAAAGTATGTTTAATGCCACATGAAAGTAAAAAAACCCTGTAGAAAAAAAAACTATGCATAAGACGATATGAATATCATTACTTCTATACCTCTAGTTATATCCGTTGAGAAATTAAATACGCTCAAAAAATGTGAACTCATAATTCTCAAACATTATTATTACAGATAGTATCTACTGGAGAGTGAAAAAATCTTCCTTCGAAGACTCCGTGAATTTTCCTAACGTTTCGTACGACAAACATGATAGTTCATGCATGGAAAAAGTAAGATTTGTCTGATTCGGAGCTTGCGTCTCCGAGTACGAGATATCAAAGACATCCACGGTGCCTCTTTCCCTCTTTTGCAGTATACGTCTTTCCATTTTTATTTAAAGCTATTGAAAATATCAACGAATTTATCAAACGAATTTCAGCTCTGCAAAGGGTGACCCAATTTCGTCATCTTTGCTAGATCGACGATCAATGACTGTACTCGCAATTTTGATATATCTTTACGTTTCTCATTTGCATTCTCAATATCTCGAAATGTTTATTTCATATACCCATGCAGTTCTTTACTGAAAACAATAAATATTCGTTTAAATTATGAAATATCTGTGAAAATAAACAAATTAATCCTTGCCTCCAAAAAATATTTAAAAATTATTACTTCGAACACCCGCAAAAACACCTCTGGTTGCCGTTTGAGGACTCCAAGATAACACGATCCTTGGCCATAATATTATGTCTTCGGTGCATCTAGCAACATGTCCTGCCCACCTCCATTTCTAGGTTAGAATGCGGTGAACGACATCAACCATTTTTGTACATAGCCTGATGGTGTCAATTCACATAATCGTATCTCAGACTTAATATCAGCATCTTATTTACTCTCCACACTATGGAATAGTGGAGAGTCACGATTTCACAATTTTTAAGCTTTTTTTTTCTCACATCAATTTCTCAATGGATATCACGTAGAGAGTGTGCACTATGAGTTTCGTCGTAATGTGTTTGTATGTATAGCGTACGCCGTAATATATGATCGCCGTACGCCGTATGGATTTTCCTTTTTGTGTCTTCTCTACAGCCGAAACTATAAGTCCGATCAACTCCTTATTAACAACATGATATGTGTAAAGTGCATAGACCTAGAGTTGATTAGTTTTCCATACAAAACTTTTAATTTCTTCCCTATGATTTTTACGTTTTTTTTGTGTCCTCTCTGCAGTCCGATTCCTCTCTACATATAAGTCCGATTGACTTCATATTGATATCATGTAAGTCCATAAAATTAGAGCTGATTGGTTTTCCATAGATATCCGTTAATTTATTCTTTATAACATACATACATACCATCACGCCATGTCCCTTGCGGGGTAGGCAGAGAGAACCGAACGCCACATTTTTCTATCCTGGCACGCATCCCTCGCCTCGTCCACATTCATGCATCGTCTCATACATGTTCGTCTATTGCTCACACTTCTAACATTTCCGTCTTTCAAAATTTCGTTCACATGGTCGTGCCATCCCTTTCTTGGGCGTCCCCGACCCCTCATTCCATTCCTTTCCGCTCTGTATATTTTCTTCGTCAGGCGCTCCTCATTCATTCTCCCCATGTGACCAAACCATCTCAATGTGTTCACTTTCATTCTAGTAATGACATCTTTCTTAATCTTACATTCTTTCCTTATATCCTCGTTTCTTACCCGGTCATACATCGTTCTATTACAAATCCTTCTTAACGATCTCATTTCAACTGCATTTATTCTACTTTCATGCGTCTTCTGCCATGTCCAGGTTTCACTTGCATACGTCAGGGTTGGCACTACGATGGCGTTATGAATGGCAACTTTGGCATCCTTTGATATGTTGCGATCATTCATAATTATTTGTCTCAGTGCTCCATTCACTCTGTTTCCTGCCATAACTCTTCTTTCGATCACTTAATTGAGTCGTCCGTTCCGTTGAAATATGCTTCCCAAGTATACATATTCGTCGTATAATATTATAGAAAAAGAACCAGCCCCCCTAGACAACGTGTCATTAAGCTCAAGAAAAGATAACTCAATGTATGGTAGTGACAGTTGCCAGTCACGTCACAACTGTCACTTTCATACATTGAGTTATCTTTTCTTGAGCTAAATGACACGTTGTCTAGGGGGGCAGGAACTCAAGGCACCTACTGGGCTTACGACCTGTCATTGGCTGGTTTACGTGATTACTTTTTTCGCTTGCGCAACATTCACCAATTATGCCTTATTATTGAGTTCCACTATCAATGCAATTTTTGAAAGCCTTAAAAGAATTTCTTCAAATCAACCAAAGAAAAAATGGGACGAGATTCAACCTATCCAATAATTCCAGCCCGAAATCGCAACAATTTATTTCGTGAGAAATAATTGAAAACAAATTTTACTTTGCTGAAAAACATAGAAAAAAACTAGGAATCCAGAACAGCAGTCAAACGATGTACCACTGCACTATTTTTGATATACCACTACGTTATTATTGATTAAAAAATATATACCATCACAAATATAATATAGTGAAATTTTAACAAAATTGAATTGTGAATAGAGAAGGTAGTTAAATTCACAAGCATTTTACCAGTAATCATTTTTTTATTCGGTGAACCTGCAGTAAAAATAAAATATTCTACAGAGCAGATAGCAGATAGCAGAACAGAAACTTTCAAAGGGAAATGCTGACGCATCACAAATTGGTTACGCCCTATATATACGGTATACCTACCCCTTAATGTAACGTTTTAATAGGGTCATCACAAAAATATATTTTATTTATTATTTTAATATATGATATAAATAAACCAACAGCTTCTAGGTATATATTACAAAGATTATGCTTAAGGCATGGTAAATTGACAAGCCATGGATCAGCAAATATTGGACATAAGTCTGAGTGATAGAATAACAAATACAGAAATCAGACGCCGAACAAAAGTCGCCGATATCATGGATCGGATCGTAAAATTGAAATGGCAATGGACAGGACACGTGGCCAGACAGCCAAATTTAAGATGGACTCCCAAAGCCTCAAAGTGGAGGCCATGGGAAAACAAAAGTGGTGTCGGTCGGCCACACAAGAGATGGTCCGAAGATATTGTTTTGGTGGCCGGAAAGAAATGGATTGAAGCGGCACAGGATAGAGAAAAATGGCGACAGATGGAAGAGGCCTACATTCAGCAGTGGAGGGAAAGCTAGGAAGAAAAAGAAGGCATGGTAGAAAGGGAACTGAGTGAATTTCAAGAAATCATCATATCATGATGTTTAAAAATCAACAAATGACATAATAAATGGGAATGAAACGAGTGGGTTGTGGCCAACGCTATACTCTTCACTACTAAGTCACTCCACAAAGTATTCAATATTTGTATGGAAAATTTTCAGCATTGTCATGAAATGAATTTGTTAAATTATTATTGATTTAAATATTTTGTTATGAAAACGTGATAATTCTTCGATGCCATTTTATGAAAGTGGCGTGCTTTTTTGGCGATATGAAAACAAAAATATCAAATTTTAAGTTTCCTGAGCTTGGAGTCACTTTGAAATATTTGACAGTTAGCAAAATTGAAAAGCGCTGATCAGATATCTTACAAAATCAAATGGAATCTAAGCGAGTTTGAGATTTACAAATTTGCAAAATTTTAAAAGAATCAAATGAGAACTTTAGTATATAATCGATAAAGTAGAATATTTAATGTACCTATTCGCACACCCTCAGCCGAACTTTTCAAAAAACTTGACATCCTAGACATACCACAGTTATATGCTAAAAACATTTGCACTTACATATATCTATTCACACCTTAATGACTTCCAATCGACCCAAACTGCACGTCAGACTAGACAGACTAGACAAGCAAATATACAGATACCGAGAACCAAGTCGACTTATGGACAAAGAAATTTTCATTTCCTTGGAGTAAAAATTTTCAATTTGCTTCCAATTGAATTGAAGAAAACTACAAATATAAACAGCTTTAAATGTGTATTAAAGAAGTGGGTAAAAGAAACAGACAAGACAGTGATAAATAAACAACTCTACGTTAACATACAATGACACACACGCACACCTAAACAATATACCTATATAATTTATTATAAGCTGCTTCAGAACAGGTTTTTAACCTAGTGAAGCAATTTACATTCAGCATCTAGTTCTTAAGTATCTTTTTTGTAAAAATATTGTATTGTTAAACTTTGATGAGTACCTGTATATTATTTATGTTACAAATAAAAAATAAAAAAACACAGATACATTGTGATGAAAGTTTCAGAATACAATCTCAGCATGATACTAATTAATAAAAATCTGCGTTTAAAAAAATTGCGAATCCATAATTCCCCACTATATTCCCTTGTGGTAGCGAGGAGTAAAAAGTGAATTCAAGGAAAAATAAACAGAAAAGGAACAATCTTTCTTCTTCATACTGTACTGACTTGGGGAGGTTTTGTACTTTTTTTTTTTTTTTGTAAAACTTCTCGGGCTACTAACAGGTACTACGTTAAATATAAATTAACGCGCACCCAATAGCAAGTTGCAACATTCTGAAGATTTCATATCAAACTTCTCACAGATTCAGCCTCAAAACACTATTAAAAACTGTGTCTGTGCCGGGAATCGAACCCGGGACTTTTGGCTCAGGTTTCAGATATCTAACCATCTTAGACACGAAAGCTGACAGTACTTCTGATAAATTTAATTGCTGAAAGTTTTGTGATGTTAGCTTTCAAAGTTCATCAATGTTTTTTTTAAGTGAGACGAGACGTGTGTGGTCACACACGTATGTGACGTGCTTTTTCGATTAGTTAATGCATACCAGCACCCCTGTCGCTGGTAACCTCGCATTGTTGGATATGACGTGACGGTGTTTATGTATGTATATACATACTATCACGCCACTTCCCTCACGGGGTAGGCAGAAAGGACCTATCGCTACATTTTTCTATCTTGACACACGGGTATCGCCTCGTCAACATCGTAATATACATGTTCGTCTGTTGTTGACGCTTCTTATATTTCCATCTATCAAAATATCGTTTACATGGTCGTGCCATTCTTTTTTTGATCGACCACGACCTCGTAGTCCATTCCTGTTCGCCTTGTATATTTTCTTCGTCTGGCGATCCTCATTCATTATTCCCATGTGTCCAAACCATCTCAATGTGTTAACTTTCATTATATTAATTACATATTTCTTCATCATAAATTCTCTCATTGCGTCCTTGTTCTGTACCCTGACATATATACATGTGTAGTACTGAATCATTGTCGGCCTTCTTGACTGCTGACCCAAAAGTCCCGGGTTCGATTCCCGGTGGAGACACAGTTTTTAATTGTGTTTTTTGTCTGGATCTGTGAGACGATAAATATCGTAAGTCTCCAAAATGTGGCAACTTGTTATTGGGTGCGTGTTAAATTAATATTTGACAAAGTACCTGTTAGTTGCTCGAAAAGCAATATTAAAAAAAAAAACACAGTAGCGTCTAGTCCCAGCTCTTCTTTTTTGCATTCTTAGGTTTGGTTTAAGTTTGTTTATAATAATAATAGCGACTCGCGTGAGCGAGTTGCTTTATAAATAGAATTATAAATGATTATAAATTAAATTTACATTTTTTATTTCATTTTTCGCATTTAATATAAAATTTCACAGCTCATTTGACTCCATAGTACGAGATATAAACCAATCAGAGGGCCAACGGGAAACAGAATGCGGAATGGTAAATGCGGATTGTAGACGCTAGTCATATATATATATATATATATATATATATATATATATATATATATATATATATATATATATATATATATATATATATATATATATATATATATATATATATATATATATATATATATATATATATATATATATATATATATATATATATATATATATATATATATATATATATATATATATATATATATATATATATATATATATATATATATATATATATATATATATATATATATATATATATATATATATATATATATATATAAAATAAAAATAAATATATATATTTTTTTTTAATATGGCACAGCCACCAATAGAGGCGGATTATTGCTGTACAATTTAGATCATAATATATTTACTGTTGAAATGAAGAGTAAAAACAGGATTCCATTAGATCTCAGAGAAATAGAGGTTTACATTAAATTATTGCAAGAGGGAAGCATATGTACAAGCAATTAAAGAATTACCAATAAATCATTAAATGCGTCAGTCACTTTCTAATGGTCGAGTGAAAAGCTACCTACAATCAGCTATATCTTTATACCGGTGGTGGAGATGAATTTTGGTATCTCTAATATTACATGTCGTGAGCCAATCGCCAACAGATGCTTCATATTAAAGGGTCTTTCTTTTTTCACCACTTCTAATAAATATATTAAAGTGCAACCCTGTTCGTCAGTTTCGTTAGAAGGCAACTTACATAGATGCGTCCCAGAAGAAAATAACGATACAGAATTGTATCTATACACGTATGTGGGTTAAATATTTATTTTATTTTATAAGATAAGAGATGGTCCATGGTATGTGCGTATGAGATGAAACTGTAGATATCATTACATCCAAGGGTAAGTAGCCCCTTCTATTATCTCACAGATATGAAAGTAAAAATTGCCTGGAGAATGTTTAAACGGTATCGTTTTCCCGATTAACTTTTCTTAGGCGAATTGGACATGAAAAAAAATCTTTATCAACGAATGCAGAGGAAAAAAGAATATCGGTAGGAATGCATTGAAATTCGAATTACATATTAATAAACCATCACAGCATATCCCACAGTGTGGGGTAACCAAAAACTGGTGTGCGGGTGTGCAATAACTTATCAAGATTCAAATATCAGGAGTGCATAGACCAAGAAATAATGTGTTTTTTTTAATTGAATATTGAGAGATACGCTGTCTAATAAATACGGGTAAAATGTATCAGGAGCGCATAGGATAGGGCGGATAAACACAAAAAAACTTATAGTACACGAAATAAATTCCATATACCAGGTCATAACGTCACATAACGTGCAAAATGCCAGAGAAAACATAAAATTCCGTCATTTTCATAACTTGAATGAATGAAAAATATATTTTACTTAGTATATGTAAATATTACAAAGGAACAAAATACAATTTAATTTATACCTAATTCCATTTTATTCACATATTTGGAAATTCTACTGCCTCGCTAGACATAAGTCCGAATGCAGAGTCCGACCTAAATACAAAATTCTAAATACTAACCATATTTTCAATGCACAGTCGCTCACGTTAAGTTAGAAGATCACGTGGCTTTCTAACTGGAGGATGCTACGAAGTTTTTGTATGAGAATTGCATTGCAGAGACATATCTAAATACTTAGTGCATGCGCGTCGGCGTAAACTAACATTTGCGAACTGTCAAAAAGTAAGGTTGATCGTGATGAACCTTACGAATGGTTTTATTCTAAAATGTGAGATGTTTTCGATGGACGATGTTTTAAGGTATTTGGTAATTTTGTCAAATCAAATACCATACAGAGTATTCAGCGATCTATACGAGATGCCGAATATTCGCTGGAATTTCAGAAAAATCGTGACACAGAGCTGTCAGTGTGATCTTGGTTGCATGTGTTTATGTTGTTATGACAAAAAAAAAACATCATAAACGTCAGTATAAGCCCATAGATAGATTATTTTAAGACAAATAAACTTTAAAACATTTCTCTTTTTTATTAGATTAATTTCAAAGAAGAAAACTTGATTTTGTATTTTATTTGATTTGTGACTCAAGTCAAACAATATTGTTACTGAGTATATACGTTGGGAAGACCACAGAGCAAATTTTAATGTCAAACTGCTACATAACATAAATGACAACAACGGGTGTGCATATTATGGTAGAAATAATATTAGAATAATAATATATCAAAACTTACTGTATCAGTTTATACTTTTGTGTTTAAGATATTGGTAACTATGTAATATTGTAATTTACTGTGTTGTGATGTCTGGTGTCCGCTCTATGTAACTATGTATAACCAAAATGTCAAATGCTTGGTAAAATTGTAAACTGCTAGCCCTAGAACAGGGTTACCTAGTTGGGCAGCAGTAATCTTCATAATACTCTTTGTGATAAAGGTGTGAAAAATAAATAAATAAAAAAATAAAATAGAAAACTATCTATTTTTTTCATCATACACAATGATGTGAAATGTAACGCCATCGACATTTAGTTTGGAGTAGTATTTAGTATTTAGTTAGTGATGTCTCTGCAACACAATTGCTAACTTAAGAATATGAAATACTCAAGTGAGGTAAGGAGTAAGTATTTAGTTACCCAGGACTATGCTTTCGAGTCTTAGTCTGTTCTGAGGCAATACCTACTAGTATATCGTAAGATTTCTTTTTTTTTCTTCACATATTCCATTCACTTAGGACATTGACAACCCGGATAAAAAACTCTAAAACTTGTATCATAAAATACCTTTCAAAAAGAGAAACCTTTTTGAACCTAATTAATTCAAACTAAATATTCATAATAAAGTACCTTCACAAGACTGATTTCATACACAAATATAATACATGCGGTCCCATGCTAAACGAAGCTTGAATATCTCTTTCCGGGGTCACATGATCTATTTGCCAGTGCACGTATTTACATAAGGTTCTCTCACCTCTATACACACACCTGGATGAATGTGTTAGGTAGAGCTAATTAGCGATAGTACAAGTGTCTTATGTAAAACCTTTGTTATGTAACTCGTTGCCATTACCTCATAATATTTATACACTTACTGACACCCCGGGCGGGGATTAAATAAAAAATAATGGGATTATTATTAAAAAACCTAGAATTTTAATCTGAAACTTTACAGAAATAATACCTAAACAAACTTTTATTTGTTGGCACCTGCGGGAATGATACAATGAATACTGCATTAGTTGAGAATTAATTACGCTGCATGACAGGGTTAGTAACGAGGATAATAAATATGAAAAAAAAATGTGTTACGCTATATTACTGGATAAGAAGTGAGAGTGATAGAAAAGAAAACAAATTTATTTATTTATCTTTAAGGGAAACATGCAGGAATTTGCAAATTAAAAATGGCAACAATGAATGTTTACTCTTTGCCAAAATATTTCCCTTATCATACATTACATAATGCGTATTACTAAAATAAAAAAAATAATGTTAACAGTAGACTATGACCCGAAAGCACAGTCCTAGGTAACTAAATACTTACTCCCAACGTAATTGCTAGCTAAAGTACTTAGAATTCTTTAGTTAGCAATTGCGTTGCAGAGACGTTACTAACTAAATACTACGCCGAACTTAAGGTCGATGGCGTAGAATTTTACATTATTGCATAATATGAAGAAAAGAGACAGATAATTTCCTAGGGATTTAGACTGACTTTTAAAATGTTTTTTTGTCACAAAAACATGTAACCAAGATCACACTGACAGTTCGATATCGCGATTTTTCTGAAATTCCAGAAAATTTCGGCATCTCGTATAGATCGTTGAATACTCTGTTAGGTATTTGATTTGACAAATTTACCAAATACATATTTGACGAAGTCGCTTAAAACATCGTCTATCGAAAACATCTAGAATTTTAGTATTAAACCAATCGTAAGATTCCTCGCGATCAACCTTACTTTTTGACAGTTCGCAAATGTTGGTTTACGCCAACGCGCATGCGCGATGTATTTAGATATGTCTCTGCAATGCAATTCTCATAAAAAAACTTCGTAGCATCCTCTAGTTAGGAAGCCACGTGATCTCCTAACTTAAGTGAGCGAATGTGTAATGAAAACAAGATTATTATTTAGAATTTAGTATTTTGGTCGGACTCTGGATTCGGACCTAAGTTTGAAATAAAATTTAAATATACTTCAATACAAAAAAAAGAAAACAAGATATATAATTTAAAATTAAAAACATGTAAATGATAATGGAATACATAGGAATTGGGGGGGAGTGGGGATAAAGGAGTTAGGTTATCCATGCCTCATATCACTGCGTCATTTTTGATATACTCCTGCGATATAGCGGATATGTGTTGTTTAATACAGTTGTCATTATGTCAAAATGTGGGACTATGTATGAACCTGGCAAAAACAAAAGTAATGGGCACAAACGACTTTCAGATTAGGGTTGAAGGCAGCAACATAGAAGATGTTCAAAATTATATATACATGGGTCACAGCATTAGACTGGATAAAGAAAACCAGACGGCTGAAATCAAAAGAAGGATTGGACTAGGTTGGGCTGCCTTCAGAAAAATGGGATATATATTGAAAAATCGGAAAACACCCATAAACCTGAAAAGGAAAGTATATGAAGCGTGTGTGCTGCCAGTTGCTACATATGGCCTAGAAACAGTAACTCTCTCTAAACTGAGTGCCGAGAAACTGCGAGTCACCCAAAGAGCTATGGAAAGATCCATGCTGGGTCTGTCACTAAGAGACAAGGTAAGAAACGAAACGGTGAGAGAAAGAACAAAAGTAACAGATATAACCCACCGTGTGGCGACTCTGAAATGGAAATGGGCGGGACACGTAGCCAGAAGCTCGGACGAGAAATGGACTAAGAGAGTGCTCACTTGGAGACCGCGTATGACAAAGAGAGGAGTGGGGTGGCCGCAGCTGCGGTGGAGGGACGATATAACAAGATATGCTGGCACATCCTGTATGCAAACTGCACAGTACAGGACGACGTGGAGTCAAATGGAGGATGCCATCGTTCAGGAGTGGACGGAAATAGGCTGAAGAAGAAGAAGAAGAATACAGTTGTCATAAGACCTGTTATTACACTGTTATTGCACAGTATGGAATATGAAAAAAATTCGAGTGTCTGCTCGTTCTACCTGGCATATGAAATAACATGTTGCTTAAATTGACAGTAATTATATTGACGAAAAAATATGGATTCCTTTTTTTTTGTTTTATAATTTACCTATATTTATAGTCAAGCAATTTTATAATATTTTGACTATTGAAGCTTATTAAAAAAGTATGTTATGTTTGAATTTGAATATGAAGTACACTAAACATTTTATTATTACCTAGTATTTTAGATGTGGTTCAGGTCAATTGAGAATTGCATTTATTTTTTGTACCGTACTAATTTTGTATCCGGGGCGTGTTTATATTTACGTAAGTTTGGTTTAATAAGATTAGATTTTGTTCGTTTTAGTTAAGTAATGTTTAGATTGATTCGGTTGGCTTCGACTTTTTCGGTTTTTTTCAACTGAATATGATACAAATATATGAATTTTCAAAGAACAGAAGTCATACCAACCTTTAAGTAATCAATTTTTAATGTTTATTCTGTATAAATTAGACTTCCATCAAATAAGCCATATTCATCAAGCATTATTTGTACATAAAATGAAAACAGTTTAAACTTTATATAATGATAATTTGAAGTATTATCATTCACATTAAGATATTGTAAATACCTATTATAAGCGATAAATCTCTATCTCTGATTTCCATACCTACATAAATTAATATGTAGGTATCACAATATTCTTCTTATAAGCACAATATTCTATGTGCTTTGATAACTGTTTACATATCTGTTTGAGAAATCCCATTTCCAAATTAATATTATGAAATGTGACTAATTGTATAGGGAATTGAACCTAATAATTTTAGAAAGGTATTTTGTTTGATTTAGAATTGACTCTGAATATCTTGTAACGAATTTACGTAATGGGTAGTTACTAAAGCAAGAAGGGATCCACGTATAAACTAATATTCAAACTAGATTCATTTCTCAAATGGTATGGAGCAGGTCGTATGCTCTGTTACTTCACGATTTTATTTTTATTTCATAGATAAGCAAATTATTTCTATACATAGCTACATATGTATTTTAATAAATCGAAGTCAAAAACTAATCTAACATTTATCTAACATCTAACATCATTATTAAAATTATATTAAAAAAGAGATTTGATTATCCAACTATTAATTTATTTCAAGAATTTAAAGTTTCAACTGTTGAAAATATCTACAAAAAAATCTCATTGTTCCAAATTCATAAAGATATTCTTACAAATTCAAACCAATTGTCATTTTCTTTAAGCAGCAGAATAAATTCACAAGGATATATTACCATTCCTCTTTTACGTACAACTGCCTCACAACATTTCTATAAGTATAAAGGTACTAGGTGGTTTAATGAACTCCCTTTGAGTCTTAGACTCGAAAAAAATTATAATATAATTTAAAAATAAAATTAAAAAATTGTACTGATTTATTTATTTATTTTTTGTTATTTCATTCTTGTTTTGTGTAGCTTCATATTTTTTAGTAGATGTACAATGTTTTGGTAAATGTAACAATATTAAATAGATACTCCCCTCTTTAAACACGAGATTGTATCTCAATTAAAGAGGGTTATTATGAATTATATGATGGAAATTGTATACCTTTTTCAATTATGATTTATATGTGAACCTTGTATTGTTTTTGTGAATAAATAAAAAAAAATTGTAAATGGTAAAACAAATCATTTCTTATTAACGAATCATCACATGACATCGATATGAGTTGAATCGGGCTTATATTTTGGAATGTTTAGATGCCACAAAATTTCGCTGTACGCCATAATATCATACACATTAAAAACACCATAAAGAAACTTCACATTATAAAAATAAAATAAAAATAATAAAATAAAAATAAATTCATGTAAACTTAACATGATCATATCTCTCGACTATTCCGTAAAAGTGGAAATTGTGGCAAAACGGCGCCTGGCAACCCTTGGGCCAATAGGAATCCTCTATTACCAATAGTAACGGCGTTCCAGAAAAAGCGTGTAAGAGCGTTATAAGTGGAAGATTGTGGGGCGCGTCAACCAGTTCCAATCAATCCTCTCTCCTGTCCATTACCATTTTTTTTATTTGATGAAATTGTATTTTTTTTAATGAATATGTCCTTGTTAAACAAGTACATATACATCTTCCTACGTTCCCTAAAATAAGCATAAATGCTTGTGCTATAGGTGAACGAAATCGGTCGAGGTAGGATTCAAACTCGCGACCACTGGATTACTAGCCCAGCGCGCTAACCGCTCTGCCATCGACCCATCTATGTATATCTAAAAAAGTTATTAGAAAAACAAAATGATATATATCTTTCATTTCTCTGTGGGTAATCTTTCATTTCACTGTGTCATTCATTTATAACTTTCATATTCTTTATAAAATATCTATATTTTTCATTTTTTATTACTAATTGCTTTTTACAAGTTGCCTCATTCTGGAGACTTAAGAAATTTATATGTATATAAAAAACCAACAATATAATAAATAAATATCTTTTAAAATATGTATTTTTATCTAGATTCGATTTGATTTCAACTAATTCGAATCTGCATATCAAGGATTCAAAACCCGAGTACACTTAACAATTAAACCGCATACATACATATCTACATATACGTTACAAAATTATTAAATAGTTGCTGAAGAGTTAAGCATGAGTCAAATCAACTCAATTGTTTTGATACGAAATATCAGCGGGGCACTGTCCCTCTCTGTCCTCTTTCATATTACTTTCTTACAACAAATTAATAATATTTATTTATTCTTCGAACATGATTACTATAACCGTTGAAATATTAAATAGTTCAGCGTTAGTTGGTTTCACTCGTTTTTCTATAAAATTTCGATGGTACACCGTTTTGATCCTCTTTTATACTCGTACTAGGTACTTTCTTAAATATTAAAAAAAACATTGTCCGTTACTCTTAACTATTCCACAGTAAGTAATACTGAAAAGTTAAACGTTACTGTGTCTCAACTCATTTTTTTTTGCTATGAAATTTTGACAGTGCACTAAGTAAATCTTCCTTCATATTATGTAGGTACGTACTTGCACAATGTTTACTTGTTGAACATGATAATATGTACAGATTACGAAATATTAAAGATTTAGTTCGTCTCAACTCACTCGTTTTGATATGAAATTTCGACGGTGCACTGTCTCTTTTCTCCTTCATATTACTTTCTTACATACCTACTTATATATTTACTCTTCGAACGTTTATTCACATTCACATACCCACGGTAAGTACATATAACTCTACCTATATTTACTTCGCCACATTTCGAAATACCTTCATTTCTGATTCAGTCTTCCATTGTTCTAACCCCTTACCCCTTCATCCCCAGTCACCCTAAGACCATTTCCTCTCGCCTCCCCCATTCAGGGGTAGCATTTTTTCATCCTCGCCAGACAAAAATAAACAACGGGTCTTACTATTCCCTTATTCTTCTGAATGTTTGATATCAGAACGTCTATCTTTGTGAACTTCTTTTGTCATCGCTTTTAATACATCATATTATCATTAATTTGTAAGAAGAGTGAAATCAATATGAATCCTTTTAATTTTTTAATTACCGCACAATTTGCAGTTGTTTTTGATAAACGCTTCTTCTAACAACAAAAAATGGTAGAGATCATATTTTCGGTACCTAAATATTATTAACTTTATTATTTAACGACGATTATGTCTATCTGGGAAGCATGTTTCAACGGAATGGACGGATTGATAAGGAGATCGAAAGAAAAGCTATGGCAGGAAACAGATTGAATGGAGCACATAAACCAGTTATGAATGACCGCAACATGATAAAGTTGCCATTCATAACGCTATCTTAGTGCCAACCTTGACGTATGCAAGTGAAACCTGGACATGGCAGAAGTCGCACGAAAGTAGAATAAATGCAGTTGAAATGAGATCGCTAAGAATAACCTGTAATTGAACGATGTATGACAGGGTCAGAAATGAGGACATAAGGAAAAGAATAGGTAAAGAAAGATGTTATTAATAGAATGAAAGTGAACACATTTAATTTAATTTAATTTTATTTCATTTTATTTAATTTTATTTAATTTTATTTAATTTAATTTTATTTTATTTTATTTTATTTTATTTTATTTTATTTTATTTTATTTTATTTTATTTTATTTTATTTTATTTTATTTTATTTTATTTTATTTTATTTTATTTTATTTTATTTTATTTTATTTTATTTTATTTTATTTTATTTTATTTTATTTTATTTTATTTTATTTTATTTTATTTTATTTTATTTTATTTTATTTTATTTTATTTTATTTTATTATATTTTATTTTATTTTATTTTATTTTATTTTATTTTATTTTATTTTATTTTATTTTATTTTATTTTATTTTATTTTATTTTATTTTATTTTATTTTATTTTATTTTATTTTATTTTATTTTATTTTATTTTATTTTATTTTATTTTATTTTATTTTATTTTATTTTATTTTATTTTATTTTATTTTATTTTATTTTATTTTATTTTATTTTATTTTATTTTATTTTATTTTATTTTATTTTATTTTATTTTATTTTATTTTATTTTATTTTATTTTATTTTATTTTATTTTATTTTATTTTATTTTATTTTATTTTATTTTATTTTATTTTATTTTATTTTATTTTATTTTATTTTATTTTATTTTATTTTATTTTATTTTATTTTATTTTATTTTATTTTATTTTATTTTATTTTATTTTATTTTATTTTATTTTATTTTATTTTATTGTATGAAATATTAACTTTTTTTTCTTCTTCTCCTTCGTTTAGTAGACCTAGTTGGTCGGTTATTCGGTTACTATGCCCCCTGGGATGACGAAGTCCAACTATCCTTCAATCTCTTGGGCGGTCTTACGGGTAAACGGCGACCAGAGGGGATTTCATTTGCTGCTATATACGCAAGTCTATCACTGACAAGAGAGAAGAGTGTGGCATTTGGTTATCTATACCTACTTTGGTTATCTATAGGTACACAATATGTATACATAATTCAGCCTAGAACACATTCTCATAGTATAATCATATCTGACGATACTTTATGCTTCCAGCAAAAGCAGTTAGGTATATAATGTTCACAATCATCATTGTGTTTGATACTTGATTTAAATACTTAGATAAAAATACATACAAATAGTACGAATTTTATTGCAAGTGATGCAGAAAAATATATTTTTTAGGAAAAAATGAATATGTTCTTGTAACAAGTACCTACATATACGTTTGTGCTATAATATGTAGGTGAACGAAATCGGTCCTGGAAGGATTCGAACTTGCCACCTCTGGATTGGGTGCCCAACCAGCCCGCTAACCGCTCTGCCACCATCCATGATCGTTTAATAAGATAAAAACGGATCATAGTAAGTAAAATCCAAGAAAATATATTAAACGTAGAACAGTATGTAAGTATACATATAAGCTAAGACTTAAAATATTAACTTAAATACATGCCACCTATGAACTGTTGAATATATTATAAACACTTTGCTCTGTGAAAACCCGTTCTTCGGATTGTATAAAGGCATATAGTTTTTTTTATGATTTCATTCAATCTCATTTCTATTTAAAATTATATATGTACACACATAGTTTTTCATCATCTAGCCTAACAAATTAATAAATAAAAAAAATAATATTTATTTATTTATTTATTCATTTATTTACGGTTACAAACAGTCGTTTTTAAGGACAAATTGTTCAAGTGCTATTCGGCTAAACAATTAATTACAAAAACTACTAAATAAGACAATTAATTACCGAAATAAAAACCGGAATATGAAACGCAAATTTTACAAAACTAATGAACATACATGAATGATGGTGAATCAGAATCAAAAGGATCTAGGAAAGGATAAGAAGGGACGATTCACAATATTACTACATGCCACCACGATGAGAACTACATTATGCTATAACGATTTATCATAATATTTACATACTTACAATATTTTTAAAAAGGGAAAAAATAATAATAAACAATGTCCTTGTTAATCAAGTTTATCTTCCTACATCCCCTTAAATAAAGCAGAAATGCTTGTGCTTTATGTGAACGAAATCGGTCGATGTAGGACGATGTACATACATGCAAACGTATACACACTGTAGGTCGATGTAGATGCAAACGTATACACACTAGCACGCACGCGTCTTTCTCGTGAATGTGTCGTGCTTCCTTTTATTAGGTTATGCACCCCTGTCGTAGGTTACCCTACATGCGGAATACACCGTGATGGTATGAATGAATGAATAATTGTTATGTTTTGTTTAAAAAAAATATACTCGTACGCTTACAAACAAATCTCGAATATAAAATATACATATCAATCTATCTACATATATTCGAAAATTCCTTCAAACCATGTCGGCACATCCCACAATGTGTGGTAACCAGCGACAGGTTTGCGGGAGTGTTATACCTTAAAAAACGAAAGAACGACACATGTGTGTATCCTCACACTAGTATAAATGTATACACACGTGTATTGGTGATGGACTATCAAAGTGTGAATAGAAAATATTAAAACATTGCGCGATCCGAAAGTCGGGTATAATTCGTAGTTTGACGTAAACAATTATCGTTTGTAGAACCTTTGATATTTAATGTCTAGACAAAAAAACATATTTACAAAATGATAAAATAATGATGTAAGTATAAACCATTGCAGTGTCAAAAAGGTTTCTTTGTAAACCGATCGCCTCGAACGTTATAAATATTAGGTACCTACCTACATTTAATATCCGTAACAGGCATGGGTTTATTTTAATTCCTACATTCTTCCTCTTAAAGGTATTTAATTTTTATATTTATTTAAATAAAGAACAGGATTGATATGGCGAGATCCACCTTTTTATAAAACCCAAAAATTTCCGTGTAACCGAGATCTTAAGCTAAGTACATACAAGATGGAGAACTGTTAAAGCATACATACTGTTGTATGGAGTGGACAGTTGGACTTACAAAATCTAAACAATAAATACAATTGAAGCATTCGAAATGTGCCTTTACAGAAGGTTGATGCATATCTCATGACTCAATAGAGACCCCAATTAAAGAATTTCAAATATGATATTAGTAGTATTATGTATTTATATGTAAAAACGTATAAAAAACATAATGCATTCAGTTTAAACAAAAAATATAATAATACAACTTTTTGAAATAAATAATTATAGAAAGAGTATGACATTAAATTACATAAACATCATGTAAAACAGGCAGGTAATAAGAATTGTATAAAAGACACTAGAAGTCAGTAGGATTTCATGATGTCTTCCCTCCCCCCAAGATCCAGAGACTCCTCACCGACCCGATCAACTCGAGCCGAAGTCCCAACTTTGTCCTACATGCTAGGTCTCGTATAGTTCCCTGTTGTATCGACGACGCCAAACATTATTCTCTTTTATTGGCCCGTAAATCATTCGAAGGATCCTTCTCTTAAAAGTCGCTATGGATCCTTCAGTTTGATTGGTCATCACCCAGGTTTCGGAAGCATACGTGAGGACTGGCTTGATAAGTGTTTTATACAGAAGGATCTTTGTGTTTCTCCTAACCACTATTGACCTTAGCTGCTTTTGTAGGGCGTAAAAGCATCTATTAGCAGCCATGATTCTTCTTTTAACTTCTTCTCGTGTATCATTGTCACTGGTCACTGTTGAGCCGAGATAAGTGAACTCTTTTATCACTTTAAAATTGTAGTTTCCGACTGTGAATATCTGGGGAGCTGAGTTCTGAGCTTTAGAAGCGATCATTAGCTTGACAAATACGAATACATAATAAACTTATTCTTAACCTCAAATGACAAAGGTGTTGATAAAATTTTTCCTTCAACCAATTTCTATTCAATTTATAAAGCAACTCGCTCACGCGAGTCGATATTATCATTAATCAGTAACTAAACCTAAACGAATATTATACGGGATGTAATAAAATACGACAGCGAAATAATAGTATGTGTACGTAAATCTCCATTCCCGTTAATTTTTTGGTTAGGTTTAGTTATTCTTTAATGAAAATAGCTACTCGCGTGAGAGAGTTGTTTTATAAATTGAATGGAAATTGGTTGCAGGAATAATTTAATCAACACCTTTACCATTTGAGGTTAGAAAAAAGATTATTATATATTCGCATTTGTTCAAATTTTTCAAATAAATTGGTTTTTTCAACATATTATAATAATTGTATGATACTTAATAATTGTATGATACTAATTGTATGATAATAATTGTATGATACTACTAACTTATTATTATTTGTGTTGAAAATTTTCGCGTTTACTATCAACTTTGACAGCTCTTCCGACATTGCTAAAATGAATAGTGCGTTTCGTAAGGTCTAGTAAATGAAAACCGCCGCACTGATTCATCACATGTCCACCAATACGCGGGACGGGTCACAAAAACAAGGTTGGCAAATCAATTTTCCAAATATATTATTTGTTTAACGTGTTATTTTGTATCCCACGTTTGCAGATCCCCGGCCGGACAGGGCTGCCAATAAAAATCCCACGGGATCCCGCCTAATTGACGTGATGGGCTCAAACAGTCGCCGTGGCGAGATTAACCTCTCTCCTTGTCAAAATAAAATCAATCATACCCTGATAACGTTAGTGATGGACGGTGAGAATTAGGGAATGAATTGGGGAGAGTATCCTAGATTGACAAAAGCTGATTGATTTATAGGATAGTTGTGATACAACCACCTGCTAATGAATTAAAAATATTCAAATTAGCCACATAAAATTTACGGATAATTGAAATTAAAAACGATATTTCTGATGGTAAGTATGTTTCTAGATGTTGAACTGAAACTACACAAAAACTCACACTTCTTCTTTTTTCTTCTTTCCCCTTAGCGCTTTTGTCCCGTTTCTATCGGGGTACGCTTTGACCATGATCCTGGAATTGGCTAGTCTGGTTATTACATTGAAGCGACTGCCATCTGACCTTCGTTACCCTTAGAAATAGGAACCAGACATAATGTTTTTTTATTCAAAATATATCAATTTTACAAAATCTGTTATTCTGGGTCGGTGGTTAAGTTGGTATGATGCTGAATTAGTAAACCAATAATAGGGAGTTCGATATACATCCTACGACCGATGCCGTTTACCCATAGCACAAGCATTTATGCTTAATTTAGGGGATGTAGGTATATGTACTTAAGTCAGGGACATATTTTAGTTTTAAGGTGTTCCGCAAGAGGCGGGTAATCGAAAATGATTACATGAAAATTCTTCGAAACACAATTGTTCGAATGCGCAATTGTACGAATAACAATTTATCGAAAATCAGTTATCAGAATGACAATTGTCCGAAAGCAAATTATTCGAACTAACATTTGTTGGAAAACCAATTGACCGAATTTAATAAATTTTTGTGTCATTATGTTGCCTCTTTTGACATATTTGTTGCCAGAAAAATATATTCGGTAAAGACTATTATTACCTGTTGTATTATTGTTGGGTACGTATGCTTGCACATTTTTAATAACTGATGTTTGACAGCGCGGTGCGTCGCCATGTTGTTTATTCCATAGATTTTTATTATAGATTTTTACTATCGCGCCTTTGTTGTTTTGGTTGGCAACATATTTCAGTTTTCCTCACAATTCAACACATCCTAAATAACTTTTCTCTAAATCTAAATAAACAAAATGTTTTTTACGACAAATAATAAATCCGAAAACAATTCACATTAGTCGTTATTCTCTATGGAAAAACGATGTACTAAAACGTCAAAAATCCCCCGGAAAAATGCCTCACTTCGTTTCATACAAAATTTGCAAACTTCGACATCTGGCATATTATAGTAAAAATCTATGGTTTATTCCTCTCACAATACTATCAACATGACGTCATAAAAATTCGAACAATTGTAATTTCTGATAATTGTAAGTTCGGAAAATTGTTTTTCGAAAAAATGTGATTCGAATAATTGCCATTCGTAAAATTGATTTTCGTAAAATTGAGCATTCGAATAATTGTTTTTCGAATAATTTTCCTGACACCATCGAAAATACATCAGGCAACAATAACATCTCACATAGTTCAGCAATGAGGTTTACCATTCATTCTGAATCTTGCCTTTTTATGAGCGACGAGACTGGTGTTTGGGGATACACCGTGTGATTTCTTCTTCTTCTTCTTCAGCCGGTTTTGTTTCCATTCTTGGACATACCCTCTTGATCCTCCCCTGTCTTGGGCACAATGAATCCATCTCCCTCCGGCACATTTCTTGATGTCATCAGACCGCCTTGCCTGGGGTCTGCCAACGCCTCTTCGGCTTGATCTCGGTCGCCATTCGGCAATCTTTTTGGTCCATCGTGAATCCTGGCATCTGGCAATATGCCCAGCCCAGCTCCACTTAAGACCAGCGACCCTTTCTGCTACATCGGCTACTTTGGTTGTTTCTCTTAACATGACATTCTGAATTGCGTGTGATTTTCTTACTTTTAAAATTACTTACATTCGAGACTGGCAACTGAATTTGTTGAATTCATAAGAAAAATAACAAATAAATAGACCTTTTAAACAGATTTTTAATTATCTCAATAGAGACGAAGTTGGAATATTTATTGTAGGAGAACCGGGAAATCAAGGCACCTACAGGGCTTACGACCTGTCATCGGCTGGTTTACGTGATCACTTTATGCGCTTGCGCAACGTTCACCAATTATGCCTTTTTAATGAGATCCCTATCAATTCAATTTTGAAACTTCTATATATTGTAATACTGAAATTCTTTTCGCTTGAAAATAAGGAATTTTTACTACAGCCATCTATGGGTGAAATTATGAACAACAAAAAATTAAAAATCTGTTAAAAAATATCTTTGACTCCCGACAGGGAAAAAATTCCAATGTTTGCGCATATGCAATAATAAAAATATATTCGAGACCTTTTAAATATTGACTGATTTGTAAATTACGTTCACTTCATTTTGTATAGCAATAAATCTGTAAATATATTTTTTTGTTTTTAATTTATTTTCTTGCTCTCAAGAAATAAAGCTTCACTGTGGAATTGCTGTAGCAAAGTTCCACTGTGGGGTTGATGTTGCAGAGTTACGCTAAGAGGTTGTTGTTGTAATGTTTCGCTGAGGGGTTGCTGTTACAATGTTTTGCTGGGGGGCTGCTGTTGCAAATTTTCAATGTCTCCTTCACACTGTACTCTGGTAAAGAGCGATATGTTTATTTATATAATGTATATTTTCTGAATGTGTATCTTGTGATTGTGCTTATTGAAATATATATTCTAATATAAATTAAATAAAACAATGTTAAAAGAAAATCAGTTTAACCGCACACCTGACGCTATGTACCTGACATGTATGCCGTGAGGGTTTGTAACTACCTAAGTAATTCAAATAGCCCATTAATATCGATTACTCTATTAAACGTGTTAGAAAATTTATGGCGTTTTAAGAAAACCTTGTACCAGTTTGTTTTTTGGACGTAAAGCCGCTATACTTAACAAGAGCTTTATTTTCTTTCACAATTCATGAGTTTATATCGAGTTTATATTTAGGTTATATTTCATGAAACATTTTTTTTTATATTATTCTCCTTTCGAAAAAATACTTCGATTTTCCACAAGACCACACAGGTAAAGAAATCAATTTAGTACAGAAATTGTATTGATTCATTGCGTTATTGGTATATGTGCGTAACTAATAATATTTTCTTTGATACTATCGGGTTGTTCGGAAAGTCATTACATTTTTTTTTTATAAAATAAAGATTGAACCGATGCGTTTCGCGAGATCTTGAACCGTCCAACGGTCGTCGTTGCTCAGTAATATCCTGAATCAAAAATTCCGTGTACAATTCCCGGTCGAAAAACAGTTTTTCATCGGGTTCGCAATCTAGATTGGTAAAATTAAATAAAAAATAGATTTTAAAACTTAAAAATTCCAATTGACGGCACGAAATTTTTCAAAGCATTTTCGGCAGTGGCGCTCTGTCAAAATTATTACCTTTTCAATAGTATAAAAATTATTTAATGTGACTTCTCGGGCAATAAAAAGATGCTATGTCATATATATCCCATTTCCAAACTTTGTATATTCGCTAAAATATTTGAAAAAATAATATATGACCAATTGTTTCCAGCCTTAAAGCCATTCTTGAATTCTAACCAGAATGGCTTTGTAAGTGGTCGCTCAACTGTTAGCAATCTTGTAACATTTATTGAATTCCTCCATGAAAAAATGGACAGTAAAACACAAGTTGACTCAATATACACTGACTATAGCAAGGCATTTGATAAGGTTGTTCACAGCACATTACTTGAAAAACTTCACCAAATTGGTATTCACGGAGATTTATATAGATGGTTTTCTTCTTATATTTCCAATAGAAGTCAAGCTGTGGTAGTCGGTGGATTTAAGTCGAGTTGGGTTCGTGTTACCTCAGGAGCTCCTCAGGGTTCCTTGCTAGGGCCTTTACTTTTTAATACCTATTTACATAAATGATATATCAAATTGCTTTTTGTTTTCGCATGTTTGCTGATGACATAAAAGTTTTTGCTTGTGTCAAAAGTGTGGAGGACTGTCAGAACATCCAAAATGATTTAAATCGCCTTGATCAGTACTGTCAACACCATAATCTGAAGATTAATAGCGATAAATGCTTTGCTGTTCAGTTCACTAGAAACCGGAATATTGTTAATTTACTTATAAACTAGATAACTATCCTGTTATTACAACCACCGAAATAAAAGATCTAGGCATAAAGTTAGATAGTAAATTACTCTTGGACAAGCACATATATAGTATCACTTCTAAAGCATCCAAAATGCTGGGATATGTTCTCCGTTTGTGCAGACAGTTTAATAATGTTTCTACCTTTAAAACTCTTTATTTCGCATATGTTCGCAGTATTGTTGAATATGCATCCCAAGTATGGTCTCCTTCTTATGCCACATATAAAATAAGAGTTGAAAGGTTACAAAAAAAATTTCTTAGATATCTTGACTTTCGTACACATAGAGACCACATCAGTTATTCTGACTCATTGAAGCACTACAAAATGACTTCACTTGAAAGCCGTAGAACTGTGGCAGATATTATTTTTTTATTCAAAATTGTTAACTCAACGGTTGACTGCCCTGATCTGCTAGAACGCTTGACTCTGAGAGTGCCAACAAGACCGACTAGACTGACTGACTTACTTTACCTCCCCATTTGCAGCACTAATGCCAGACAGAACTCCTTCATATACCGCACTTCCCATTTTTATAACTCCAAGATTAGTGATACAGATCTTTTTAACTCCCCATTAGTTACAATAAAAAATAAATTATTATTAAGCATTCTGCCATAATCTTAACTTTCCACTCTGATGAATTGCTTGTATCGCATAAAAATTCACCCACATACATACACACACCCACACATACTCACACACCCTCACACAAACACTCACACACAAGGTAGCATATATTGTAGTTTTAACTTTTGTCTTACTTAATATTCATTGTTTTTTTCTTACACTACTATAATTTATAAGGTAATAATGTATACATTTGATTGATGCTGGGCGTGACTATTTTTTTATATTGTATATCACCATTTTACTTGTCCAGTCATTGTTTGTATACTTTCAATAAAATAAAATAAAAAAAATAAATTTAACATGCACCCAATGACAAGTTCTGAGCCTTATGAAATTTATCGACTCACAGATCCCGACTGAAAAAATAATTAAAAACTGTGTTTCCATTGGCAATCGATCTGAGACCTTTGGCAACCATCTGAACCACGTAGGCCGACAAAATCAAAATAAGTAGAGACAAGAGGTCGATATTCTCCGAGAAAATGATGGGACTACCATGTGAAAGACATACCTACTTAAAGAGGGAAATGCAAGCTCGAACAAAAGCAAGTAAAACATGCATAAGACGTCGCATGAATGTCGACGAAGCAATAGAGAAAAATATGACATGGCGCAATGATACGTACAACGTACATACCTATGTATCATTGCCGACCATCTTGGCACAGTTGATAAGCCGTTCGGTTTCTGTGCGGGCGTCCTGGGTTCGATTCCCAGCAGAGAAGGAATATACATGTATTAAAAAAAATTCTCACGCAAATATTGCTTGTCTGGGCTGGAAACACTGGTTAGTTGGAAGAAATTTCTATACGGCAATAAGCTCGCCGATTACGCAGGGTGCAAGGAAGTGTTCATTATTATTATTATTTCGGGCGCTTTAATACTTTCTCAGGTTTATCACCTGGTGGGATTTTGGGGTAGCACGAGCAATGCTGCCAAGTGCTATCCTTACTGAGTGTATAAAATGTGGTGTTTTGTGTGTTGGTGCCATGTGTAGTATTTATGTGTTAGTAAGGTCTGTAGTGTCGTCAATTTGGAGGAATTTCCTCACCAGTCTGCATGTGTTTAATATGGCTGCAATTGGATAGTTTATTATTATTATTATTTTTATTACTATCCGAACAACCTATAATTTCTCTATCGTCTAAAGAATTACTTTGTCCTTGGTCAACCGAAATTCATACAATGTTATCGGACCACTTTGAGCCCCCTCCCATTTCTATTATTCTTTTGCTCTTCTTCTTCTTCTCTTGCGTCCGTTTCTCCCTGACCCCTTCGCTCCTCTACGTCCACTTCCTTACACGTCTTGTCACGTCTGATTGTGTATATAAAACACCCGACAGCAGAGATCGGGTCGTCACACACTTCGGGATATCTCAATCGACCCTTAACCCAGACGCGTGGACAAAATTCCAGACCCTAGACAATGGAGATTCATCTTTTGTTGTGCCCAATATAAAATTGCTGGGTCAAACTCTTAAACAAATAATCAAAAAGATCAAAACGATGAAATCCAGGCAACAACACATCTATGTACGGTTAAAATGCTTTTTAACTATTTCCATAATATGATTATCAATGAAAGAAATTATATTTAGACTTTAAATACATATATTATGTAAAGTACTAGTTGCATGTAACATTAAGCATCCACCTATAAACTAGATATTAATGGCTCACAAATTCAGACTCAAACAAAGTAAAAAACCGTGGCTGAGAGGTTTATTTTATAACTTAGCCACGAAGACATACAAAATGCCGTTTTTAGACAAGTTTTGTCTCAATTACATATTATGTCTACATTTTGAACCGTTTAAGAAACCTTGGGGGCAACTCATGACACATTCTCAATACGATCTTGGCTTGCTTTAAACTTAAAAATGTATGAATCAGTTCTAGATTATAATCCAATATTAATCTTTCTCTATATTTAATCATTAAAATCTGTTGATGTATACTTTTAATATAAAATTGTCATGAATTGTTGCATAAATTTATAGTACTATTTTATTAATATAACCTCAAAGATCGCTTACGTCTGAAGCTTATCTTAATTTTACTGTAAATAACTTCATGAGAAGCCCTACAGGCACATGTTTAACACCATATTCAAAACGCGTGCAAATTGGATGGGTCATGTGTTGCGACACAAGCATCTCCCACGCGGGAATAGTTGAGGGAACGACTGGCAGAGGGCGTCCTCCGCCGGAAGTATCTAAAACAGTTGTGCGAGGACATGAAGTGTACCTCCTATACAGAATTGAAGAGAGTCGCTGAAGACCAAGTGGATTGGAGGAAGAGATACATAGTTTTGTTGCCAACCAATTCCCAAGACTCAAACTAAAGAAAATGATGATCTTGAGTCCATTGTTTTAGAGATTGATTTCGAATGAACTTAAACAATAAATATAAAATAGAAGGTTTTATTTTAATAATTAAATAACACAGTTTTAATCCACAATGAGTTTTTATTTTTAAAGCCTAAGCGCTTTCACTGGACTCAGCCAGCATCCTCAGAGGCAAAATTCAAACTGAATTTTTGAATTTTGCCTCTGAGGATGCTGGCTGAGTCCAGTGAAAGCGCTTAGGCTTTAAAAATAAAAACTCATTGTGGATTAAAACTGTGTTATTTAATTATTAAAATAAAAACTTCTATTTTATAATTATGAACTTCCACTGTGTTAACGAAAAAACCTTAAAATTGTTAAACAATAAACATAATTTATACCACCTAAGTCATTACAAAAGTAGCCTACTTTTTTATAATATGTTGGGGCGAGGAATTTCTCATCTGAGACAGTGGAAAATTGCAAAAGAAATATATCTTCCATGTAAAGAAAATCACATTTTCTTCCTGTAAATAATCCCTTATTCCATTTTTTATTCTTACATACAGACCCTTTCTTTTTCTTTTATGTTTTTTTTTTCTCGCGGCTCTTACTAATTTTTGAATAATATCATAATTTAAAAACAGTTATTGTTTTAATAGAAACAAGGTGAACCACTCAAAAATTTGACAAAGATACGAATTTGTAGTCAGTTTAGCTGTTATCATACCCTCCCTCAAAATAATTGGCAGAACAATACATTATTGTAGATAAGTATGGAAAAGATAAAAAAAAAGTACAACAAGAGCATCGATCAAGCTTTCGATTTGTAATAATTAACCAATCCAGATATTTAACATATTATACCTACTAAATCATTAGATTTAATATTTCTTCTTGGGCAACTAACAGGTACTATGTCAAATATTAATTTAACACGCACCCAATAACAAGTTACCGCATTCTGGAGACATGCGATATTAATCATCTCATAGACCCAGACTGAAAACATAATTAAAAACTGTGCCTCCACCGGGAATCGGACCCGGGACCTTTGGATCAGTAGTCAGATACCCAACCAACTGAGCCATGAAGGCCGACAAAGATTCTGAGGACGTCCCTATACTGTCTATCAACCTTATCGATTGCTGAGTATTTATGTTTTGAAAGTCTTAATTTACAACATGTATGTTCCTTAAGCCATATACTGGCTTCGGTCGTCAGGTTATTTATATCCTCCATCACTCCATCGAATCTGTTGGATGGACACTTAGTCACAATGTGATCTATGGATTGGACCAGATCGGCACACTCATAACTAGGGTCACTCATGTAGCCCAATTTGTGGAGCTCAGCTGCACTTCTGTTGCAACCTGTCCTAATCCGGTTCAGTGTTGCCCACTCTTTGCGCTCTACATATGTAAGTCAAAACCGGCAACCCTAATATAAATATTAATTATTATTTATTTATTAATTTTTAATTTATATATATATTTTTTTCGACAAATAAAACATTTCTTAATTGCGAGGATTAATTAGTGTTATCAAACAGACATCTATGCTGATTTGTCTGATATCAAAACAGAATTCAAATGTAAGGTCTGTCAAATCTGTCAACCATTCCACGCATCCACAACTTTATAATATGTCTAAATAAATGTTCATTTATCTACCTAGGTATTTACAAGAAGTTGTGAACAGAAAATAAACATATATAATTTTTATAAGCAATTCAATTCTTTAGAAATTCATTTGAGAATCATACTGGTATGATGGTAAAATGTCTTTGTTTTTCCAGAACATTAAGAGAGAATACGCTTTTTGTTATCATTATTATAATAAACTGGTGTGTGTATGTGTGTGGTTATCGTTAATATGAATGGAAGCAAACAAATATCCTAAATCCTTTCTCGTAGTATGCAGTACGTGAGCAAGATTATGTTGTGGAAACGATAAAATCCGACGTCAAATACAGAATAAATAAGACGCTGTCTGAGAGATGTTTGAGAAATGGAAGACATTAAGAAAAAACTTTCCCTGCGACATCAATCATTCCTCATATCTCTTCTACCATCATATTGTCTGGTGTACGTTGGTATGAACCGACCTGGCGAACGATTTCGTTCAAAAATGCGAACGCTTTGTCTATAGACAACGCGATTTATCAATTTGATTATATTTCCCTTAGCAAACAGTTCCATTGGAAAGTTTATTAGATTGAAAAGACATGATAATTGACAGTGGTGGGTATCACGCAGTGGAATTTAACAAATGTAGTTTCAAAAGACTATCTGCCAATTTCTCTAGTGTGTTAATTCTTTCAAGAAAACAGTGGAAAAACTCCTCAAATCCAGGTCACTTTCCAAGAAATCAAAAAATCAGCTGTAGGTACAAAATCTTAGTTAGATTGGACATCGATTACGAGTGATGGATATCGGCTGGATGTGTCTGAAATAAAAATATTTAGCCGAACTATAACATTGATGACACGAGGTTCAGCAAAATATGTCGATGGGCACACAAAAAGAACAAATGAACCGCCCACACTGGAGAACTTCTTTGGCAGTAAAATAAATGGAATAAGAACCAAATTGGAAGACTTAAAATAAGATGGCTCGACCGTGTTGGAAAAAGACCTGCGATCTCTGCAAAAGACAAATTGGCGTAGCAGGGCAACTGATTGGGTGGAGTGGCGACGATTGTTTGAGGAGGTCAGGACTCACATTGGGTTTTAGAACCCTGATGTATGTGTATTTTCGTCCTAACACTGTTCTTCGTTGCATAAGGTTGTGTTCATCTTAGAAAGCGATTTCCGTCTCGCCGAAACTCCTCAAGACGCTTCTTTCCTCTGTCTTTCTTAGAGCCGAATTAGATGAGATATTCTTATTTATTTTATGTGGTCACTGTATGCTGTCCTTCCACTTTATCATGAACAACAAATTTTTATGTTTTCAGACTCATTTTCTCCGATAATATTTGTCTATTAACAATTGAATTTTGTCTGAGAATCTCTCTTTATCATTATACTCGCTAGCCATTCACAATACCTAATAAATAAAACAACTTCACATACATACATGTACTCAAAATGTACACAAACAATGATATCCAGACAGCCAAGATACATATATTCATACATATGTTATAAACAGCATACACACATATTTTGTAACATTATGTATGCTCAAACCATACAAGATTCACATATTTACTTAAGAAATATACGAAATTCATTTTTCTTCATTGTAAGAATAAAACGCTTTCGTTGTTAATAAATTGACTTATATCTCGTTTCTTAATAAATGGAATTGAAGAAAATTAAATGTCATTGCATAAAATAATTTGTTATGTTTTGTTTGGAGATGAAAATTATGTTTCTTTCTTACTCTGCTTTATTCGAATGAATTTACGACCAAAACATATAGGTATTATTGGAAATTTAATTTGTGAAACTATACGATGGGTGAGCCCTTTGTTGAATCAGAAAAATTCCGGGACGGGAGGGACTGAAGGGGCTAAAATAGACAGGAAAATTGTATTGTTGCTATAGAATGTTACCTAGGTATACCCGAAATGTGTTTTTATTGTTTTATTGAGTTTTATTATCTTTATTAATTAACTTGTGTCCTAATTGCAATTGGTGTTAATAATGAATTGTATGTCTATTATTGTATAACGTATAAATGTTTTTATGTGAGTATTTGTATTATGGCGTGAAGTCGTATATGTTAAAATAAATGAATAAATAAATAAAATCTATTGGGGTCTTCAGTTGTATTAGATATACATATTTGCAAAATTTGAAAAAAATCAAAAGAGTACTTTAGTCAATAATCGATAAAGTAGAATAAGCATGCCGTACACAGCATACACACACAGATATATTGTTTTCGAAACTTTCAGAATACAGTCTCAGCATGATACTAGTTTATAATCTGCATTAAAAAAAAATAACCTTAAAAATGCAAATTCATAACTTCCCACTATATCCCCATGGGCTAGTGCGGAGTAAAGAAATAACAATAAGAAATTCTAGGTCCCAATCACAAACCAATAATCTATAGACTAGACACAAGCAAAAAATGTTGGTACACACCACGATACTGTACCAGCAAAAATTGTTAGAAATCAAAATAACATACATGAATATTTCCTGAATGATTCGGAATTACATGACACATAAAGGGATTTAAATTTTAAAAATCAAATAACTGCTATAATATTTTTTTTTTAACAAATGAATATGTCCTTGTTAAACAAGTACATAATATACATCTTCCTACGTTCCCAAAAATAAGCATAAATGCTTGCGCTATAAGTGAACGAAATCGGTCGAGGCAGGATTCAAACTGGATTACTAGCCCAGCGCGCTAACCGCTCTGCCATCGACCCATCTAACATAAATGTGTTATTAATATTAAATGTGTTATTTATATCTGATGTACCTATAAACTGAGGGTCGTATTACAAGAGTTATCTGAGAATCATGAGGAAAAAATGTGAGGTACCGTAATGCGAGAATACTGCTTTTTCTTACATTATTCTTAATTTTTTCTTACATTATTCTTAAACTCCCGTAATACGACCCATGTGTTTGAGATACCCCTGTTTCATCTCACTTTGCGTAGGTATAATTCCATTAGCCTAAAATCTTAGTTTATGTCATATCTGTATATTTACTTACTCTGTGGTCCCAATATTGATTGACGCAGTTATTATTTTCAAATCTGTTTATTAAGATGTCGCGAAGTAAATTTATTTAATAATAATTTTATATAACTTTGATGAACGGGGGTGGGAAAATCGTTTATTCGAAAATAATCGTAACATTTTGACAGCTTCAAGTCGCTGTCAAATGATCTGTAATGTAATTCATGTCAATTTCACACAATTTGTTCAGTTGATTAAGTAGTTAGTTGAGTTTGCTTCGTTTAACTTTATGCCAATTGCTTTTGATATTGTTGTAGCGTCATTTGTGACGTACCAACCTACAAATCAAAATAAAGACAATTTATTTTTACATCCGTTTCATTTTGTATTTCTTTTTTTCCTCACTGCCCCAAGGAGATATATTGGGGAGATATAGATTAAAAAATTGTATTTCAGATTATCTACTAATATCATGCAGAGATTGTATTCTGAAAGTTTCATCAAAATGTCACTGCGCGTGTGTGTGTGCTATATACTATGTGATATGTGCTATGTACGGCGTGTTTATCCTACTTTATCGATTATAGACTAAAGTAGGTAGGTACTCCTTCGATTCTTTTAAAATTTTGTAAATTTGTACATCTTATACTGACTTAGACCCCGTTAGTTTTTTTAAGGATATCTGATCAGTGTTTCTCAATATTTTAAACTGTCAAATATTTCAAAGTGATCTCAAGCTCAGGAAAGTTAAAATATTATTTTTTTATAAAATATGATTAAAATGGATTTGAAGAATTATCAAGTTTTTAAATAATGTATTAAAATCAATAATAATGAAATAAAATTATATCATAAAAATGCTGAATATAATCCATGTATAAACGGGACTTGTGTTGTTTTTGTTTTCATTTAGTTTTTGTTTAGTTTTAGTATTATTACTCTTCTTTTTTTTTTGGTTTGGTTTTAGTTTAATTTCATTCTTTATTGTTATTGGTTTTCATTTTCAGACAGATACACACATCCTCCCTCTACACAAGCTATAGCTTTAAGAGGGAGGTGATATTGTTAATTAATTAATGTATATAAACCATGTATTATTGTTTATAATTTATATTATGTTTTTGAATAAAGAAAATATAATAAAATAAAATAAATTGAATACTTGGTAAAATGACTCGATTGTGAGGACTATATATGATTGGTTATACAACCCATAGGTACGTTCTTATCGGGTCATCCATGTGACAGCCTTCGTCCAGTTCTGGGCAGAACAGCAGATGGTCGTCATCCTGCACTGCTCCACAATATTATAGAAGGTATCGTCTTCCATCGACGAACCCTACCTTTGCTGGTTGCTCTTGCATCCACTCACACCCACCCTCAGCCTGTTCAATATCTTCCATATTGGGAATGGCAGGTATTGCGCCCTATTATCATAGATCTATTTATCATAGATCAGATCCAATGACTTTTCAAACTTAAAAATTGAATGAATTACGATCAAATATTGATCCCTGCGCGATCACTTGTATAAATAAATACTTTTCCGATAGTATAATAATATATTGGTTTATTATAAATCATACCGTATTTATATCTTCCTCACGTATGACTATAATAAAGGGAGGTGGAAATAGATAATAATAATGCATTAGTAAGAGAAGGAAATAATATACAAGGTGATCATAGATTATTTACTCTCACCTCATTTTTCCTTATACCATTGTACGTACGATTCAATCCCTTGCGGTCACATAACTCTGCACCTCACACTTATCACCCAGTATAAACAACATTCGCTATTTGCACTTTGATATTCACTATTTTCGTGGAAACCATCACGCCATGTCCCTTACTTATATATCAGAGAATCACATCTTCCTATCTTGTCAAGCATCCATAGTCTCATAAGCATTTTTTTTTTCGCTATTCGCTACTCCCACCACCACCCGCTCTGCCTATGGGGACTGTAATCGGCCCCTTCACAGAACGCTAAGTGAACGACAAAAAAAAAAATGCATAGCACGAAAAGTAGCTCATGGAGCCCTCTAGATTAGCAATCTCGGCACCATAGTGCAAAAAGAAACAATCAACGAGTGCGAACAGAAAATTCACACCCGTGGACTGTCTATGACCTCAGATCCCCCTACATGCAGACCATCAGAGAAGTGACCAAGGTCTCTGGAAATAATTAATTTAACGGGAATCTTCTAAAAGTAAGGCACCATATCTATGACAGAAAACCTTAAAAGCTTTATAATTTTTCTTCGAGATCACAAAATCCGCATGACCAATGGGACCTTGAAGAGGCCCACGGACAGCAACGAGGAGCATATGAGGACACCATTGGGTGGCAACATTCCCAAAGGATATGTTCCGAAGTGTGGTCCGGGTATTGACAGAAATGACATGAAGCAGAGGAGGCAATGTTAAATCGGTGAAGATAACTTTTAAAGTTTCCGTGTCCTGTGAAAAATTGGGAAGTCCAAAAGTCTGGAACAACCCAGTGAGATTTAAGACGATACCTCACGTCGGGAAAAAATAAGTAGGTAATTCTTCCTACTGAGCAGGCCGTCCAGCGAGTCTGCCAGATGTTCTGCAAATTTTCATTTACAGTCCTTTCAACAAAGCCGCGTGACACTCGACCCTCTGGAGGGAAGAGAGCATAAGCATTTGTCAATCGTCTCGTACGTGCCCAAGTTTATAATGTTTCCGTCTTCCAGTATCTCGTTCATATGGTTTGCCCATCATTTTATTGAACCCAGCCTCTCGTTCATTTTTTTTTATTTAGTCAAGCCATCTAAATTTAATAACTGTGTGATATATTTCCTTGCGTCATACAAAAATGTTTAATATAGCACGGAAATGGTTGTGGACTGTATAATGGATGGAAGCCGAAGACTCACCGATATTGTCCTGAGTTTTTCCAACTGGTCCCGATGTATGGAGATATATTCACCAACACAACACTGACTTCACTGCGGTGTTAAACATTTAATTATGGACCGTCGAATTAAATAAAAATAATAATGTTCTCCATACTTTAACATGTTTATAATTTAGTGTCATACTCTGTACCATAATTTATTATTGTATCAAAAAATATATATATATTATATATACTTTTTATTTACACTAGATGTAATAATTTTGTATTTTTTACGTCTAAATAAAAGTCACTATTATTATATTGTTACTATAAATGTCTCCGAAATCACAGAAAAAAAGATACAACAGAAGCAGCGTATCGTTGCACATTCACCGACCGTTGTGTGATGAACGATCGCAGGTGAGTCCAGGTAAGGAAAAGCAGGAAAGGAAAAATCAAAAATTGCAAGAAAATCCAAAAACCGAAAACTACAGAAACAAAACAAAAGAAAAAATACAAAATTAGATATAACAATATCTAACAACTTTTATCATTAAAATGACTAATTTCGCTATTAAAATAACTACGCAGAAGAGCGCAAGACATTTCAAGAACAATTTCAAATAAATTGTTAAATAATTTTATAGACCTAATAACTAATTGAACGTCCAATGAGCGAGTATGATAATGAATACAGCTTATAACAATGTAAAAAAAACAACTTTTAATTGTTACTTATCATTATACTGTAATAATAAGCGTACTTTTTATATTTATATACTTATTGCTATTGTTAACGCTATATAATAAATATTGACATTATGTATAGATACTAAATAAATAAAAATATAAAACCTATGTATACTTTTAAGCACACCATCACATTTTGTGTCAATTGTAAATGTGCCTGAAAAGGGAACGGTTAGTTCCGAAACCGGTAACATTATTGTAATAAATTAGGTTTTTTTAAAAAATATATTAAAAAATAATGTTAATAATTGAATATTTGAGAATGACAAATAAATTATTTTAAACAGTGCTAATGGTGGTTTTTGCATGTACACCCGCCACACAGCGAACGCATTTTTGCGAATTTATCGGTGAACCCTGCAGGAAGTATTCCTACCCTCGCATAAGGGTCTGTATCTGCCTCCTTTATTTTCCACATTATTAGGATGAATGTTGAGCCCAGATATTTTCAGGTAAATTTAAAATAATTTTCTGCTTCTCGTGTGTTTCGCAATATTCCTAACATTCGTGTTTAGCTTTTCTCCTCACCTTCTTTATTATTTCTTCTCATTTTTCTTCTCAGCTCGTTTCTTTCTTACAACTCCCCTCTTCTACCTTTCAGTAGCATTTTCCGCGTGATATAATTCACTTAGAGCGCGTTGAAATTTGCAGTTTGTATTCGTACAAGAGAAAAAAAGACCATTTCTACTTTATGAATCGTGCCTCGTAATAAAAAGTGAAGGGTCCTACTTCAATTTTCAAGTTTCTAGACTTTGTAATAACTTCACAAGGTACTGTACCAAGTTTGGAAACAATGCATGAACGTGAATGTCTTTTCTTCAAATTTCGTTTTTCACAGAAATATGAATGAATATTTTTGATCCTTTTTCAGTATTTGAAACTGTCACTACATGATTAAACTCCATGATCACATAGAGCTATGAAAAAAATATGCAAAATTTTGCGTTCTTTTTAAAAGTTCGCAAACGCGATTCCCATTCACCGGTATTGCTCAATGCCGATCATTTTCAGAATGGATACTCGGCATTGAATGGAATCAATTCTGACGTTGCTCGACATTGAGCGATACCGGTGAATGGGAATCTCGTTTGCGAACTTAATTAAATAGAACGTGAAATTATACATAAGTTTAAATAATCAAAATAATTGAAAACGTGAAAGTATTACGTAAAAATTTAAATGCGGAAGAAGCGAGATTATCTATCAAGATTATTAAACATTAATTATATTTAATTCATTGACAGATTGATATTTAACAATATAAATTTTCTAAAATAATTATTTTTTTTATTTATAAGATTTATGTACGGATAGAAACCTTTTACAATAATCGTTTTAACAGTATTTAAAAAAAGAGTTAATTCCATGTACACCAGCCAACGAATGATTGTAGAGCGCATGGAGAGAGGCGTAATTTTTGACTTCAGAAATGGGTTTGGTATCCTTAGGAGGTATATATCTCAAAAGTATTCAACCCTGAGAGTTGAATTAGAGGGAGAGGGCAGCTTTCAAATATGTTACATTTTTTTTCTCTAGAATCTATAGTTTTCGAATTCTAGGTATATATTATAAACGAAAAATCAACCCCAAAATCCATTCCTGCAGTTAAAATTTACGCTCCTCTCCGTGAACTCTATGCTATTTTTTGGAGAATTCATTGACTGGACTAAACAATTGATGATCTACAAATACAAAAAAAACAAATGTTAAAAATGATCAATTCACAAAACAAATAAAAAAAAACATAATAGCAAAAATCTATTCAGAAATAAAATGAAATTAAACCCAATCACTATAATAATTAATTACAATTATTAAAAACTTTTATTGTGATAGACAACGTGGCGGACTTTTTGCCCGCAGGCAATTTCTACCAGTCAACCACCATTGGAAATTCAATCAGTTACAGGAATTATTAACAAGAGAATACAAAAAAAAATAATAAGAAATTAAAAATATAAAAATATAAATTGCGTTAAATTGGTTAGCGCGCTGGGCTAGTAGTCCAGTGGTCGCGTTCGTTTCGTTCACCTATAGCACAAGCATTTATGCTTAAGGTGAGGAATATAGGAAGATGTATACGTACTTGTTTAGCATGGACATAATCATTTTTATTAAAAAAAACACGATGTTTATTGTATGGGGATAGGAGAGGAGAAAGGATAGAGGGATAAAGGAAATAAGACGTGAATATGTGGTAATGTGGATAAAAATAACCACATATTCACGATATATTTAAAAAGCTGACAATAAGAGAACGAAAAATAAAGATACAATATTTTATGACCAGGATAAAATTGAATGCCTCGAAGTGATCTGAGTGTTTTGAAAAAATCTACAAGGGTTATAAAAAGGATGATGTCCCCTTAGAAAAGGATGATTATGTGAAAGTTGTGTTGAAAGAAGGAAATTTGCGATACGATGCATGAATATTTAATATTAAATTTTATTTATGTAGATTTACATTGTTGAATTGAAAGCATTTGACCGGTTTAAAACATACATTCGACTGTTTCTTCATCAGGACAAATGACAACTGTAAATGAGTAAAATAAGCCATGTGTGGTTTCAAATATGTGTGGAATTCATTTATATCTGCCTTTCTCATTAGGGACATGGCGTGACGACGTATGTATTTTTTTATATATTTTTTTCAATTCATAATTTTACATTGAAATTCAGGATATAAATTTTTCTTGAAATTTGTAATATTCATTATTTATATGGATAAGTTCAAGGGTCGTCTTAGGATTCCATTCACCCTACTAAAGTTATCAAGAAATAAGACAGAGGAAATGATATAAATAAGACCGGATCAGGATTAGGATATAGGTAAAAGAAGATTTAATGGAAAGGACAGGATTATTTTACGGATCCGAGAATCATGCGATGAATTTAAAAAATCTAAATTAAATACTTGACTAAGGAACATATCGCTTCAATTATTTGCATGTTTTATAGAATGTATAACATACATGTAGAGGAATTCCATCTTTAAATTACAATGAAATCGGCGAATGGTTGAAATATGGTAGAAAAAACCTACTTATCACAATCAACAGTACGAATCTAGGTAAATATTGTAAGGAGCCCTTAAATTTATTTACCAACCAAATCACGGTCAACTTCACATTATTTGAAGCTCGTATCGAAATTAAGTGTTCCATTTTCAAATTTATGTACCTGCCTACCTAATCACAATCAACTATTCGTTGATGTTCGATGTAGAGAGAAAGAGATGTTCAGTGTTCTGTTTTCAAATAATTCATTTGCCTATGAAATGATATTATTATATTGTCTACTTATAACAAAAGCTTGTAACGAAATTTAGTGTTCCATTTTCAAATTTATTTAACTGCTAACTTAATCACAATCAACTATTCGTTGATGTTCGATGTACATACATAAAGAGATGTTCAGTGTTCTGTTTTCAAATAATTCATTTACCTTTTAAATAATATTATTATATTCTCTACTTGACTAAGGAACCTATCGCTTCAATTATTCGAATGTTTTATAGAATGTATAAAATACGTGTATAGGAATTCCATTTTCAAATTACAATGAAATCGGCGAATGGTTGAAATATACTTAATATCATTGATTCTTCCATCTATTGATAAAATGGTGAATTAAAACGCATTACCAAGACGCAAACCCTATAGAGCCAATCAAAACACAGATGACATTTGCATAGAACCCGATTATAAAATCATGTCGTATTTTAGATGTATAAAATATAAACTTCTGAACTTATTTTTGTTAAATTAAATCAAATTACTTAAAATATATAAAAGAAACACTGATTTTTTCATAAAGTGAAATGATAACTCTCCAAAATTGCAGCGGATAGTAAAAATGATTAAAAATATTGTGAAATAACATTCAATTATAATGGCAAAACAATAGTTTAATGAACATCACCTAATACCAAAACACAGTCATAGCTTTAATAATCTAATTAGAAATGGATCATCATACCAGGAATGAACTGCCTTATAGCTTATTCATAGTTCAAATTAAACATACATTTTACATCATACACTGACTATCGTAATACACACAATACAATAATTTCATGTTGCTACACAGATAAAGGGCAAATAAGGACAATTACGCATTCCTTAACTTCACCCATGGGGGTAGGCTGACAATTGTTACGAGAGTGCCTACTTAAATATTCCCATACAATTATGTGACACACCGTGGCACGCACTTGATGAAACTCACAGCTAACACCACCCCTGCAATACAAAGGGGGGGGGGGTTGAGGGGCGGAATTTCCCCTTGCGGTGTGGGGGATACACGCACGCGTTAAATATTAACTGGAAACAGATTAACATCTCGATAAAAGAGAAAGTAAAGGGGTTTCTGATAGACAGATTTATTCTTATCGTAAGTAAGATGAAAATAAATGCCCTAAGGTGGTTCGGCCACATAGAAAGAATGAGTGATGACCGTCTGACAAAAAAAGTATACAAGGCTGATAAAAGAGGAATGAAAAGTAGAGGTCGGCCAAGAAAGATGGAGATGTTAGAAGTAAGAATAATAGAAGAGCGTGTATGAGACGATGTATGGACGTGAATGAAGCGAGGAATGTATGTCAAGAGAGAGGAGTCTGGCGTTCGGTTCTCTCTGCCTACCCCAAATAGGGAAATGGCGTGATGGTATGGTAGATTTATTCTAAACGACAATGAGAGATTTTTAAATTATTTGATGGATACATTGCGAAAAATAAATGCAGCTTCATTATTGAAAAATTGTGAAATTGATAAAAGTAATGATTGGATTTTTTTAAATGCTGATTCAGGATCATAACCCTAATAACATGAAGTCTCAACTTAATTTGCAATATTATAACGTATTGTACCTACCTTATATAATACCTAGGACAAAAATAAAATGGGTATTATAATTATGAGAATGATCGTGGAAACGAAAAAAGGAAAGAAGGAATACGAATACATATTATAAGGAATATAGAAAAAAACAGGAGTATAGAAAAATGTGGAATTTAGATGAAGAAATATATTATATAAAAATAAGGAATACAGATAAATAAGGAATTCAGAAAAATAAGGAATATAGAAAAATAAGGAATACCGAAAAATAAGGAATATAGAAAAATAAGGAATACAGATAAAAAAGGAATTCAGAAATATAAGGAATATAGAAAAATAAAGAATACCGAAAAATAAGGAATATAGAATCATAAGGGATGTAGAAAAATATTTTTTTTTATGTTTATTCTTAGTATTTGCACATATTGAGAAGATAGGCAAATTATTGTTTTTGAAAAGAAGATATGACTGAACTTTATTTTAAAATCAAAATTATTGAATTGAATTTATTTTTCTCAGTCTGTGTATGTATATATAAAATTTAATTTGAATAATTTATTTATAAGTTTTACAGTTACAATTTATAGTTTTAGAAAGGTTTCAATATCGACTCATTTCGACAGCCTAGAAACTAAGGTAAGGCGCGCATGGAAGCTAAAATTCATCGGCCGATAGTGGAATCGGCGCGCATAAAGCGATTGATTCATCGGCCTATCGGTTCTAACGCGCATGAAAGCTTGTAGAATCGTACGATTGGAAATAACACGGCGGTCAACATTCATATATTTAAGTGTTTGTGCTCTTGTCCTCTCTCTTTTCTTCTGGGTCACAATCCTAGGATTTGTCTGCACCAAACACTCGATCTTTCCACTTAACTCTAAATGCGTTAAAAAAAGTCAAAAAAGTACTGGGTTCATCCGCTCATAAGTGCTAGATTACTGAAAGGATAATTTGTCCGGTCCTACGAAGATTTAAGATCACACCCTGAGAAGTTATTAACTACACCAGAATGCTGTCAGTCAATAGTTTCAATATGTTAATGTTTTTCTCGATCTACTGCGTTCGGACAATTAAACTATCGGTGAGCATGCGCCATACGCGCACTCTCATACAACAGGATTGGTTACAAAAAATCGGCCGATCTCGATCGGCCGATTTTTTGTGTCTCGTCACAGATTTTTAAATCGGCCGATCCTGTTAGTTTTCATGCGCGCTGTTACATGTAATTCGTATGTTGTAGCTCACCGATAATTAATCGGCCGATGAAATTAGCTTCCATGCGCGCCTACCTTTATAGTGTAATAATTCAATGAAAATAAAATAAATGAAAAATCCATATTTTTATTCAATAACATAGTTAATAAATCTGTTGTTGTGACAGTTGATAACATCCATAGTAAGCTGAAATGAAATGTTTTCATCGTGTAAAACCTCAATTTGTGCCAACATTGTCAAATGTTTCCATTCGCACATGACAGACAGTTTTCAATTATTGAGTTTATCAGAGCATCATAGTATTTCCAAACTACCACATACCTATACGAGCACGCTAAGCTCGTTCCTACTCAAAGCTAATCGTATACAATAGTATATTTACATCTGAGGAAATTTTCCCTAAGGGGCTGAATAATTCGGCGCTGGCAACGTTCACGCATCGATTCCGGGAAAGATTTGACTAAAGAGAAAGTTTACGGTGGAGTGTCTCTGCTGGCAGAGAAAGATTTGACAGAGTGAGAGAGAGAGAGGAAGATTTGACAGGGAGAGAGGAAGATTTTGAAGTCAGAATAATTTTGGACACTGAGAAATGGGAGCTTAAGAAGATACTTTAACCTTCACGTCAAGGAAAATGTATTTAAATATTTAATTTGCGTTTACAATGTTATTATCAAAGTTAAGTTATACAATATAACAATATATCCCATTAAAACTCATCAATGGGGCTGCGAGACTCCGGTTTAGAATAGTGCATCCACTTTCTATTTTTGTTTTCGAGTGTCACGTAAGAGCTGGGTAATTGAAAATACAACACGCAACAATAACGTCTCACATAGTTCAGCAATGAGGTTCACCACCCATTCTGAATGGAGAGCCTTTTTAGGTGTGACACGTAGGTATGTGTTTTGCTTCCTTGTATAAAGTAATGCACACCCGTAAACCTGTCGCTGGGGGAATTGCCATGATGGTATGAATGAATGAAAACTCATTAATACTTTGTATCATTACAGTTTTTTTACACCTAATTCTCAACGGTAATCACGTGTAATAAATAAAAATAAAAAGTTTTGTCTTAATGGATTTGGGCTAATTCTTAAATTTTGTTGTTATGATATTGTTTTGTGTTGTTACTATGAAATTTTTGACATATTTTTTTATTTATTTTATTTTTTATTGCTTCTCGGGCAACTAACAGGTACTACGTCAAATATTAATTTAACACGCACCCAATATCAAGTTGCCATATGCTGGAGACTTACGATATTAATCGTCTCATAGATCCAGACCGAAAACACAAATAAAAACTGTGTCTCCACCGGGAATCGAACCCGGGACCCTTGGCTCAGCAGTCAGATACCTAACCAACTATGCCATGAAGGCCGACAAATATATTTATTATTTATTATATTTATCATATTTATTATTTGCTCTGGATGTCGGGAGAACCGAGGGATAATCCTGACTGTGAGTATGGAGCTGAGCAGTCGATGAAACACGTGGTGCAAGATCCAGACCGAAAACACAATTAAAAACTGTGTATTAACCGGGAATCGAGCCCGGAACCTTTACGAAAAAAAAAAATTAAATGGATTTTTTACTGAGCACATATCTGTAAAATCTCGAAGAACAATTATATTAAAACATCATTAAAATAATATGATAAATACAACGTCTTTTTATTGCAAAAATACCATTCAGATCTGAAGTTGATGGTAATCCACGTCCGTTTATATAATATTTGCACCACTATGGTTATAGTTCTAATCTATTGATACCATTGAGACGCTCCAGACAAACAACTCTCTTCCGACCTAAATTAAGCAAAACTAATGCCGCGAAAACCACTCAACTATAAACAGAATTATAAACACATACATAAAATATGAGAAGTCCCTTGACATAGACCTATTCAGTGACACAAAACATAAACTCGCTCAAAAATTAAAAACAGGAATTTCATAAGATTATCACTTACGCACAACACCCATGCACATACACTTAGGTATTCACTTACACACACACACACCATCACACATACACACCCTCAAACACACACATGATTTTGCATCTTGAATATATGACTGTATTTTGTAATAAATTATGATAGTATTGTAAGCTAACAATTGATGTATGGAGATGATAATTGTTATATTTGATATTTTTATTCATATATTATACAATTATTTGTACATTGTTAGCTTCAATTTGAAAAAATAAAAAAATCAAAATAAAAATAAAATAAAAAATAAATCTAGAGGACTGCATGAGCTTTTGTGCATTTTATTTTTTCGGCCAATTAGAGCCTAAAATCCAGAATAGGTGGTGGAGGTAGTAGTAAAAAGAAACTTAGAACTGATTAAAATATCGAAATAATTTAGAAAAAACCTATATCGTTACAGTTTAATATATGAAGCAGACTAAAGATGTTACATAACACATCTTCGAACTATAATGGTTGAAATGTCTAAAATGTGTTGACCATTTTATTTGCGGGTGGCAGTTCTTAATGAGACCACACTTAGGCCAATTGGTCTTTTGTGATACCACATTGGGGCTGTCCTCACACTCACTCATCCCTCTTGAGCAAGTCTGAGTGGCTAATGAATGTCATAATGTCTCCGATGTCGGCCGACGATCATCATAGAGGAGCTTCTCATAATTTTAGAGAGAGCAGGACAGTGACAGAGAAGTGGACCACCATCTCCACCTACTCCTCGTCCTGAGATGCTCTGCAGTAATCGAATGCCTCCAGCCCTAGCCTTCTGGTATGCTTACCTATAACCCAGTGTCCCGTTAATACTGATATGACTTTGGCGAGTGAGTCTCTTCGTGTAGACTATTGAGTATGTAGAGCATTGGGCTGCATCGAAGAACTACCGATCACAGAGTACCAACTATTTTAAAGAATTGTACCAAGTTAATATGGCGGTTTACTATGATCGCAGTTTCAGTGTGAACGAGCCTTCAAAGTAGAATAAATTATCCAGTGACATACGTGGAGCTCAGATCATTAACACCTTCAATAGACTACCTAAGACTGCCTTTTGTGGTAGAGCCAACAAATAATCTATAGCACCCTTAGAATGATCGGCGCTATATAAATTATTATTGTTACAGTTACCTACATCGTATTTATTTTAATGCCAGATGATTTCGCATCAAGTACGGAACTAGGTTGTTTCCTATCTAAATCATGGAGCCAGTATATTTTAACAATAACCAAAATGAGCTTCTGACGTAGACCAAATTTCGATGTAAAGTACGATGTTTTGTAATGTAAATATGAGTATAACTTTTCATCTAATTTGTTATAGAATGGTTAAAGCAAGTATTTAAGTACTGTTGTTTAAAATTAGCCAGATGTACCTACAAGAACTTACCAAGCCAAATATAAGTGAGGTACCTACTATAATAGCTACCTGTGCTTACTCAAAGCCAACCATATTATTATTAAAACACATTTTAAAATTAAAACAAGCACGAATGAGAGTTAAGTGAGTGTAAAACCGCAGTTGTCAACTGCGATAAGAAGTATAGTAAAATGTCAAGCTAAGATTTTTAGATAGGAGAGGAAAGCGAAGAAAAATATGTTACCATGTTTTTTATTTTAATTCAAAACTTACTTGGTCTAAAGCCAATTTATCATCGAGTTGAACGTTCCATTTTTAAATTTGTGAAGGTAAAAAAAATATAACATAATCACAATCAACAGTACGAATCTAGCAAAATATTGTAAGGAGCACTTAAATTTATTTACCAACCAAATCACGGACAACTTCACGTTATTTGAAGCTCGTATCGAAATTTAGTGTTCCATTTTCAAATATATATATTTGCCTGCCTAATCACAATCAACTATTCGTTGATGTTTGATGTACATAAAGAGATGTTCAATGTTCTGTTTTCAAATAATTCATTTGCCTATGAAATAGTATTATTATATTGTCTACTTATAACAAAAGCTAGTAACGAAAGTAAGTGTTCCATTTTCAAATTTATATACCTGCTTACCTAATCACAATCAACTATTCGTTGATATTCGATGTACAGAAAGAGATGTTCAGTGTTCTGTTTTTAAATAATTAATTTGCCTATATTGTCTACTTATAACAAAAGCTTGTAACGAAATTAAGTGTTCCATTTTCAAATTTATATTCCTGCCTACCTAATCACATTCAACTATTCGTTGATGTTCGATGTACCTACATAAAGAGATGTTCAGTGTTCCGTTTTCAAATCCATTTACCAACTAAATATTAAAAAGTTTGTAATGAATTTTAATATTGTATTTTCAAATTTATAAAGGTACACTTAAATTCGTTGATATTCGATGTATATAATGAGCCATTCCGTTTGTAATTTTCAAATGTGTGTAAGCATTATAACGATCAGCTAAAATTTGATGTTCGAAGTACATAACAAATTAATGTCAGTGCTCCATTTTTGATTTCATTGACTAATCAAATACTAAGTCACGGGTTATTTTTTATGATCGTTCGAAAAAAGTAAATTTTATAAATATTTTTTTTTCAATTTTGAAATTTAAAATAAAGGTACCTACCTACTTTTATCGACAAGGCGTAGCCATTCCACACCTTAAAACAAGAAAGTAAATGTTAAAGTTCACTCGTTTCATATACTTCAACCATTGTAATTATATGATAACGAGATGTAGGTAATATGTAATGTGTTTAGAGAGCTCAACCTTGAAGCTGCGTTATATGACTTGTATTTCAGAATAGTTGAGTTGATTCTTGGTTTTCTCAACAAACTATTTACATGTAAACGAAGAAATAATTATGTAAGTTAATTATATTATTTGAATTATCGCAAACAAACAATTAAATTGTATGTAAGACAATATCCTAAATCAAATGGCACTAAATGTCTTTATAAATTAACCCTGTATACTCACATTCTAGAAGGTAGGTACTTTGTATGTAGTTTATTACAATCAAAAGCCCCTAAGTACACCGTTTTGTTTTATCTACCATATTAACACATTAACGACTAATTCACGTCATGTCTTTTGAGTAGAATAGCCGAAAACAGCTGTTCTCAAGCCACATTGACTCGTTTACCTCTTGATTTGTCGCGGTTGATAAAAACAGCTCAAACAAGATTAATTTATCTATTTATTTTTTTATATGCCCACATTGGCTTCATACATACATGTCAAAAAAATATAAATCGGTGTAATATTTGTATAAATGACATCGAAAAATCGTGTTGAGTCGATTTAAACACGACTGCGACAAGGGCAGCCGTTAAATGACTTTCTTCATCTTTTATATATAAAACGATAAAATGAACTATTTTACATTACAAATTACCATACTAATCACCGAAAACATTCAACCATTCATCGAGATTGTTTACATATTTAGTGTGGAACGGGAACAATTACCTGGTTCATAATTTTATTGTATATAATTGTTAATAAAAATTGTTAACTGCTAGTTTTAGAACAGGATTTCCTAGTTGGGCAGCAGTAATTGTTGTACTTATTGTTGTCATTAAAATATGGTGTGGTAAAAGGTAAATAAAATAAATAAATAAAATAAATTCCTCGTATCTATGAAAACATTTAACAAAAAATCAATAAGAAATATGAAAAAATATATATATAATTTTACGTTCTATTTGTTTTTTTCACAAACGCAACTACGATTAACCGGCACCGCTCAATGTAAAGCATCGTCAGAACGTGTTTGCGAAAAATTTAAATAGAAGGTAAAATAATATTTTTTTTTTTCATAATTTAAGTTGATTATGGAGTTCTATCATGAAGTGGCAGTTTCATACATTGGAAAAAATCAATACTTTGACTAGTTTGCAATACTTTAACAATAGTTTGACTAATTTCATACGCCCTATAGCAGGTATATGAAAGAATTAATGAACGTGATCCGAGATAAAATTGGATGGATATTTTGTTTTCTATTACTCGTATGAGTAAAATACACCTAATTTGCTCTCTCTCTCTTGTAGTTAAACTTGACTATTCCTCGTCATTTTCCTATCCTACTATCCTTCTCCTAATCATTATTCTTCTCATATTTATTTATTTTATTTTATTTACTTATTTAATGCTTAGTACACGGTTAACATACAATATACATAAACATAATATCAACCGTACACACAAAAATCCCACAAGGCACAGCCTGTCTGTGGGTAGGTATACAAAAAAAGTCAAAATTATTTTGTTAATAACATTAGTTATTTTTATGAAAAATAAGATAGAGTAAAGTGCTGAGGCAGGGAACAAGTGCGAAAAATATATAGAATACAACATACATATAAATACACATTAAAGATATAAAAACATACATACACATTACACATATTTATATACAAAACATCAATAAGTATACATGAATCAGCAGACTGACAGCGGTCCTACCAAATATTATACCCGCAGTCGATAGCAACAATACTTGGCAAGTACAAGAATATGCATGTCGCAGTCAACCTACATAATATTCTAGATAAGATTGAAAAATTCCAATTATGATAAAAAAAATAAAATAAAAACATCATTGAACTTTTACACAAGAGCAGAATAACTAAAAGTGGATTTACATAATTGGATGGCAGGCCGAACTAAACATTGTTCAACTTGTATCACGAATGTAACCTGTTCACCTGTGTATACCCCAATAAAATAAAAATAATGTACCTATTTGAGGTATCCAATATTTCAAAGTGTTAAAAAATATCCGTCAATCTCAAATATCTACACTGTTTTCTTAAATCAAAACGCGTACCATACGTTGAGGTTCGCCGGACAAGTAGACAAAAGTCTCCATCACATTAGTTCTGGCTTATAAAATTGTCGTTGACGACATAAGAATGTAACATATTATTATACTGTAGCGTGCCCTTTCCTCAAATAACTTGATGCTTTTTATTACGTGTCAAAACCGTTACAGAGTCAGACAAAGTTGTTCCACCTCGAATTAATTGAGACACAAGATTACTAATTACCCCAAGATCCAGTATTTTTTACTCCTCATTACCCCAATATGATATAGTGGGGAATTATGAATTCGCAATTTTAAGGCTATTTTTTTAATTGCAGCTTATCACCTAGTATTTATTTATTTGGGACAGCAACAGAGATTTAAAAAGACAAATATACAAAACAGTAAAAAAAAAACATGCGCCAAAACTACTATCCACAAATAAAAAAATACAATCAACATCAGAATAAAATAGGTAGATGAGAAAAAAGAAAAAAACATAGAACAAAAAAGATTAAGAGCTTATCAAAATAAAAGTATACAATGTAAATAAATAAGAAAGGATTTTGATTAGAGATGAAGGGGTAGGAATGATGGAAGGAAATGAGGGATGTGAAGACGTCTGCCGCATAAAACCACCATTCAATCAACCGGCACTAATTTATTCCGTACCAATTTTCGATATTAGTATCATACTGAGATTTAATTCTGAAAGTTTCATCACTATATATATGTGTTGTATACAATGTACGGCGTGTTTATTTTACATTATCGATTATAGACTAAAGTACTCGTTCGATTCTTGTCAAATTTTTCGAATTTGTATAACTAATACTCGCTTAGACGCCGTCAGATTTTGAAGAATGTCTGATAAGTACTACTCAATTTTTTTAACTGTCAAAAATTTCAAAGGGACCCTAAGCTCAGGAAACTTAAAATTTTACATTTTTCTATTCAAATTACTCAAAAGGCACATCAGTTTCACAAACAGTTATTGAAGAATTATCAAGTTTTCATAATAAAATATTTAAATCAAAAATAATTTTATTTATTTATTTATTTATTTATTCATTGATCAACAATTAAGTCACAAACTCATTTCATGAATATATTGTTAATTTTCCATTAAAATTTGAATACTTTATGGAATGACTTGGCAGTGAGGAGTATAGTAATTTCAAAGGTAAAGATGCGCACAACGAAACAGATAAAAAAAAGATAAAAACCCGAAGCTAACATGTTTTCAGTTTTTTTTTTCAAGCAAACACTTTTCATTATTACTAGTTGCATGTAATACATGAGATCCAACTGTCGATAGCGATAGTATGTATAGTTGAAGAATAAGAATCAAACTATAAACCCAAAAATCCAAATTATTGAAAATTTTAACACATGTTGGTATGTATGTCAAGATAGGCCAGTATGGAGGTCAGTTCTCTTTTCCTACCCGGAATATGAAAACAGCATGATGGTTCTGTATGTATGTTTGGAGATTAAGTACCTATCAAACTATTAAGTCTTCTTACATATTGTGTATAGGCGACTGCCATACAAATTGTATGAAGCAATGTCGTCACTAAATTCAATTTTTACTGTCGTCACTAAAAAAAAATTGAGATGTGCTAATACAATGTTCATATTTTCCAACTGTCGATTTGTTCAGGAGAACTTTGTTCTCTTAACATATCGACAATGTATCAAGCCAGAATACGCGAGAATTGTATGGAGAGGTCTACTTTTTTCACGGCTTTTCCAACTTTGAAGTCAAAAAACACCAACTTAGAGGCTTCGCAGCATATATGTTCCATACACGGATTTACTCAGAATTTGGAGTAGAACATTTCGTGTGTCTGTGTGTGTGTGTGTGTGTGTGTCTGTGTGTCTGTGTGTGTGTGTGTGTGTGTGTGTGTCCCCCCTTATAACTTTTGATCCGCTCAATTTACAGAGCCTAAAATTTCAGAATATATAAACAGTTACAGGCCTACAAAACTTTTTTACTCGGAATTTTGAATTTTTGTTTCAGTCAGGGGCTATCAACTTTTGAATTTTTATTTTATTTTTCCATATATCTCAGAAACCATAAACGCTAGAACGCTGAAAATTGGTACAAACATAGACAAATACAAAAATATATATTTTTTATTAAGAAAAATATTTTTTTTATGATAAATTTATGAGTTTAACTGCCTATATTTCCAAAACTTTTACAATTATCGAAAAAAGCCGAAACACCCCAACTAGATAATTTAATTTTCTATAAAGAATATTAACATTGTAGTAGAAGATCTCAATTTTTTTTTAACAATTTTTTTAAAAATTGAATTTAGTGACGACATCGCTTCATACATTTTGTATGGCAGTCGCCTATACACAATATTATGTAAGAAGACTTAATAGTTTGATACTTCATCTCCAAACATACATACATACCATCATGCTATTTGCATATTCTGGGTAGGAAAAAGGATCTTCCTCCATACTATCCTATCTTGACATACATACCTACATATGTTGTATAGAAAACAAAATATCTGAAAATATTCAATAATTTGTATCTATGGGTTTATAGTTTGGTATATATTCTTCAACTATACATACTATCGCTATCGACAGTTGGATTTCATGTGTAACATGCAACTAGTATATAGAAAATTAAATTATCTAGTTGGGGTGTTTCGGCTTTTTTCGATATTTTTTCGATAAAAGTTGGAAATATAGGCAGTTAAACTCATAAATTTATCATAAAAAAAATATTTTTCTTAATAAAAAATGTTTGAGAAATTCTGGAATTTTTTTAAAAATACTTATTTGAGATTTTGTATTTTTCTACATTTGTACCAATTTTCAGCATTCTAGCTTTTATGGTTTCTGAGATATATGGAAAAATAAAGTGAAAATTCAAAAGTTGATAACCCCTGACTGAAACAAAAATTCAAAATTCTGAGTACAAAAGTTTTGTAGGCCTATAACTATTTATATATTCTGAAATTTTGGGCTCTGTAAATTGAGCGGATCAAAAGTTATAAGGGGGGGACGGACACACACACACACAGACACACGAAATGTTCTACTCCAAATTCTGAATAAATCCGTGTAAAGAACATATATGCTGCGAAGCCTCTAAGTTGGTGTTTTTTGACTTCAAAGTTGGAAAAGCCGTGAAAAAAGTAGACTTCTGCATACAATTCTCGCGTATCCTGGCTTGAAACATTGTCGATATGTTAAAAGAACAAAGTTCTCCTGAACAAATTGACAGGTGGAATAGGATTGATATGGAACTCAGTTTTGAGAGACATCGAGACCAAAATCCCAGACCGATAGCTCAATTTCCAGATAGCCAACTAAGCAAGCCAAATAGTACCTACCTATATTTCATTGACCAGACAAAAGTTGTATGAAGACCTATAAATTAGCGGGCGGGAATTTCGCCACTCAGCCTAGACGAGACAAAAAAAAAATGACACAATTGAGAAAAATCTCTACAAAAGACAAACGTTAGCGGGCGTCCATAAAAGAATTCTAAAAACGTACGAAAGTCGGGCTTTAAATGTGGATCTTAAAGAGCAATAATACATCTAAGAGGAGTTGTTGAAGCCTATACAAGGACTTAAATTTATTATCGTGTTTTTTTTTATTCAACTCCCCCCCGAAAGAAGTGGAAAAAAGACAATGGAAATTTTATTTGGATCTCGTTAAGATCACCCTCGTTTATATCCTTTTCTTGTTAAAATATCCCATCCGAGCGCATCGCTGAATACCTTTATATCCACACGAAATATGATTGTACCCAAAACTGGGTTATTACACTTTGCTTCCGAAAGTCGAGCGAGACAGGGATCGACAAAATCGCACCAAATGAGCGCTTTTATCTTGTGACGCTTTGATTCCGAACTCGGCGGAACGCATTCGAAAATTCCTGTCAAAAATTTCAATCGAAACGACATATCTTATGATGTTTTTATTCCTCATTACCGAAAGTTTCCATCACATCAGTTTTGACTATTTAAATAGTCTTTGACGACTTAAGGGGGGGACTGCTGCCAACGTACCTATTTTTCAATTTGATATACCATCATTATTTCTTATCAAATCGTTTTGAAAAAAATAATTTAGATAGTTTGGGTATTCATTAAGAAAATTGTATCTTTACTTTTTGATAATGTTCTGTACAAATTCTTGTAGAAAAATAATGGCATACCCCGATTTTCAATCTTATATTTTTAATAAAATATAAGGCGTAGTTCAACATATTTTTTTTAATTAAAGAAGAAAAAAATATCTAGAAAAATACGATGTGACGTTGCATTAATGCTTCAGGTTTAGAAAATAAACCTAAAAAACATTTATTTTCCATTCAGCGCCATTGCGAATTATAAGTTTTTTTGGTTTATTAACACTTAACCTGATGCATTAATGCAACGTTACATCGTATTTTTCCAGATATTTTGATCTTCTTTAATGAATAAAAAAATATAATGCTCTATACGTTATAGTTTTTTTTAGAAATTTAAGATAAATGTTAAAAATTGGGGTATGCTTATTATTTTCCTACAAGAATATATACAGATCATAATTAAAAAATGAAGGTTTATTTTTATTTATTAATATCCAAACTAACTAGGTTATTTTTTTCAAAATGATTCGTTTTGTAGTAATGACGCAAATTCAAATTGAAAAAATAGGTACGTTGGCAGCAGTCCCCCCCTTAAGAATATAACATAATTGACTGTAGCTTGCCCTTTTTTCAAACAGTAAAGTTGATGCATTTTCTTACTTGCCAAAAACGTGACAGAGTCAGACAAAGTTGTTCCTCATCGAATTAATTGAGACTCAAGAAAACAAACAACCACAAGAACCACTTTGTTTTACTCCTCACTAACCCAAGGATATATAGGTACAGGGGAAATATTATGAATTCACGATTTCTTTATTCCAGATTATCAACAAGTATAATGCTGAGATTGTATTCTGAAAGATTCATCACAATGTATCAGTGTGTGTAAAATGCTTTAGGGGCCATATAAACCTAAACACCCCAATTTCAAATCAAATATCTCAAATATGTGTGTTTCTAGAAAAAAATACAATAAGTCTTTTCAATATTTCTTTAGTGAATGTCATATTCTTACAGCATTTTTATTTTAAGAAATAAATCTTTTATGTGCTCAAAGAGTGAATGACCGACAAAGTTTTTTAATTTTATGTAAGGTTTCTTCTTAAAATACAAAAAATCAAAAAATTTTGAGTTTCCGATAAATTAAATCACGTATAAACCTTTTTTAACGCACGTGATAGTTACCCTTACTAATACGTAACTTCATAGTGCGTTAGGCGGTTTTAACGTCATGTTTTCAGTCACTAGATTTAGCGTTATATGCCATCTTAATTGGTGAACGTTCCGCAAGCGTTAAATTGATCACATAAGCCAATGACTTGAAAATATGAAATTCTCTGATTTTCCCCCAAAAAATCAAAGAAAAAATAATTAAATAGGTAATCTTAGTTTATGAATAAAACTCGTGCACCAGATGGTCTTGTATCCCTGTGTTTCTGTACCAGGCACACTATGGCAGTCTTGTTATGGCTGTCTCCGTGATTATGGTGTTTAATGGCTAGATATAACGTTCTTTTATTGCTTCTCTTGGCCAAATAGAATAAAAAGGCTGTAGTTGTACATACATACACACTACACCCATATACAAACAGAGAGGGTTCAAGTCAATGTATCCCACAGCAACAGCCTGGAAATGAAACTCACCTTTGTTTGCATAACCTTCTGGATATCAAACAATCATTTTTACTACTTTGCTACCGTCCGTCACTACCAACCGGCTGTAATTGGCTTGTTTTCAAAATGATATTATATAAAAAAAATAATTTCAAATTTCATTCCATAGATGGCGATGATTTTTTTTGCTTATTTACAAGCGGTGACAAAATGCCACACAATCAAACATTAATATATGAGTTAAAAAATTTGGATTTATAAGGAAACTAAAGCTGATTACTTCTTCTTCTCCTCTTCCTCTCCCAATCCTTTTGTTTTTATTTCATTGCTGTGATATGTTTTATATATTTATATATTTAGAGGACAAAATACACCGTATAAAAATATATATGAAATAAAGATGATTTAAATAAATAATAAAACTAATTTACATGTTGTCACTGGAGTTACATACTGTAATATATAAATATTAGTTAGAAATAGTTACATATTATGATGAGATATTCTTTTGAACATTCTTGGTTGATTTTTTTTTCTTTATACTTGATAATTTTTTTATTTTTTAATGCACTTAGATAATGTGTTTATGATATGTTTTTATACTATATTTGTTCTTTTCTATGTAAATGGCTGTTATATACCGTAAATAAATAAATAAATATTGTGTGAATGATCTGTGAAATTGTATATTAAAACAAATTTGAAAAAACAAAATTGATATTTTATATTTTTATAAATTTTTACCAATTTTCATGGTTCTAGCTTTTATGGTTTCTGAGATAAATGGAAAAATGAAGTAAAAATTCAAAAGTTGATTTCTGAGATACATGGAAAAATGAAGTAGAAATTCAAAAGTTGATAATCCCTGACTGTAACAAAAATTCAAAATTCTGAGTATAAAAGTTTTATAGGCCTATAACTATCTATATGTTCCGAAATTTTGGGTTCTGTAAATTGAGCGGATCAAAAGTTAATAAAGGTGGAACGGACACACACACACACACACACACACACAGACACACTAAATTTTCAACTCCGAATTCTGAGTAAATTTGTTTACTGAACATATATGTTGCGAAGCTTCTAAGTTGGTGTTTTTTGACTTCAAAGTTGGAAAAACCGTGAAAAATATAGAGCCTGCATACAATCTCGCGTATCCTGGCTTGAAACATTGTCGATGTGTTAAGAGAAGTAAGTTCTCTTGAACAAATCGACAGTTGGATAAATGTGTCCAGTAAATAAGTGTTGGGTTGCTCTTATAATATCATCCATCTGATGACAATGAAAGTTGGTGATTTGTTCAGCGCACACCTGGGAAGATTTTTTTTATATATTTATATATTTTAGTAACAGTGAGCACATATTTCACGAACGGGCAGAGTTTATAGGTACAAATAACAAACAAGTAAAATTATATTGAAATAATGTTAAAATCTGCAATTTTCACCTTTAAAGAGTATGTACATTAGTAAACGCAACTATTCCCAGGTGTCAATCGAAGTGTTGCTATCTCTCGGACATTTTTTATTTATTTATATAATTTATGTACATGTGTACAAAGGCAGGTTTGTTGCCATAAGGCAATTTCTTCCAACCAACCCGAGCAACGTGAAGTCTCTAAATTAAATTGGTACAATACTAATTTATTGACAATAACGCTTGTAAAAAGATAACTTTAATAATTATGTTTTTTGTTACTATGGCGCGCGCTAGTGTCTGAATCCGGACGATTCAGCCCTATATAAAGACGCCTCAGACCGGGAGCGTTCATTCGATCTACCCTGTTCCAGTTATCGCGGTCGCGCTGTCCTTGCGACCCCATAGTTTTCAATCCGCGTAATCATCGTATATTATTCTAATTTAAAATATAATTATTTATTAAGTCAACTATTTTCAATGTATTAGAGTCACTTATCCAAATAAATTCATGTAAGTAATTGCACCAATTATCTTTTGATTTCTGCCATCTAATTACCTGTGTTTTACTGTAATATTAAATATCTATATGTACGTAGTGCTGTGTTAGGTAAGTACCTACACAGTCATTACAATACCTTCGCTTGGGGATAGGCAAACAGGTTGAAATACCTAAAGCCTATATAGACCGGCATAGCCTATCCTGGGTGACCACCGACAGGTTATCTAACTTGATCGGCAGCACAACCCAGTCCTCGGTAACCAAGATCAGGTAACTTGGTATCCCGAGGGCCCAAAGCCAAACAGGTGACGAGAGTACACCTAAAACAGGTAAACTGGTGACCCCGACGTGAGCTAGTGTCAAATTATGTTATTTATTGTAACTTATCATTAAGAGGGTGACTGCTGCCAACGTACCTATTTTTTCAATTTGATATACCATCATTATTACTAAACGAATCATTTTGAAAAAAATAACCTAGTTAGTTTGGATATTAATAAAGAGAAATATACCTTAACTTTTTGATTATGTTCTGTATATATTCTTGAAGGAAAATAATAAGCATACCCCGATTTTAGACATTTATCTTAAATTTCTAAAAAAATATACGGCATAGAGCAATATTTTTTTTTACAAATTAAAGAAGAACAAAATACCTGGAAAAATATGATATGACGTTGTATTAACGCATCAGGTTAAGTACATAAACAAAAAAAACTTGAAACTGAAACAAAAAACAAAAAAACGGAATGGAAAATAAATGTTTTTTAGGTGTATTTACTAAACCTGAAGCATTAATGCAACGTCACATCATATTTTTCTAGATATTTTTGTCTTGTTTAATTTAAAAAAAAATATATTACTCTACGCCTTAAAGTTTATTAAAAATATATGATAAACGTTGAAAATCGGGGTATGCCATTATTTTTCTACAAGAATTTATACAGAACATTATCAAAAAGTTAAGATATATTTTTGTTAACTAATATCCAAACTATCTAAATTATTTTTTTCAAAACTATTTGATAAGAAATAATGATGGTATATCAAATTGAAAAATAGGTACGTTGGCAGCAGTCCCCCCCCTTAAATAAATAACATAATTTGACGCCAACTCAGGAGTCAAGGGAATGTTATTGTAAGTTATCATTAGAAGACGCAAGATCGAAAGGTCTGGCGTTTGCCTAGCAGAAGGGCCGACCCTAGATGAACTGGGAAGAGACAAGGATGAACTGTAACTTTGCATTATTTCAAACCTTGAGAAGTACCTAATTGTGCCATTTTGCAATTGTGTATTTATTCTGTAAATTATTTTAAATAATTTCCTGCTCTGTTGGGAATCGATTTCATATTCATAAATAACTTGTTTAACGTGACTTCATAGGAGAAATCATCTATAAGGACTTAGATCCATGCTACTCTGTCGAAGAAGCGTTGGGGAGAATTTGTTATGTGCTGAAGAAAGAATGATTTCGGGCCTTAAAAAGACCGAGTTGTAAGAGCGGAGAAATATATACCTGCTACTGTGTACCTATATAAATGAGTTTCAGAAGCGACTTGTACATATATGTTGAATGTTTACTGTGACAAGAAATAAAAATGAATCTTAAAAACAACGCCTGTTTCTAAAGCTGTCCCTGTCGAAGAAAAAGACAGGAAGAATGACGATAATTTAAAGCGATTGCCCGAAATAACATTGGTTATTCCACCTCGTCTTTCATGTTCTTCTTCCAATCCTTTCTACCCCTATTTCTGATTTCATCCCTCACGGTCCCGTCTTCATGGATATTAATTTATTTTACTTATTCAAGGAATCCGCCCTTGCGGGGGTTCTTGGAGATATTAAGAATAAGGAATATCTCTCTTATTCCTGGAATATCTAATATCCAAAGATGTTTATGAGGGTCGGAATAAACAATTCAAACACTATCAAATATTAATAATGTAATAGGTTGAAACTACAAATAGTAATTACGTCGTATTGATATAGTCTTATATTTTGTAATAGGTTGAAACTACAAATAGTAATTACGTCGTATTAATATAGTCTTACAATTCTGTTACATATTTAAAGAGCCGTACAAATCACAATAATATGTACGAGTATGAACTTTATCAGTAAAATTGTTTTAATTGTTTTTAGTATCAACATTTATTTTATTTATTTATTTAAGATTTGGTACACGGTTAACATACAATATACATACATAATATCAATTATAATAAATCAAACGTGAACACAAAAATCCCACAAGGCATAGCCTGTCTGTGGGTATACCAATCAAAATATAGTGAAAATTATTTTGTTAATAACATTAGTTATTTATAAGGATAAAATAGAGCAAAGTGCTAAGGCATTAACATTGACGCATGCAAGTGAATCATGGACATGACATAAGACGCTTGATAGCAAATTGGATACAGTTTAAACAAGACCACTAAGAAGAATGTGTTATAAGGTAAGAAATAAAGATGCTAGGAAAAAATCTACCATAAACATAAATTTCATTCATAAAATGAAGATGGTCATTTTTGATCTAGGGTTATGTGAAAATGTAGGTAACTGCGGCATAGTTTATTAAAATACCGAGCTGATTTTAACTCGCCACTTGTGCAGGGTGCAAGGAAATGATCATTATTATTATTATTTTTTTTTCATTTGTATTTAATTTTATTTTGCTAATTTATATTTCTTTTGTTAAACTTTCAAAAACGTGAACCTGATAATTTATGCTGTATTTGGTTGGGTTTTTAATAACGTTTATAATAAAATGCATCGATAAATTATAAAATAATTTGTGATAGCTAATAAATTTTGATCATACCAAATTGAAAAAAAAACTTCTAGCAACAGCCCCAAGACTGCTTCCTGATTTTACACATTTTATATCTAAAATCATTATTGTTTTTTTTGCAATATTATGCCATTATATTTAAAATGTAAAACTTGTTTATTAAAAATATGTTTTGTGTAACATTACACCTCCGTGCTCACAGACTGAAATAAAATATTATTATTTTTTTTTATTTATTTGAAAAAATGGGCAACATACAATAATATATTTTTAAACAAATATAATGAATAAGAATAGCAACATAAGTAATTGTAACTTAATCAGCCCACCTTTGATTTCATGGTGCATTGTACTCACTGCTGGTAACAAAAAAAAAATATTCCTGTCTTACGTGGCTCCTGAAAAGAGTCCTGGACATAGAGAATATGTCCACGGACCTGATCTTTTCCAAATTATTATACGTGGTAAGGCATCGGTACCATGGCGAATTCTGGCCGGCATTAGTGTATTTTTTGTCTAAAAAGAACGTTGAAGTGTGTCTTGTTCGTCTGTTGGGTATGTTGAAGTTATTAATTTTCAGAAGGTCTGTAGGTACAGTCAATATTGAAGTTTATTATGTCATAAAGGTACATTAAGTCTGAGGTCCTTCGTCTTGTTTGTAAAGTCTGCAATCCATGATTGTAGTTATTACGAAATTTGTCCTTCTTATGTTTCAAAAATATTTGTTGTATTCGTTCTATCATCATCATCATCATCACTGGCTCTACAGCCCGTTGTGGACCTTGGCCTCCTCCAGCATTCGTCGCCATCTTCCTCTATCCTGACAGGCACTCCTCCAATCCCTTATTCCAACTGCTTCTACGTCCCGCTGCACACCATCCATCCATCGGAGTTTGGGTCTACCGACACTACGTCTACCTTGGGGCTTTAAATGAATGATCCTTTTTGGCACTCTTTCATCACTCATTCTTTGGACGTGCCCTGCCCATCTCAGCCTCCCTGTTTTGATGATTTTTACGATGTTTGGTTCTTTGTAAACATTGTAGACCTCTGTGTTGTGTCGTATTCTCCAAACTCCGTTTTCCTGGATTGGGCCGAATACTTTTCTGAGTATTTTTCTCTCAAACACCAGTAGAGATGTCTCATCTTTTTTACTCAGTACCCAGCATTCAGAGCCGTATGTCAGTACAGGACGTAGTAATGTTTTGTAAATGGTGACCTTTGTTTTCCTCGACAACACCCGAGATGCAAGATGTCTTCTTAAACCATAGAAGCATCTATTAGCCATGAATATTCGGCGCTTGATTTCAGTGGATATGTCGTTCACATCAGTCACCATTGATCCCAGATAGGTGAAGCTTCTAACGGATTCTATTGTGTGAGAGCCTATATTGATTGTAGTGGGGGTCTGGTTATTGTGAACAGTTTTGGTGACTGGCATATATTTAGTCTTACTAGCGTTGATGTGAAGGCCCATTCCATTAGCAGCCCTCTCTAGCTCAACAAATGTCTCCGTCATTGCCCGCTGTGATCTTCCAATTACGTCAATATCATCTGCGTACCCCAGTACTTGGGTTGCTTTATAAAATATCGTCCCAGTTGTTTCTATTCCAGACTCTCTCACGCATTTCTCCAAAGCAATGTTAAAGAGCAGACAAGCCAGGGCATCTCCTTGACGAAGTCCATGTAATGCATAAAACGGTTCAGAAGTGTCGCTTTGAATCCGAACTCTACACTGCGATTGGACCATAGTGAGCCTTACCATCCTTATGAGTTTGTTTGGAATTCCCAGACACTTCATCGCCTCATACAAGTGCGCTCTGTTGATACTGTCATAAGCAGCTTTGAAATCGATAAAAAGGTGGTATGTGTCGATATTATATTCCAGGGTTTTTTCCAGTATTTGGCGGAGAGTGAATATTTGGTCTATAGTGGATCTTCCTGGGCGGAATCCGCTTTGATACTGTCCCACCAGGTTTTCTGCGTATGGTAGTAGTCTGGCAAAAAGGATGCTGGCAAACATCTTATAGCCTGTATTTAGGAGGGTTATACCGCGATAGTTAGTACATTCCAATGCATCTCCCTTCTTATGTAGGGGACATACAATTCCCATCTTCCAGTCGTCAGGCAAAGCTTCGAGACTCCACGCCCTCTCAACCATTCTATGCAGTATTGTAATCAAACATTCTCCTCCGTATTTGAGAAGCTCGCTAGGGATATCATCATGACCTGGGGATCTATTATTTTTTAAGCATTTAAGCGCTGTTCTGACTTCTGTCATACTTGGAGGCAGCATATTGTCATCCTCCTCAGTGTGCAAATTATCTATGTCATTATCACTAGTGTCACTATCATTATTTAAGAGATCTTCAAAATGCTGAGCCCAACGCTTCAATATATCCACCTTATCATTCAATATTTCACCATTCTTGTCTTTGCATGCAGTCATTCTCGGCTTATACTCTTTTCGCTGATGATTTAACTTCTGGAAGAATTTCCTGCATTCTTTCTGAGAGTTGAGATTTTCCAAATCATTGATTTGTAGTTGTTCCCATTCCTTCTTTTTCTTCCTGTGAACCCGTTTCTCCTCTCTTCTTCTCTGTTTATATTCATCTGTTGCACTTCTGGTATTTCGTTGCTGCTGTTTGAGATATGCTTCATTCTTCTTTCTCGTTGCCTCTGCACATTCGTTGTCAAACCACTCATTTCTTCTTTTTGGGTCAATTTGTCCAAGTACTTCAGTTGCAGTATTTCTAATAATACTTTGGCATTCGTTCCATAAGTTATTAGGATCTTGGTTTTCGGTGACTTCTATTAATTTCCTGCTTAGTCCTTCCATGTACTGTTTACGCTTATCATGGTCTTTTAGTGATTCTGTATTAAATTTTGTAGATTTTGTTGACTTGTGCATCTTAGTCATTGATATTCTGGCTCTTATCTTATTAACTACCAGGTAGTGATCTGAATCAATGTTTGCACCACGGTATGTTCTACAATCTAGAAGGTTTGATGCGTGTCTACCATCTAACAGTATATGGTCTATCTGGTTACAGGTCACTCCGTCTGGTGACTTCCAGGTGGCTTTATGAATCGACTTATGTTTGAATAGTGTGCTTCCAATGACCATGCTATGGGAGGCCGCAAAGTCTATTAATCTGCTACCATTATCGTTACAATCATTGTGCAGACTGTGCAAGCCTATGGTTGGTTTATAAATGCCGTCATTTCCCACTTTGGCATTTAGATCCCCTATGACGATTTTTATATCTCCACGGGGACACCTATCGTATGCCCTTGTCAGGCTTTCATACCAACTATCCTTCTCTTCCTCTGTGCTTTCCTCTGTCGTAGCATGTACATTGATTATAGAGTAATTGAGGAATTTACCCCTCATTCTGATGGTACACATACGTTCATCAATTGCTTTAAAGTCTATGATAAGGTGTTTTAGTCTCTTTGCTACTACAAATCCTGTGCCCAGTGTATGATGTTTATCATGACAGCTATAGTATATATTATGCTCTCTTCTTTCAATAACTCCCTTCCCCAACCATCTAATTTCCTGTAATGCTGTTATGTCTGCTTTATACTTTGTTAATTGTTCTGTCAATAATCGTAGTGCAGCTGGTCTGTAAAGGGATCTCACATTCCAAGTGCATAGTTCAAAATCGTTGTCCATTTTTCGTTTGCCAGGTCTTATCCGTTCTCTGGTTGATGTCCGAGGTTCAGCTAGTGGTTTCGTAATAGTGTTTTTTTTACGGGGATAGGTTATTAGCCTCTCGCCCAACCCCCTACCAGGAGGAGGAGGTACTGTTAATATAAATATTATATTGTGAATTCCAGATGACTGACGCATGTTCCAATTGACTTCTTACAATTGTGTTATATAGTAAGATAAATGTTTTCACTTATGTGAATGGTTTGCATACTCTCATCAGGAATCCCAACATTTTATAAGCTTTCAGTGTAATTGTGTCAATGTGTTTGTCAAATAAAATTTTACTGTCCAGTTGTATGCCTAAGTCTCTACAGTCTGATTTCTTCGTCTCCCTGTTGATTGTGTATTGTACTCTTTTTCTTAGAGAATGAAATGGAGTGACATTTTTTTTACATTCAGTAACAGCTTATTCGAGACACAATAAGAAGTTAGTCTATAACAGTTTTGTAGATTTTCATATCACCAGCGTATAATATGTAATTACTGTTCCTTATTACTGTTCCTTATTACTGTTCCTTATTACTGTTATTATTATAATACAATGTCACATCTCAAGTAACAGCTTGACACAAATGTTTGTTAAAAATATAATTATAGATAGGTAGTTTGGACATTAATAAACTAAAATAATTAATTACTTTTATAATGTTTTATATTTAGGTATAATATTCATTTTGTTTTCATAAAATCTAGGGTGTAGGTATAGTATATCAACTAATTACAAGATATTATCTGAAAAGTTCATACCCAACAATATTGAATTATTTTATTTATCAAGTGCAAAGGATTATTCGTTTCGCTTACAAGATAATCATTAAGTAAATGTAATATATCAGAATTTCATATTATTAAATTATTATTTATGTATGGATGAACTAAAAATAATATATTAGCAAAAAATATTATTATTATTAAAAAGTTTTTTTTGTAAGTGAACTCCAGACGAAGGAGAGATACTCTCCGAAACCGGTCGAGTTATCGACGGAGTTAAGTGTGTAACACAAAAAATTTATTTTTGCTAATATTTTGAATATGGCACACAAATTATGTTTTCATAATAATTATAAAAGTAATAAAAATAATATAATTATATGTATCAAACAAAAATATTTATATTAAATTAAGATCGCTGAACCTGCATTATAAGAAATGCCATTTTAAAATAGAATATTTTGATTATACGCCCACTCTTTTCAATAAAATTAATCGAAAAGGTATATTTTTTTTATTTCAAGAACATTTATTAGTTTCTTTGTGAAACATAAAGCGATATGATATGACAGTATTTCGACAATGTTATTTTCCATGAATATTTCAAAAATATATTGAAAATAACCACAATCCAGGGTCATAATTCACAACTGCAAAACACATTCGATCAAAATAAAAATAGTTAATTTCAAATGATTATCGAAAATTCAAATTTAGAAAACGACCATTTTTGTGAATAACACGAGCATTATGATACCAGTAGCCTTACTTCTGAGACACGAATCTGGGGGGCAAGTCTGGTCCAACTGACGAAATCAAAACCCTCGTGATTAGCCATATCATGGATATAATTATCACATGGAGTTCTATGACATCAATAGATTTTATAGAACTCCATATAATAATTATTTCCTTGATATGGGTAATCGTGAGGGTTTTGATTTCGCCGTTTGGACAAGACTTGCCCCCCTGATATCAATTTCGAATTGTCGCTTAGATCCAACCTAGCAATCGCCTGTGTAAATTGAAATTTATACAAATTTCATTCAAATAATGATTAAAACTTTCTTACCTATCGTCTCTTTTATTAGTGCACAGCCACCAATAGAGACGGAAATCTGCTGTTCTTTCAATGACTGGCGGGTCTCCACGTTTGTGGTTGGACTCTTAGACCCGAATGCACAGTCCTAGGTAACTAAATACTAACTCTGAACCTCACAGGAGTATTTAGTATTCTTACTTTAGCAATTCCATTGCATTTATTATTATTAATGAATGTTATTATTCGGTGAGCAAACTTACATTTTCTTGTTCGATGAGCCACTAAACACTTTGAGGTTAGATTGATTGTCATTTCGTATATATGTAATTGCAAATACAGCATAATACATGGTCTGGACACGGAAACGAACGAATTTAAACATGAAAATTAACTAAACAGTGAACAGAAATTAAAATTGCATGCACATGTATATAATTGAAATATGAATAATACCGAAAAGAATTTTAAATGCCCAAAAAAGTAAAACAACGATTCAAGTGACAGATTTCTTAGTGTTGTCATATGGAAAAAAACTAAACATTGCCAATTCGACATTTGTGGCACCTATTATAATTTATATTTATAACAAATCATGTTTTTCTTCCTTTTTTTATATTAATGTTAAATATTCCATTTTACAAAATAAAAGAAAAAACTAAACCATTCCGGGACTCACACAAACACACACAAAAAATCGGTTCATTTGGGAGGAGTTCAGTGACATACACACGTACAGAAGAATTATATATATAAAGATAATTTCTCATTAGTTACATCAAAGTATATACTTATCGGAAATTCAGCGGAGGTTATTAAAAACATTGCTTAGCATATACTTCCCATTCCTTTTGTTATAAAATCTCTAAACTTTCAAAAGCTCAGAGGCAAAAACCCTTTTTTTTAATAGGTTCGTATAAAAACACGAAGTTTTTGTATCGAAAAAATATCTTTACGTTTTTATACACTTCAAAGATGGTATGAATGGGATTTTTTTTTGTATACTCTCGAAACTCGCACTCTTCTGTGATTGATTATAAAAAAAAACGAAAATAACATATTTATGAAAATAAGTTTATTTTTGTCAGCGAGATATAACGAAGAGAAATGTAGAATGTTACTATATACTTATGTATATTGATAATTTTCAAAAACTGAAGCTCTTTGTAGGTATAATATCTAAACTTTTAAATTTTTGATTATAATTTTTTTTTAGGAGAAATAAATGAAAATTGTCACGAAATATCATTTACTCCCGACAAGGAAAAACATCCAACGCTTGCGTATATTTAACTATAATAATATACAGATTGGTTCAAATTAACATCATCATTTTATTGAGATAGTCACTATATTTATTTATTTATTTATTTATTTGGGAAGCCAACAGCTCATTTACATTTTTTATAATACAAATTTTAACATAGAATTCAGAGCCAATAACAAGCTTTCCATCAATAACAAGAAAATACTGTAAACAACTCATGTTACACGCACACACACAAACACACACACACACACACACACACACACACACACACACACACACACACACACATGCACATATACAATTTGTTTGGGATGGATAGGAGGGTACGAGGGAGGAAAATTAGGAGCGTATCACCTTCAATATCTCGCGACGAAACTTATCATATTTCACATTGAAGATGTCCACCCCGCCCCGGCTGAGAACAACGTGTTATGAGAATCACATATTTAATCCATAATATAACTTATTGCAGCTTAAAATATCCGTAGCGAGCAATGTCAAGTGTGGTACGTTCAGGAAATCGAAATGACAGTCAATTGCTTGAAAAATAAGACTGAATCCGGTACTTTTTAAAAATTATCATTTTCTCCGAAATTTGAAGTTAGTTTGGTTTGAACATAAATCCAGTGGGTTATGGCCAACGCTATATTCCTCACTAATAAGTCAATCAACAAAGTAGGCATTCATATTTTGTTAGGAAAATTTTCAGTATTTTCATGGAATAAGTTTGTGAAATTATTTTTGATTTGAATATTTTATTATGAAAACTTGATAATACTTCAATGCCATTTTATGTTGGTGATATGCCTTTTTGCCAAATTGAAAACAAAAATATCAAATTTTAAGTTTCCTGAGCTTGGGGTCACTTTGAAATATTTGACAGTTAAAAAAATATTCAGAAATCCTTCAAAATCTAATGGGATCAAAGCGAGTATTAGATATATGTACATATTTGCAAAATTTGAAAAGAAACGAATGATTAGTTTAGTCTATAATCGATAAAGTAGAATAAACACCCCTTACATAGAACATATTTACAACACACACAGACACATTATGATGAAACTTTCAGAATACAATTTCGGCATGATACTAGTTGATAATCTTCAGTAAAAAACATGACCTTAAAAATCACGAATTCATACCTCAATCCCAATGGGTAATTGAGAAGTAAGGGTTGCATTACAGAAGTATGTAATTTAAGACTTATCTCGTAAGCAGTATTCTCGCAGTACGGGACCTTACCTTTTTCTTTTATTTTTCTCAAATAACTCTTGTAATACTACCCTAAAAAATGAAAAAAATCAATTTGTAAATATTTCCCACACACAGGCTTCCTCACACAGAGATTACTACATTTTTAATGCTTTGTCTCATAATATATTGTTAGATTATTATTAATTTAAGGATTAAATAATAAATATATTAATAATTTCGTTATAATATTATGATATAATAACAGATTTATTTTGTAGAAAGGTAGGTACTTGTTTACGTACAAAGATATGTTTTTTTTTTGTAAGTATCTACTTTAAAAGAGAACAATACATATTACATATATATTATGTAAAGAACCAACGCAGATATCAACTTAAATAATAAAGTTAAGCATTTTGAAATAAGTAAGAGGATTTCCACAAAATGAAAATTAAATTATTGGATAAAAATCTGTTATGTGTAGCCTTGAAGTAATAATCAAATAATATTTTTAAATACCTATTGTAGGATACACGTGCTAAATGTCTTGTATTTTACTACTCCTGGCTCTCAGTAGCCAGGAGTAATAAAATACAAGACATTTCTCTTAGGAAATTGATTTAAAAGGCTCAGATGTATAAAAAAACATTTATTTCTGGGATATGTTTGACCAAACCACTGCCTACCACAAAAAAGAGTTAAAAACCTAATGATTCAAACAACTCAATATTATATTGTAACTTTGGACTGTGTATATCAAATATCAAATTCTTTTGTATCTATTTAACTCCTCACTTACCCAAGGGGATATAGTGGGGAGTTATGATTTCGCAATTTTTAAGGCTATTTTTTAATGTAGATTATCAACTAGTATCATGCTGAGATTGTATTTTGAAAGTTTCATAATAATGTATCTGTGTGTGTGTGCTATGTACAGCGTGTTTATTTTACTTTATCGATTATACACTAAATTAGGTAGGTACCTACTCATTTGATTATTTTCAAACTTTGGAAATTTGTATATCTGATACTCACTTAGACCCCATTTGATTTTTAAGGATATCTGAACAGTGCTTCTTTGTTTTTTTAACTTAAAATATTGACCCCAAACTCAGGAAACTTAAAATTTGAATTTTTTATTTTCAAATTGGTAAAAAGGCACACCACTTTAATAAAATGGCGTTGAAGAATTATCAAGTTATCATAATAAAATATTTAATTTAAAAAAAATATTTAACAAACTCATCAAGGCTTTATTTCCTTATTTTCAGGTGAAATGTTACATACTATTCAAATATATAGAACTTTCAAAAATAACATTGACAAGGAAACTCAATAAGACGGTGTGGCCCTTGCCCTATTCTTATAAATTATACATCATGGTCATAATTGGTGAACGTTGCGCAAGCGCATAAAGTGTTCTCGTAAACCAGCCGAGGACACGTCGTAAGCCCTGTAGGTGCCTCGAGTTCCTGGTTCTTCTACAATATCTCAACTTCGTCTCTCACTGAGATGTTAAAAAAATGTTTATCAATAAACATTGGATAATTAATATTGATTAAAAAGATTTACAAATAATGCATAATTAATACACTAAAATAAGCCAGCTGATTAAATCAAAGTACTAGGAAAGAAAGAAGAAGACAGCTGTCCTATTGAGAGAGCTCGCAGATATGTCGAGTGTATTAAAGAAAGCATTGTACCTATACCGCCCAAGCACGGCACTCAAAAGCATTCTGAGTGTAGTTGTTATAACACTTTAATATAAAAAATATAAAAAATAAAATATAATATATAATGTTAAATTTTATAATGTTGTTGAATATTCTTCAAATAAATTTTTATTGTTTTTTAGAAGTAAATGTAAATATATCTTGACAAATGTGAAATGGAAATAAACCTTATAGACGAAAAGAGTAAAAAATAAAATATAACCATATCCTCTCCCAAAAGTATTGCTACATACAATAGTAGTCAGCAGTCATTATAATCATCTGTGGCGAGGCTATGCCTACCCCACAATGGAAACATCATTCGTCGGATAGTCCCGCATCTCATTCACATCAACGAAGATGGCCGAAGGACATCAGTTCCTGAACCGAATACGCAGCGCTGTTCGGGTTTCGCTCATCAACCGACGAGGCGACTGCAGTGTCTATTCTGCAGTCTGCAGGCAGCGACTGCAGTCTGCAGGCAGTGACTGCAGTCTGCAGGCGACTGCAGTAGAGCCAACAAATAAGCCACAGCGCCCTTGCAGTGATCTTGTATCACTAAACGGCGCTTTATAAATTCTAATTATTATTATTATTATTCTTTAACTATAAGCGTAAAATTAATATCGACCCGAACATCTGTAAAATTAATCATGTATAATATTGTAACTACATAATTTAAACTGAAAATAGAAGCAAATATTGTACGATCTCTTTTATTATGAAACCCTTCACCACTCAATTACTATTTCTACTAATTAACTGATTATCAAATTGCAATATCTTATATATTGGTGTATGTTATTGTGAAGTAATTTGAACATGCCCTTAAAATCGCAACCTGCTGATAGATTATATTCTTTTTTTTTTTTTAACATGTCTACGTAGGGGACGCCAGCTATTAGGATTTGGGTCCATTTTACTCTTCCGAAGAAGCGCACTACGTAGCGTTGGGAGGGGTTTGCAATCTAGAAAAGAGTTTATTAATTCGGATTTTAAAAAGACCCGGGTTGTACGAAGGTGGAAACACAGAATTCGGAAGATCGTTCCACAGTCGGGCTGCTGTGTTAATAAAGGAGTTCGAGAAGCGACTTGTTCGTATATGTTGAAGGTCCACTGTGAATGGATGCTGCGATTGAGTGAAGCGAGTGACTCTGTTGCGAGTGGGTGGAGGAGGGACCAAAGATGCAAGTTCTTCTGAGCAATTCCCGTGGTAGTATCTATAGAATAAACTTAAAATACCGACTCTGCGTCTGTGTTCTAGTGATTGCAATCCATCAGTCAGTGATGGATCATCAATCAGACGTATAGCACGCCTTTGGACAGCGTCGAGGGTATTCAGTAGGTATTGGGGGGCGCCACTCCAGAGGTGACTGCCATATTCAATAATTGGGCGTATTTGCGCTTTGTAGAGTATACAGATCTGGGTCTTAGTAAAATATCTGCGCGCTCTATATAGTACGCTCAATTTTTTGGAGGCGAGTTTCACCTTAGCTTCGATGGAGCCCTTGTAGTGTAATTGGTTCGTTATAGATACTCCAAGCAGGTCGATAGAGCTGCTGTTAGGTAGGGTGCTTCCGTTGAAAGACACTTGCAATTCATTGGGGTTTCTCTTCGCAGAAATTAGACAGGCTTGGGTTTTTGAGACGTTAAATGAAACAAGATTACTTTCACCCCAGGTATTGATTGAGTGGAGGTAGCTATTTATTTTTTGATGAAGGTCTTTCCGGGCTTCTGATATTTCACTCTGTTTAGGAGGTTTGTCAAAAGAGAAATTGTCATGGACTGTGCTGTCATCAGCGTAACAGTGGATGGGGGCGCGTAAGAGCATTCGAGGGGGATCGCGATCCACTTCCACGCCGGCGACGCTATAGAGCTCATTGGCCCTGTTCACCACCGGACGCAGCCGCAACATCGGACAAACACAAAATATCCACCATCCATCGGGTTCAACCACTGCCCCCGAGAATCCAACCACACACGTCAGGGCCTCCGATTGGTCTCGAAATCGGCCGCTAAGTACACTCCGTTTCAAGTCGGAGGGGCTTGTACCCCGACCCCTCGGTCCTCGTGTTGGCGTCCGAAGGTTCCGCGGGCTAACACCGGGGGCATCCGACGCAATCATCACCTGTCAGATTTGACGTCTCGTTGTCAACACAGGATGTCTGACCCGACGTCTGCGCCGGCGGTGTGCCCGAACCACACAACAACATTCGCCACAGTTGACGAGTAACTGCCGAGCGAGACTAGAGGCGTCCGTCCTGCTCTTCTCTAAGTATAGAATGACGAGGGCACAACAGCGTCGGCCGCCCACCCCCGCCTTTACTGCCTGGGCCCTTAGAGCCGCAACCTAGGCTTATATCCCGACGCATCGGTCCTCGTGTTGGCGTCCGAAGGTTCCGCGGGCTAACACCGGGGGCATCCGACGCAATCATCACCTGTCAGATATGACGTCTAGTTGTCAACACAGGATGTCTGACCCGACGTCTGCGCCGGCGGTGTGCCCGAACCACACAACAACATTCGCCACAGTTGACGAGTCACTGCCGAGCGAGACTAAAGGCGTTCGTCCTGCTCTTCTCTAAGTACAGAATTGACGAGGGCGCAACAGCGTCGGCCGCCCACCCCCGCCTTTACTGCCTAGGCCCTTAGAGCCGCAACCTAGGTCAGAAACCTAGGCGCGTAAGAGCAAGTCATTGATATGTAGGAGGAATAGGGTTGGAGATAGAATGGACCCTTGAGGGACTCCCGCATTAATGGAATGGGGAGAAGAAGAGCAACCGTCCACTACAGTTATGACTTCGCGATCTTTTAAAAAATTCGCAATCCAAGTACACAGAGACTGGGGTAGTCCATAAGAAGGGAGTTTCATTAAGAGACCTCGGTGCCAAACCCGGTCGAAAGCTTTAGAGATGTCAAGGGCGACAGTTTGAGCTTCTCCAAAGCGTTCCATAACTCGACCCCAAACGGATGTCACATACGCGAGTAGATCGCCACAAGATCGATTTCCACGAAATCCATATTGGCGGTCGCTTAAAATTTTGTTTGCTTCGAGGTATGTGATCAACTTGGTGTTTAGTACCCTTTCCATTATTTTGGAGAGTACAGAAGTAATAGCGATGGGTCGGTAGTTAGATGGGTTGGAGCGATCACCTTTTTTGGGAATTGGGTCGATGACCGCTTTTTTCCAGTCACATGGGACAATACCAGTTTTAAACGAGAGTTTGAAGAGAAGAAGTTAAATAACAATCCTAATAGCATTCACACCCCTATACGTCTACATTTCGTCGAAGTTTATAACATTTTTTGCTATAAATAATAGAATTCGTGTCAAAATTATAAACATTCCAGCTTTTTCAATATTTGAAATGAGTTTGAGGAAGAAGTCTTTACTCTGAATCTTACACAAATTCGTTTTTCTATAAAATTCCTTAAATTTCCGACATTATCCAAGTGAACTCTAATTCATAAATGTACGCTTTCAGATTAACGTCACACACGTCTACTCTCACGTTCCACTAATTAAACAGTTAAACATTTGGTACATAAGTGACAGCCGAAACTTAACTTTTCCGTTAAAACCTAGTGCCGTTTTTGTGCCGAGGCGTATAACTAAAAGCTCTGTATTAGTTGATCATAATAATAATTGCATTATGGCTAAAGTTTCGGGAGCCGCTGAAGAGTACAACTTCAGACATTGGTATAACATATATACTCATATAATCCAAGTGCGGAATAAACTTGTCAAATTATCCTTGAGTGCTCCGAACAAACAAACAGAATAATACCAGAATTACTAGAAAGTATCCTCGTATATCTTGAAAAATAATAAAAATTGAAATAATCGCGCCTAAACCAAAACCAATAATTTTTAATTTCCATTGATTGGGAATCCAAGTGCGAAATAAAATTGGCAAATTATTCTTGAGTGCTCCAAAATAAATGAACAATAATTCCAGAAAAACTACACAGTATCCTCGTGTGTCTTGAATAATAATAAAAATCAAAAGTATTACGCCTAAGCAAAAACTACTAATTTTTAATTTCCATTGATTGGGTTTCATGCATTCTATTTTTTATTTGATTTTGTAGATCTGTGTTTTGTTTCTTATAATTTCCTTTTTTTTAAAGGCTGAGTTACTGTTAAACATATTAACTATTTGCATGTAACACATCAGATCCAACTGTCGATCGCGATAGTATGTATAATTGAAGAATACGTACCAAACTATTAACACAAATTAATAAATATTTTAAGATATTTTTTTCTATATAAAATATGTAGATATGTATGTCAGGATAGGCTAGTATGGAGGTCAATCTGTTTTTCCTGCCCAGAATATGAAAACAGCATGATGGTATGTATGTATGTATGTTTGGAGATTAATTATCAAACTATTAATTCTTCTTCGATATAATGTATAATGTATAGGCGACTGCCATACAAATTGTATGAAGCAATGTTGTCACTAAATTCAATTTTTATAAAAATTGTTAAAAAAATTGAGACGTAAAACAACAATGCTGATATTTTTTATAGCAAATAAAATTATCTAGTTGGGGTGTTTCGGCTTTTTTCGATATTTTTAAAAACTTTGGAAATATAGGCAGTTAAACACATACATTTATTTTTTAACAGATTTTTAATTATCTCAATATAGACGAAGTTGGAATATTTAATGTAGGAGAACCGGGAAATCCTTATTTTCAAGCGAAAAGAAGTTCAGTATTGCAATACATAGAACTATCAAAAATTGAATTCATAGGGATCTCATTAAAAAGGCATAATTGGTGAACGTTGCGCAAGCGCATAAAGTGATCACGTAAACCAGCCGATGGCAGGTCGTAAGCCCTGTAGGTGCCTTGATTTCCCGGTTCTCCTACAGTAAATATTCCAACTTCGTCTTTATTGAGATAATTAAAAATCTGTTAAAAAATATCTTTGACTCCCGACAGGGAAAAAAATCCAATGTTTGCGCATATGCAATAATAAAAATATTCGATTACATACATTTATCATAAAATGTCTGGAAAAACTCTTAAAGAAACTCTGGAATTTTTTTGAATAAATTCATCTAAGATTTTTTTTTATTTTTCTATATTTATACCAATTTGCAGCATTCTAATTTTTATTGTTTTTGAGATATATGGAAAAACAAAGTAAAATTCAAAATTTGATAACCCCTGACTGAAACAAAAATTCAAAATTCTGAGTAGGTATTAAAGTTTTGTAGGATTATAACTATTTATTTCATTTCATTCATTCATATATTCTGTGTTTTTCGGCTCTAAATTGAGTGGATCAAAAGTTATAAGGGGGGACACAACACATATAAAATGTTCTACTCCGAATTCTGAATTCATCCATCTATTGAACATTTATGCTGCAAGTTGATGTTTTTTTGCATACAAATAGTCCACTACGCCATGAAAAATGTACCTTCCTAGTCTTCCTTTAATACTGTCGATTCATTGAGAAATAAATTCCGTTGAACGAATCGACAGCATAAGGGCAGCATAAGGGCAAATTTGATTTTACAATGCTAACGAAGTATGTTTTCAATCAATTGAGAGTTTGTATCCTGCAAATCAGGGTTTTTTGACATGATAAGTCTGCTTGTACCATGATAGATCTTTGTTAGAATACCCAAGTTTTTCAAGACTTCCTAGTATAATAGTTTTAATGTTCAGCAAAACATTCAAATATTCAACATTTCCTTTGTTCTATGTAATCTTTTGCTCTCAAAGTTCATTGGAGATTCTGTGTAGCTGTTTGCAAGAAAACCTATGAAATATATAAACTTCCTTTTGTTATAACAATGTACATAACTTCATGCCCTATACCTTCAAATGATTGTCTGAAATGTTTTGCACTAGAGCCATCATCTTGTGATACCTGTAGGTACAGGAAGGCAGACTATACTGTTCAGGTATTTTACAACATGTTATATAAGGGAAAGTACAATTTTAGACGCACGTGTTGTGCTCATTATACGGATTACTAAATACTTCCTTGCGGTAAGAGTTTTCATATTAAAGGATTTGTACTTTAATAATAACTCCGACGTACAGTCTCGTTTTATGTCTTCGTATTAATTTGAAATGTTTGTCGTCAGACAGGTGTTTCTGTATTGAAATTTGGGACAGAAATTTGTTTCGTGATAATCTTTAAAGTGGTTGAGAAAAACATTAAATATTTTAAGTTACAATAACTTATGAATACCGTGATCGATTTTCGATGCATTTTACTCCACAATCATAGTTTAAATATTATATATACCTGCTTTACTAAAATTATAACATGTTTTTTGTGTAGCTTCTCGGGCTTCTTCTTCTTCGTTTCCTCAATGCTGAGGGTCGTGATCTATGGGGTCGCTAATGGACAGAACTAGTCGCCTCCAGTCCTCTCTGCCCTCCGCAGCTCGCACCACCGAGTATAGGTCGTTTCCGGTCATCTCCTTAATTTGGTCACACCATCGCGCAGGAGATTCGCCTCTATTTCTTTTGCTTGGTACACTTCCTGTGATAATACTTTTTTCCAGGTTACCTGGCTCTCTCCTGGCGATGTAACCAAAGAAGCTCAATACCCGGCGGCTGCATACTGTAGACAATCTTTCTTTTATTTTGAGCACTTTAAGGACCGAGTCATCTTGCAGTCCATGGAATCCTCAGCATGCTTCTCGCGCAAATAACTTTTATTTCAAGGTAGGTACTATGTCAAACATTAATTTAACACGCACCCAAAACAAGCTGCCTCGTTTTGGACAATTCTGCCTGTATTTATTTATTTATTTATTTATACATCTTCTTGTACATAATATAAACAAATATAATTGTACACTGGCGGGCTTATTGCCATTAGGCAATTTCTTCCAACCAACCAGATTACAGAGTATTACAACATTGTGTATGTAACAAAGCAAATAAATAAAAGTAAAAGAAATCAAAGAAAATACGTATAACACTTAAACTTTTAAAACAAAAAGAAAAAAAAAATCATAGCAAGAAAAAAGAATATGATAAGGACAGGAGAGGAAATCGGGATCAGGTGTTCAAGGATAAATATTCCTTCTTTAGTTTATTCTTGAAAATTCTAAGTGAGTTAGACGACGCAATATCCGGACTAAGGCTATTCCATAATCATGCTGATTGTACTTCGAACGAAGAGCTGAGAAATTCTGTATTATTGATAGGGATGGATAGTGCAGTATCTATTAAAATTAAAAATATACAATTTTTTAGCATAGTTTCAGGTAAGTATGCCCAAAAATTTATATGCATAATAGTTATAGGTAGATACAATGCGTATGTATGGTGGAGGTAAATATTTCCTACCTACACGACACTATGATTGTGCAGTGTGCGGTAGGTGCAATAATAAACGAATGGGTTATAGCCAAAGACCTTATATACTAAAGTATTATAAGGTCTTTGGTTATAGCCAACACTAAACTCTCCATACCATAGCAATTGTTCATTTTTTCTTCTTGAAAGGTTGACAATCTCTATGTAAATGCATTTTTATTTAAAACATTACTATTAGATTCTTAAACAAATATACGATTCCGAGAGGACAAAAGTTTTCACAATACACCAACAACAGAAAATCATTGTTACAGAAATCATTGTATTAATTTTCTACTGATACTTTTTCAAAAATGAATAGTACCTTTTTACCTTAGTAAACATTTTAAAAATGAACAGTAGGTAGGTACTTCCATAAATTGTTCACAAAGATTTTTTCGCCATATTTAGTAATATGATTGTTTTTTGAAATATAAAAATTACATAATATTATTGTAACCTTATTATTGAAGTTTAATCGATGGTTTATTCATAGTTATCGTGCATTTAAAATTACGTAAAAATAAATTTATGTATTTATTTCGTATTCAATTCCATAGTATTTATTGTTTGTTGTCAGTAAGACAAGTATGTTTGTATTCATTTATATGTTTTTATTGATGTCTATTTAAATATTATGTTATGTTGCGGGTGAATATTACACAGTGAGTTTAGAGCCGTAGATTTGAGATCAAATATTGATTGAACACAATTTTTTTAACACAAATTAAATACGATAATTAAAAGGATACCAACTGAGAACTGAACACAGTTTTTAACTGTAGAAAACAATAAACTACAATTAAAAACTGGGTCATCAATGGGAATCTAGGACCTTTGGTTCAGTAGTCAGACATCTTACCAGCTGAACCACGAAGGGCGACGATATGTAAGAGATGTAATATTAAGTTTTTACCCCCACCATTTGTCTAAAATTGGCGTTAATTAGGTATTGTTTTTTAGTAGTAAGTAGTAAGTTTTGTTTCTTAAGTAGTAATTAAATGCATAACAATACATAATTTAATAAATCTTCTGTTAAAGAAGGTCTGGAATTTTCCCTCTGTCAAGGTCTTCCTTCCCCCTTGAACTGATTTCAGCTCCAGTGATCGTGAGTTATGTGAATCTAAGGGTCAAGACTTTTATACACCCACTGTTTTAATCTTAGCTGGGAAAATTAATTTATCAAATAATTAAATTTAATTGGATAGTACCTACCATACCATACCATCACGCCATTTCCCTATTTGGGGTAGGCAGAACCATACAAGCGCCAGACCCCTCGCTTCATTCACGTCCATGCATCGTATCATGCACGCTGTTCTGTTATACTCACTTCTAAAGTCTTCATCTTTCAAAATTCTATTTATGGGATCGTGTCAAATTTTCATTGGCTATGCATTCCTCTTTTTTTATTTCCAAATAAAAAAGAATCACATAAGCCATAATTACATAACAATATTAATACAAAATACAATACAAGTATAATATATATCAATATTAGGTACTTGGATATATTGCCTCACTAGGTAAAAGCCTGTTCCGAGGCAATACCTATTCAAAATGAGTAACTGTGCAAGTATTTAGTCAGTCAAAATTTGGTCCGTGCGTATTGTATGTACATTGTACCTATATACATGTGTTGGTTGATATTAGGACATGAGTGAGATCCGTCATTTCAAAACATGAGTAAGATCCCTCTCACACTCTTCTCTGCCTCTGTCCATTGTTACTGCCACTTTGTTACTAATCAGTAATTTGTTTATATTGGTAGGTATTGTTTGGTAGGAGTAATTGAAGTAAGTCAGGTATTATGTATTTTATTATATATCCGCGGCGCTAAGTAAATGTAATGTCTTTGTGAAAAAGTAGTATGTACAGTTGTTGGATGTAGCAAAGTTCTGCTTCTTGTGTTTAACGTCAGTGTGTATTGTAGTACCTAAGTATTTTGATGGGTCGTTACGCATTATTTTAATAATTGTCTTAATATACAATTGTCGTATGTCCAGCACTCTTTTATCAGCCTTATATTATACTTTTTTTGTCAGACGGTCATGACTCATTCTTTTCTATGTGGCAAAACCTCCTTATGGCATTTATTTTCATCTAACTTACGATATATCTTTCAATTATACATTCTCGTCTAATATCCTTATTTCTTATTCTATCATACATCGTTTTACCACATATTCGTCTAAGTGACCATTTATTTTGTAAACATGTGATAAAGACAGGATTTTTTTAAAAATCTCTCTAAATTTTGATTTTGCTTACATTTTTGATTTCAATTGTATTTATTTATTTATTTATTTATTTATGATCATATAAACATATACATTATTTTAATATAAGATAAATCTGTTCTGAAGCAGCCACCTGTACATTTGTGAAATTATTACATTACAGTAAAAAACAAAAGAATAAGAAATCTATAAAAATAAACATTAGGAATAATTACATATTTTAAATTAAAAAATACAGATTTAAATGTGAAATAGGTACACACAATCTAAACAGACAACAAAAAATAATAAGTTAAGAAATTATTGTTGCAACGTTCCTTTCATTTTGGGTTCTACCCACATCGAGTAGCCACTTGGTACCACTTGGTATATTAACAGAATTTCGCAGTCTCCTACCCCACTCCGTAGGGAACGTTTCAGAGCTTATAGGCCTATTCATCCCCGTAGCGGCTGCTCATCGGGCAAAACAAGGAAATACTATCAGGCATATTTCATACCACTACCACTTAGGCTGTGTTTCTCGGATTAAAATAAACAACAGTAAAAGTATAGTTAAAATACTTTGATTTCATAAAATTGTTCAAAACTTTTGGTCGTTTTATTTGAATTTACTGCCGCCAAAAGAAGCAACTTTGAACAATTTTATGAAATCAAAGTATACATATTAACTATATTTTTACCGATACTTTTGTTGAAACAACCCAGCCTAAGAGTCCAACCACAAACGTGGAGACCCGCCAGTCATGAATAGTATAGCAGAGTTTCGCCTCTATTGGTGGCTGTGCTCTAATAAAAAAAAAACGGTAGTTAGGAAAGTTTTAATCATTATTTGAATATAATTTGTAGTAATTTTCATCTAACTTACTATATCTCTTTCAATCATACATTCTCTTCTAATATACTCATTTCTTATTCTATCATAGGTACATCGTTTTACAAGATATTCGTCTTAGTAGCGTCGTTTCAACCGCGTCAATTCAACTTTCACGCGTATTCTGTCCATGTCCATTGTCCATGTCTCACTAGCGTACATTAGAGTCGTTACGACGATAGCATTGGAAATTAATTTATAAAATCCTGTAAAAATTGTTGTAGCTCCGTAAATTTTAGTCATCCTACTTATTCCTGAAAAATATTATTGAATCCATTTGCCATACATTTCTTGGATACATGTATAGTTAGCTTTCATAAATTGCATTGATATGGGAACTCAATAATAAGGCATAATTGGTCAACGTTTCGCAAGCGTATAAACTGATCACGTAAACCAGTCGATCACTAGTCGTAAGCCCTGTAGGTATCTTGAGTTCTTGGTTCTACAAACATTGTCAAAAATATTATGTTTTTTTACGAGTGACAGTGCTATGTTTGCGACTTTGTAAACGTCAAAAACTAGTTTCAAAGTTGGTCGTTGGTTGTCCGAGTTAAACATGGGTTGAAATAAATGATTCATATTTACATATTTCAAACAAAATATAACTATTAGCTCATATATTTTATCGAAGTGTACATATGGGATAAATTTCAACGTAAAAATATATAGCTCGATACTATCATATCAGTCTCAAATCGGTTTAGTCGCAAAATTCGGTTCTATGACTTGACGCCCTGATAAAAATTAAAAAGACAATAATATAAACAGAAAAAAATATATGAATACGTAGCCTGGCAAATGGTGGACAACACGAATACAAGATCAAAGTTTTTTAAAACGCTTTATGTGTTATAAAAAAATATTTTCGTGGTATACGCCGCGCCGTGCGGGAATCTATGTACCACACGAAATCGATGTGCATCAACGGTATAATGATCTACGCGCGAGCTGAAGGTGGTTTTAGAGCCTGTCCAGATGAGGCGTTTTGCGCGCGAACCCAATTTATATTCAGTTCAGTTGCAGTGCCGGCAACCCGAAGTTTATTAAATAAGAATACATGAATTACAATATATTTTTCGTTCCCCGTCACACTAGAAAAACCTGTTCTGAGACGGCTCACTTATAAAATTACTGTTTAAAATATATTATATATTTTCAAGTTCTAGCCTAGATAATTCTGGCCTTGAAATTGGCCTTGAATATTGGGTTCAGATACCGCGTTTTACGCGCGTTCTACGCCGGGAGCTTCTTCAAACCAAATACGTTCACTCGCCACGGATTCGCGCGTAATACTGGACGCAGTAATGGCACCCAAGTAAATAAATAAATAAACATTTATTGAAACGAAAAGAAGTTTACATACAAAAACAAAGACATATAAAAAACAAATATAAAACAAAAACAACCTTTCTGACTCAAAAGGACCATGCTCAGCTATGTTGCAGGAAGACAAGCCCCCCAGCAGCTGATTTTCAGCATGATTGCTTCCTTTTGTTTATGTATTATAATACGTGGTCTACTTTATTTATATGCAGATAAATATTAACACAAAAAAATACAAAAAATGCTCCAAAAATACACATATATAAATATACACAAATACATTAATATATATTATAAACACGCACATACATATATACACACAGTATCTCGAGTATCTCGATTCGCGCGGCGCTCGCGTGTAAACGGGCGAGTCGAGAGTCGTGCTCATTACACGCGTTTTACGCGCGAGTGAAGAAACGCGCGGCAGCATCTGGGCAGGATGTATGTAGCTCTAGTATCTCGAGAACGCCTTATCTAGACTAGCTCTTATCATTTTCTTCATTGGTTTATTTTTAGTATCCGACAAAAAGACGTTAGTATTAATATGAAACCTTTTCCTATTAATGTACTTCCGAATTTAAATTCAATAAAAACCCGCAAAATGGTAATTTTGTTCGTTAGACAATTTATTGAAATATCGATGTTCTGCAAGGAGTCACCACCAATTTAATTAACAGAAAAATGTAATTTATTTCTGGAAGACATGTAAGTGCTCCAACTTTATTAATAGAACCGTAAAAAAAAATATATATATATATATATATATATATATATATATATATATATATATATATATATATATATATATATATATATATATATATATATATATTTATATATATATATATATATATATATATATATATATATATATATATATATATATATATATATATATATATATATATATATATATATATATATATATATATATATATATATATATATATATATATATATATATATATATATATATATATATATATATATATATATATATATATATATATATATATATATATATATATATATATATATATATATATATATATATATATATATATATATATATATATATATATATATATATATATATATATATATATATATATATATATATATATATATATATATATATATATATATATATATATATATATATATATATATATATATATTATATCTACAAAACGAAAATTGAGACGACGGAAAAGAAATTCGATAGAAGCCAAATAATAAAAATCTCAAGAGAGAAAATGTGAATTCTGTAAGAAAAAGTAAGTATGTATTTCCTTTCTAGAAGAATTTCCCACTTTTCCTAAACCGATATGTACAGAGGCTTGACATATTCTTAGACTCAATTGAAAATTTCTACTTAGTAGTTTTTGAGATTCTTTGAGGAAAAGTTCTGGGTCAGTGAGATGTTAAACATCATAATATAATGTACCTACTGAGTCTCCAGAATGTGGTAATTTGTTATAGGGTGCGTCTTAAATTGATATTTGACATACATTTATACCATCACGCCATATTCCTTACGGGGTAAGCAGAGAGAACCGAGCGCCATACTTCTCTATTTTTGCATACATTCCTAGCTTCCTTTACATCCATGCATCGTCTCATACATGCTCGTCAATTATTCAAGCTTCTTCAATTTCCTTCTTTCAAAATATCATTCACATGGTCATGCCATCCCTTTCTGGGGCGGCCCCTGCTATTCACTCCATCTCTTACACCCATGTATATTTTTTTGGTCAGTCGTTTATCATTCATTCTTTCAATATGTCCAAACCACCTCAAGGAATTCGCTTTCATTTTATTTATAATACTCTTCTTCATCTTGCATTCCCTCCTTATTTCCTTATTTTTTATTCTATCATATATCGTTGATATTTGACATCAGTAGCGGAATAGCTCATAGAAGTCGAAATTCTTGGTTTGCCTTAATTCAAGACCTTATATTTTTTGATTGTTTTATTCCAACCACACAGTAACAATGGAAATTAGACGTACGTATGTTAACGATGCTTTACAAGACAACAAATGTAAATATTATTTTGGCATGTGAATTTAAAATAAATATTTTAAAGCTACTAAGTATGAAAAACGATGCTCAAATATGTTGAATTTTCGACATTTTCCAATTTTATTTCGGGGTTTGCGTAGTCCAAAGGTTTTAGGCACGCCTTTGTTTGACATACTACCTACCTGTTTGTTGTCGGAGAAACGATACAATACAATGCGACATATTATTTTAACTAAGCAATTAATATTTTTTTTTACTTAAACTAAAGTAATATACACTATTTTTCATATCAGGGGGGTAAGTCCCGTCAAACGATGGAATCAAAACGCTCATGATTACCCATAACATGGATATAATTACATATCATATGGAGTACTATAATTAAGATACTATGCAACTCTACATACATATGTATGAGATAATAATTATAAATATATCAAACTTAAAATTTCATCTTCTTAATCTAATTTAACACTTATGTAATATACTGACACATTTATGTATGCAATTTCACACATCATTAACACAATATCTCACCATAATATGTAACTATTCCTAATTTATCTTATTAATATATTACAATAACTTAAGCGACAACCTGTAATTGGCTTTATTATTAATCAAATCATCGTTATTTTATATAATTTTTTATATGCTGTATGTTTTCCTCTTAATAAAATTAATAAAATCAAAATAAATAAATAAAATTAAAAAAAATAAATAAAATAAATAAAATAAATAAAATAAATAAAATAAATAAAATAAATAAAATAAATGAAATAAATGAAAAAAAAAATAAATAAAATAAATTCAAGAAATAAAATAAATAAAATAAATAAAATAAATAAAATAAATAAAATAAATAAAATAAATAAAATAAATAAAATAAATAAAATAAATAAAATAAATAAAATAAATAAAATAAATAAAATAAATAAAATTAATAAAATTAATAAAATTAATAAAATTAATAAAATTAATAAAATAAATAAAATAAAATTATAACCATGATATGGGTAAACATGAATAGTTTTGATTCCGCCTGTCTACCACACTTGCGTCCAAATTCTTATTTTTAATTTCTAAAAATAAACTTATACAAAGTTACTCAAGAAAATTTCGAAAATTATTTTTAATGTTGGATAGAGTCGCGTAGGTACATCTTATTTTACACATTTCGAAATGCTTAATACATCTGAATGTTAAATCGCACCAAAATGTTCGTTATTTTTGACAAAAAAAATTAAAAACACTTACGAAAATCAGTGGTGACATTAATGAATATAATATATTCATTAATGTACATATAATATATTCATTAATGTTACAAGATATATCACAAAAATATTATTATTGTGATATATCTTGTGTCGACGGAGATTCCCGAATGCGGAGTCGGATGCATTCGTATATTGAATGAGCAGCGGGGTCATTATGTTGCCTAGGCCTATAGAGTAAATACCGTACATCGTGTAATTATTGTTTGTGTTATATTGCGTGCATATTTCGAGTACTGTATATTTTATATATTGTATTTGTAAATTATAATTGTGTAATAAAGTCTATTTGAATAGCATTCTGGACTTATCACTCACATACTTTATAAATATTATGACCCTACATACATTCGTTTATCACCTGAGATTATCAATTTTGCTCCATTTAGCACCCAAGAAATAAAATATGTTTATCATAGAGTCTAATAATTTGGCAAGCTCCTGTATATATGAACATGAACAACACATAAACGTTCACCGAATTTCATTTCTACTTTGACTTCCGTTCACAATTATTCTTTATTTTTTTTCTTTCCTTTCCTTTTCCACTTTGACTCAAATAAATTAATTTTTTTGTATCAAGAAATACAAACACACAAAATTGTAAAAATAAAATAATTAAATACATGACTATCTTCACATATGATGTATGTAGTTCAAAGAAAATCAAATTGTGTTATAACCGACGTTCTATTGCTATAATTAAAAACACTATGATAAGATTCTGTATTTTATTCTCCTTACTACCTCTTGGGGTAGTGAGGAGTATAAAGTACAGAAGAGAGATTTTCAAGTTTTTCTATAGTTGCAGATTATTTAACTAGTATTATACTGATATTGTATTCTGAAAGTTTCATCATAATTTATACACACATATGTGTACTATGTACTATGTACGGTGGGATAATTCTACTAAATCGATTATAGACTAGAAAAATCATTTAAATTTTGCATCTTTTCAAATTTTGCAAATTTGTATATCTAACATTCGCAAAGACCCCATAAGATTTTGAAGGATATATCATTAGTGCTTTTTATTTTTTAACTAATTTTTAAATGTGACCTCAAGCTCAGGAAAAATACAAATTTGATATTTTTATTTTCAAATTACTAAAAAGGCACATCACGTACATAAAATGCCATTGAAGTTTTATTAGGTTTTCATAATAAAATATTCAAATCAAAAATAATTTATCAAACTGATTTCATATCAATTCTTTATTTATTTATTTATAGAAGAATCTGCAATAGAACGATGTATGACAGGGTAAGAAATGAGAACATAATGAAAGAATGTAAGATGAAGAAAGATATCATTAATAGAATGAAAGTGAACACACTGAGATGGTTTGGCCACATGGGTAGAATGAATGAGGAACGCCTGACGAAGAAAATATACTATGCGGATAGGATTGGATTGAGAGGCCAGGGCCGCCCAAGAAAGGGATGGCACGACCATGTGAACGATATTCTGAAAGACGGAAATGTTAGAAGCATGTACAATAGACGAACATGTATGAGACGATACATGAATGTTGACGAGGCGATGAATGTGTGCCAGGATAGAAAGATATGGCGTTCGGTTCTCTCTGCCTACCCCGTAAGGGACATGGCGTGATGGTATGTATGTATGTATATATCAAGGAAACGTACAGTTTTGATAAATATATATTGTTGTGGTACAAAAATATAATCAAATAAACCGGCAAAGTTTTCATAAATGGTATACAATAAGATACTTTATGGAGTGACTTGGTAGTGAGCAGTATAGCGTTGGCCTCAACCCACTCGTTTTTATATAGTGTTTATTATTTTTTTTTTTTGATGCTATTTGTATTGGTGCTTTTTTTGTTTTAATGATTTTTGTATTGATGCTGTTTTTTTTTTGTTTTGATGCTTTTTGTTTTATTTTTGTGTTTCTATAGTTATAATATTATTGATTTTATATATTTTGTATGTTTTTATGTTTTTATGAAATTGAATCGTTCTATATGTAGGTAGGTACTCATTTTCTCAGCACAAGCATTTTATGCTTTTTGGGAAAGAGAAAAAAAACAGTGTAGGTATATATTCAAATAATTGTTATAGGTATATATTATATTGTTTTATTGAGAAATAAATTAAAAAATATTTTTGTTAGATATTTTGTATTATTAGAATGTTATCAAGAATGACGGTTTACGTTTTCGATGTGGTATAGGTACATCTTATATTAGTCGGGGGGAGCTCATTGACTTTGATTTATCTTCAACAGAATAGATCAATGCATGCATTCATTGTTCGTTCATACCATTAGGGCATAAATCCACAATGCAGGGTAACCATCGACATATGATCATATGTGAAATAATTTATAAAAGTAAGCTAGATTCGTGCGTATATCCCAGCACACCAGTCTAAATTATTTTACTACATTTCTTTTCGCGTGTTAATCAGTCCCAATTATTTTATTACATCTCTTGCCACGGGCCTTTCAACCATTGCAGTCGATGTATTTTTTTACATTTAAAAAATGTTAGAATCACAAAAACGGTTCACCAGCTCATGCTGTATTTTATCCTTCGTATTACATTCTCACAGAGAGACCCAAAGATTTCTCTCAACACCTTCTGTTCAAAGACCAACTACCCATTTGCATCCTTTATATTAAGCACCATATACACGTTTTAATCTAAAGGAAAGAAGCAAGAGTTATCTAAACTAGTTGCGTGTAACACATGAGATGCAACTGTCGATAGCGATAGTATGTAAAGAATCAAACTATAAACCTATAAATCCAAATTATTATATTATAAAGGATAGTATGGAGGTCAGTCCTCTTTTCCTACCCGGAATATGAAAACAGCACGATGGTTCTGTATATATGTATGTTTGAAGATTAAGTATCAAACTAAGTCCTCTAACATATTGTGTATAGGCGACTGCCATACAAATTGTATGATGCAATGTCGTCACTAAATTCAATTTGTATAAAAATTGTGAAAAAAAATGAGATGTGAAAAATAAAATTATCTAGTTGGGGTGTTTCGGCTTTTTTCGATATTTTTAAAACATTTTGAAATATAGGCAGTTAAACTCATTAAAAAAAATATTTTTCTTAATTAAAATTTTTTAAGAAACCCTGGAATTTTTTTGAAAAAACCAATTTGAGATATTGTATTTGTCTATGTTTATACCAATTTTCAGCGTTCTGGGTTTTATGGTTTCTGAGATATATGGAAAAATAAACCAAAAATTCAAAATTTGATAACCCCTGTCTGAAACGAAAATTCACCATTCTGAGTATAAAAGTTTTGTTGACCTATATCTGTTTATATATTTTGAAATTTTGGACTCTGTCAATTGAGCGGATCAAAAGTTATAAGAGGGGGGGGGAACAGACACGGACACACACAGACACACAAAACTCACATAAAATGTTCTACTCCGAATTCGGAGTAAATCCATGTATGGGAATATACATGCTGCGAAGCCTCTAAGTTGGTGTTTTTAGCATGCAAAAAGTCCACTACGCCATACAAAAGGTTCCTAGTATTCCTTATACGCGGGTATTGGCTTAATACTTTATTTTATTTATTTTGTTATTTTATTTTATTTATTTTGGTAAAATAAACAGGATTAAACCTTTAATTATTCTACACGATTAATCTTAAAAAATAATTACATCACTGTGTATAAAATTACAAATTACAGTGTTATGGGTCGTGTCAGGTGGTTAAAGGAAAGCCCTTAGCATTCTTATTATTTTATTTTTCTTTAATAGATTATTTCTTATTGTAGGTAATATAATTAGTTGTACTAGCGTAATTACTTAATTAATACAGACTTTTAATAATATATATGTATAGATATAGATATAGATCTTAATGAATTGACGGACACCGAACAATGTATAGCACTAGCTATGTATCTCTTAAATTAGTCGTAGTATAATGATCAATGTATGGAGATGATACTCTCCATATGTAACAAGTCTAACAAGAGATAAAAAGTGGGGATGTGGTAAACAATACAATGTATCATCATGTACTTCTCTATCATCCATCATTATCTCCTATTGAAATAGTATAGAAAAGTTTTTAGAGATTCGTTTATCAATCATTATGAACTTTGAAACACACGTATCCAGTATTACCTACTGGTTTGAACGTGAAATATTTATTGATATAATAGACAAATAAGCATTGGTTATCGTATGCAGGAATGTACTGGTCCATAACAACAGTACAAAAATTAAAATAAATTAAAAGCATACAAGGTAGTGGGTACAAAAATCAAAATAAATTAAAGCATACAAGGTGTTCATTCGCTTGTTTACAAAAATATATACTTACCGAAGTGGGTAGGAAACGAAACATCAAAAATTCGCACTTCTTACACATACATATTAGCTATCCCGCATTGCATACTATGGCCCGAAATTTCAGTTGGCCCTTAAATCGTTGGATTTGGTAATCCAAGTTAAAAGTTTAGGGAAGATTAAATTTCATTCGCGTATTTCAGTGCAAAATGACACGTCAGTTACGTAATCTTCAACTATAGATATATTTTACGTTTTTCTATGGTTATTGTCTATAACGCATCTGTCAAAATTGTATAACCTTAAATGATACGTGACGCGAAGCTGTGACTAAATATTATTTTATTATTATAACAACACATTATTTTATTTGTTTCATTACACAGCATGTTACTTTTTCAATTTTTTATACCGATCGATGTTTTTTTTAATTAAAATCAAACATTGTAGTGAAAAAATGTCATTGAATATGTACTACGTACGTAGTACTACAATGCAAAATGTATGTACATTTTACAGATGGATATGGAACTAAGTGATAATGGTAAAATAGTGTCTTATGTAGAAAATTTAAGAATACACATTATATATATATATATATATATATATATATATATATATATATATATATATATATATATATATATATATATATATATATATATATATATATATATATATATATATATATATATATATATATATATATATATATATATATATATATATATATATATATATATATATATATATATATATATATATATATATATATATATATATATATATAGAAACAGGATGGATCAATTTAAAAAGTGGGATGAAAAAACATCGCAAAAATAAAGTTACGTGCCTGACGTTTCATTATGGCTGACAGTTTATTTCGTTTGTTGTCATGCAATACATTATAATCATGTAAAAAAGAAAATAAATATTAAATACATGAACCACTTCTATATCAAGTCTTTTATTTTAACAACAAAAATAAATCATGATTATAATTATTATGCATAGTTATTTGTAGTATAAAATGAAATGAAACATTAAAGCGTGCGGCGATTAGTACGCCACCTGGCGAAAAAGACTAGAAACAATACTTAACTCAAGATTAAGACACGCGATCCGCCAGAAACGTTGAGTTAAATATTTGTCGTTTTGTGACGTATTTAAGGGAAGATTAGGTACTGAAATACGCAATATTTTTGTTAAACTTGAGTTAAACTCCTAAGGGCCGACTGAAATACTGGGCCTATGTGAGCATAGATTGCACAAGCTCCGCAAATCAAGGCAAGAAAACATATTTTTTAAATTCATTAAATTCTGAAAAAAAAGTCTATAAGAGCGCTGGTCAACGATATGCTATTAAAATCGCGAGTAAGTCTAGGGAGGGAGAAAATAGCCTATATTAGTTTTATATGACTTTAAAAGAAAAAAGTCCCAAGATCTTGTATACATTTTTTTTGCATTAAAATTCAATAGATGCAGTATAATGGGGCATCTAGTCTGCCATTGACGATATTACTTTGTCGATATGTTAAGAGAATAAATTATCTTGAACAAATCGACAGTTGCAAAAGTATGTATGTAGGAGCTAGATTTGAACTTTCCCAATAGTTACTTCTCAGAGGATGAGCGAAATCCACTGAAAATATCTGACCTTTAATCCGAGATTTCTCTTATGAATAAATAACATTTGAGAGAACCTTTGTAACGGGAAAATGGGATGCTGCAACGAGATTTTACGGATATATTTGGAAATCTTATAAGTATGTAAATTTACAAATTCACTTTAAACTAACTCCATAGATGAACAATTGTAGTAGTTGGTTAATTTGAATTTGAAATTTCCAACTACACAGTGTATCGATTTAGAAATTAATATATATATAGAATTTGATTTAACATTAATAAGTTAGTCAGACTAATAAAATTCCCTCTGTTACAGAGTAACGAATTCCCAGAACTGACATAAAATAGGACTAGGACATAAGGCCAGGAGGTTGGTACACAAAGTGAAGTATAACGAGCGTATTCCAAACAAACCAATGTTTTATTTTATTTTAATGTAGTTTCTTGGACAACTAAAAGTTACTATGTCAAATAATTATAAAACACCCAATAACAAGTTGCCACATTCTGGAGACTTGCGATATTAGGTACCTACTAAACTTCAATCATCTGTATGTTTTAGCTTTAAGTTGAATTTGTAAAAATTATTAGTAAAATGTATGTAATATGTAAAATGTAGAAATGTTATTTGCTCCTGTCTCTAGCACAAGTTTTTAAACTTAATAGGGACAGTGCCTATTGAAAAAAAAAACTATAATAATTTAAATTTTTGTACTATATGGTTCTTTATATTATGTACCTATACTTATTAAAAAAATGATAATATCTCACAGATCCAGACCGAAAACAAAATTAAAAACTGTGTGTCCACTGGGAATCAAACCCGGATCCTTGGATCAGCAGTTAAATATCTAACCAACTGAATCACGAAGGCCGATATGTTATTATAAATATAAATCAGGTATTAATGACATATTCATATAGCAGTATAGCTATTTGCATTTCAAAATATAAATCCACTTTTTAATAAAATCAACATTTTGATAGAAGTGTTGAGTACTGTTTTATTCATTCCGAACCATTCGGAAAATATTCAAACACGTTATATTGATCTGCGCCAAATTTTAGTGATAGTCACGCGGTCTATACCAATACATTTTTTAAATATTTTTAATGCGCCGTTTAATGATTCAAGACCATTCCAAGGCCGCTTATATTTCCATCTTATGTTTCTCTACGAAACAATGTGCTTTGATATCTGGAGATAGTGCATTTCACTTAATAGGACCATTAACACCAAAGCATCGGTCATAGTAAGCCGCTTTGTCTTGGTACTTTGTGATCCAGGCGACATGAGTGTGAGATGCTTCCCAGAAAGTTATTTTCTCTGACACAGCTCTTGAATTTTGGTGCTAGGATGTAAAACACAGCATTGATCACCATCAAACAAATTTTGTAATTAACTCGCTCTGCACACTTCAACCAGTATAATTCATTTAGTCGTGTAAAACAACCCGAATGCACTTTTGGAGTTATTGTATCACAATTTCAAACAATATAATAAAATATCGATTTTCCTGTGAGAGCATATTGACAAATAAAATCATGGAGAAGAAATTAACGGATATCTACGGAAAATTAATCATCTATGTTTGTGTTTATATATTATCAATATGAAGCCAATCGGATTGAAGAGAATTATTGTTTAGGCTGTAGAGAGGACACAACAAAAACAACGTAGGCAAATGATGAATTCATAGAGAAGAAATAAAAAGTTGTCTATGGAAAACAAAAATAAAAAGTTGTCTATGGAAATCAGCTCTAGGTACATGCATTTTTCACATATTATGATGTAAATATAAATTCGATCGGACTTATAGTTTGGGCTAAGGTATACGCCATACATACAAACGCATCAAGAAGAAACTCAGTGTGCACTCCCTGCATGATACCTGTTGAAAAAATGATGTAAAAAATACTCTTAAAATTTGTGAAATCATCACTTTTCCATAAAGTAAAACGGGCCTTTAAAATGGAATAAATTTCCACTTGACATAGGTACGTGGAGCTCAGAGCATTGACTTCTCAAGACTGCCTTGTTTCGTAGAGCCAACGAATAAGCTACAGCGCCCTTCGAGAGATCTTGTATCATTGAAAGTCGCTTAATAAATTCCTTTTATTATTATTGGTGGAGAGTAAAAATAATGAATGCTGATTTGCTCAATTTATTGTTAACGCACACTGCACATAATATGGTAATAATATTATGAAAACTTATATCTATAATTAAAAGTAAAGACTTTTTGACTCTACATTAATTTTTTATTCTGCGCGATAGGCCTATTTCGCCTTGTTAGGGCATTAACTAGCTTATTAATTAGCTTAGTTAATGCCCTAACAAGGCGAAATAGGCCTATCGGGCAGAATAAAAAAATAATGTAGAATCAAAAAGTCTTTACTTTTAATTATACATAGATATAACTTATAATGGAATTCTACCAAATAAAAACTTCGTCGATAATTATGAAAACTGTTTAAGTGACATCTCTTGTTAGTTTATTGAGACGTTAGCGTTTCTTAAACATTTAAACATATTGTTTAAAAAAGCTACCTAAAACCTATCTACATAATATGATATAAAGAAGGTTTTAAATTTTGTTTTTTTTTTTGGGCGAGAGGGGATAATTTTATCGATTATTTCAATAATTTTAAGAAACACAGCACTGACTGGAGTTTGTGCGGGTCACATTATCTTATCTTGGACTTAAGCACTTCATCTGTGAAGTCTTAATGGTGGCTTAAGCAGACACTCAAACCATTCTGCCTTACTCTCTGAGGTGTATTTAATTGGAGAACGGTCAGCGTGGATAGTCTATATATGTATGTAATAGATACCCATCTGATCGAATTATAAGAATCGTGTCTATTCGGGTGTTATTTCAAACAAATAACTACCAATAGCAAAATAGGAAAGTTACATAGTGGAAAAATCCATATTGTGTATCAAAAACACATACAAACCACTGAGGTGTGTTATCTGGAGGTCAATGAAGAATTATTATTAAATAAACTGGTTCGATTACACGAGATATTAGACGATTATGTATGAAAGAAAGAGATATCGTAAGTAAGATTTTCCATTCTTGGCCTATGTCAAAGAATGGAAAAAAATAGCCTGAAGAAGAAGAAGAAGGTGGTTTGGCCACATGGAAAAAATGAGTGTTGAACGTCTGACAAAAAAGGATATAGGACTGATAAAAGAGGAATAAAAGTAGAGGTCGGCCAAGGAAAAGTTGGCACGATCACATGAATAGAATTTTGAAAGATGAAGTCGTAAGACTAACAGAAGAGCGTGTGTGAGAAGATGCATGGACGTGAACGAAGCGAGAAATTTAAGTCAAGAGAGAAGAGTTTGGCGTTCGGTTCTCTCTGCCTGCCCCAAATATGGAAAGTGCGTGATGGTATGATATAATGATGATTACAGAAAGTCTGTCGATGTAATTAATATTGTTGTTATTTGTGTTAAATCTTTGTATTTGTTTGTGTTATTTATGTGTTTGCACATATTTTTGTTTTTGTTGTGCATAAATTGTTATTATTTATACCTATCAATATGTGGAATGGCGGAAAGATCTTGTGAAGATTATGACAATGATCAATATGTTTAGTGTACCTAAATGATCTATTAAGGACACACATATGTATATGTAAGATAAATACATATGAAATTAATACTGAAAATATTTAAATGCCTTGAGAAAAAAAAACTAATATTTCTGACAACTGTTTCAACATCTCTATAGAGACGAAGTTGAAATATTATAAAAGAACCAGAAACTCAAGGCACCTACAGGGCTTACGACCTGTCACATCGGCTGGTGTATGTGATCACTCTATGCGCTTGCACAACGTTTACCAATTATGCCTTCTTATTGAGTTCCCTTATATATTTGTGAGGACCCCTGTTTGTCTACTGTTTTGTATATACCTACATATTGATTTATGTGTATTTAAGTTTTTATATCTATCTTTAAATTTTTTGTAGGTACTTATATGTCTTCCATTTTGCTATATTTTCATTTTATATCGTAAAATTATTAGGAAAATTATTTAATCAATATTTTAATTGGTAGGTACCTATATCCACCGACATGTTTTGCCTTGTGGGATTTTTGTGTGCAAGGTTTCTTCGTTTTGATATTATTTAAATGTGTATTTATATTAACCGTATACCTAATCTAAAATAAATAAATGTATGTTTTTTTTTCATGTTCTTCATATTTCAATAATGCGATACAATTCGTTTGAAATTAACACATTTTTACTATCGCCATCTATGAAATAACGAAGAAACCTTTTTTGCACCTTAACTCTTGAAGTTGCTTTTTTTTAAACAATGAAAGCAACAATCTATATACATACATGTTTCGTCGCACAGATGTCACAAGTTTGAATATTATAGGAGAACCATGAACATGGTTTACGACCTCTATTGAGATTTTCAAAAAAAAAAGTCATAAATATCATTTACTCCCGACAGGAAAAAATCCAATGTTTTCGTATATGTGACTTCTGAAATATTCGACTAATACTTCTTTTAAGTTAGTATTCAAAATGATTTTACAAAAATTTTAGCAGCTGAGTAGTTTGAATAATTAAGTTCTTTGATGTGATTTCATGCGATGTTTAATTATTCTATTCGTTAACTATATTGACTGACATTGAAAAGTTTTACGCTAGGAGGGGATGAGGCATTCGACAATAATTCACAAATGAAATTAAAATACTCAGAATACATCTGTGATATCCTAAGACTAGAATATAAAGACAAGTGAGACATATAATATACGTATGAGACATGTTGGGAAAAACAAAGTTTATTTTGAGAAAATTTACTGTAATAATTTACATTTTATAAAGTTTTGTAAATGATACATATATTATGGGAAAGAACACACAAATGAGAGAGATGGCATATTTGGTACGCGATCTCCTTAAAAATACATAAATATCTACGGTCTACTACATTTCATCATGAAAGAAAAACTTGAGGGTAGTCGCGGTGTGGGAAAGAGGCCGATATCTTGGATGGAAAACATCAGGGAATGGACCGGCGTCCACTGAGTCTAGGAGTTGTTCCGGTGAACCAAAAACATGGATGCCTATCCTAGAGTGGTTGCCAACGTCGGGAGGACCAGACATTGCACAAAAAGAAGAAGAAGAAATGATACATACGACATAAAACAGTAATTTATTTAATTTTATATTTCTTCTCTGGCAACAAACAGCAGGGGCGTGCCTAGAACTTTCGGACTATGCAAGCCCTGAAAGAAAATTGGGAAATGTCGATAATTTAAGGTTTTTTTTTAGCATCTTTCTTCATTTGAGTGGCAATAGTAAAAATATCTTTAAATCACATTCCAAAATAATATTTACGTTTGTTGGCCCTGTCAAGCGTCGTATCTACAATCGGTTCAATTTTTAATCTTGTAGTATGGTTTCAATAAAACTGACAAAAAAATATTAGACCTCGTTTTTTTTAACATACTATTCACAGACAAGCCAAAATTTTCGGCTTCTATACGCAATTCCGCTACTGACAAACAGGTACCTACTATTTCAAATATTAATTTAACACGCACCCAATAACAAGTTGCCACATTCTGGAGATCCAGACTGAAAACACAATTTAAAGCTGTGTCTTAAATTATGTTTTCAGTCTGTGTCTATAATGTCAGTTACACCTACGTCCTACATAGTTGTAGGAATGTCTATGGATTTTTTGATATTGGATGATAAATTGAGCTGTTCAGCGTAATATCCTAACCCTCAGAAGGTTTGTCCTGAAACTATTAAGGAAAAACAAAATTCTCATTATAAAAGTAATATACCTAAAAAAAATACCAAATTTCAACAACAAGGAGTTGCTCTAATTATTAGTATTCATTAGAGCAACAACTGCTATGTATATTGTTACTCTGAATTTTATAGAATAATTTTCAAAGCAAAAAAATATTCAACTTATTGCTTTGGAATATTATCGATATATGAGATTTTAGATGATCAACACTAACCTTAAGATGCTATAATAGTAGGCTAAATAGTAGATTTTTAAAATATGAAAATCTACCAGGTGAGATTTTATTATTTTAATTAATATTCTTGCTATTGAAAACAAATATATATTTACCTTTTCTTCCCAATAAATTTTGTATATCACAGATTTGGTGAAATACAATATTTTTTAGTGTTTCATACATTAGACGGTAATTTAGTGAGCATATTTGTGTACGTCTATATGCCAAAATTATACAAGGGTCATAACTAAAAATGATTTATTTTGTGCGGCAGGCTTTTGTTGCATTAAACAAAAAAACAGTTACTTAATTATTTTTTTTATTTATTAATTATTGACTGTGAATATAAAATGTTTTGCAAAATATTTTCAATAATCCATTTATTCGATATAATATTATGTGTTCCTTGGAAGTGAAAAAGGTACCAAATAATAAAACAAGTTCTGTGTCTTTTCCGTTGGGAAATAGTAAGTATAAGGAAAGATTGAAACGTATTACTGGGGATAAAGTTAGATTCGTATGAAATATTACTAGATGTCTTCTTGAATCAATGAAGTGAGAGAAATTCAGAATCCACTTATTTTGAAGCAAATAAAATATGCAATAGGTTATTTTCAACTACTATCCATGTAATAAATCTTATATGCCAAAAGACAAATAATGTAAACAGGGGTTTCATTTATTTTTAATTTTAACATATAAGGCTTTTTCAAAAGACAACATTATATCCAACAGAGATCAGTCAAATTATAGAAAAACGCTAATTAATACCTACAAACAATCTGTCTATAATTAAAAGTATACAACTTTTTGAATCTAGATAAATTTTTTCATGTAGAATTCTACAAAATAAAAACTTCGTCGATCATAAAAACAATATGTTATAGAATACAACTAGTACCTAAAACAAACTAAAATAACGCAAATAAAGAAAAAGACAATGATTGGTTACTGGTAAAAAGGAAAGGGAAAGAGTTAGCGATTTTCGGAGAAACAAATAAATTGATGTACCTACCTATAATTAAAATGTCACCGATTAATTATAGACTAAATATATAAATGCGAAAAAGGCGATGGACATTTGCAAAGATAAATGTAACCCGATAATAGAAATAAATTATTTCACAATGATAATATATGCTTCTTTAAACTTATGCCTAAAGAAAGTTTACGACCAAAAGGCGTTGCAGCCAGGCAACGACTTAGAATAGTGCTTCCACTCTTCAATAATCATCATTTTCGGATCTAGGTACAGTAAGAACCGAGTAATTAAAACTACATGCAAGAGGCAAAACAACATCTTGCATAGTTCAGCAATGAGGTTCACACCTATGTGTCATGCTTTCTTTTATAAAGTAATTCACACCCGCACGCCTGTTGCTGGTTATCCGGTGTTTTTTGAATAAACTGTGATTGTATGTATGTAAGTATTTATTTCCCGAACAACAAAGTCTTATTTTGGCACAAAAAACTGATCATTGTGCCATAGCGGTATTGTATTATTACCTTATTGTGTGTGTGTGTGTGTGTGTGAGTGTGTGTGTGTGTGTGTGTGTGTGTGTGTGTGTGTGTGTGTGTGTGTGTGTGTGTGTGTGTGTGTGTGTGTGTGAAGGTGTGTGTGTATCATCATATAATCATCATCTGACCGTCATGGCACAGTTGATAATCCGTTTGGCTTCAGGTTGGAAACAATGGTTACATGGAAAAAATGCCATGTGGCAATAAACTCGCCACTTTCGCATGGTTAAGAAAGTGTTGATTATAATTATTATTATTACCGTTTTGTTATATGGTAACAATACTCTAATAATTAATACTCTCGTTAATTATCTCAGATGGATGGTGGCAGAGTGGTTAGTAATCAAGTGATCGCGAGTTCAAATCCTGCCTCGACCGATTTCGTTCACCTATAGTACAAGCATTTGGGTAGTGTATGAGGATATACATTCTGTACTTACTTGCTGCAAGCCCAAAATCGTTCTTAAAAAAATACAACATTTGTTCTTCTTTCTTGTAAGTCTTTTGCCACATCTAAGGTTAACAAGCATACGTCAGAGTAAGAACCACAACTGCATCGTGAGCAGCAGTTTAGGTTTTTATCAAGATATTCAATTTTGACATTATTGGATTAAGTACTCATTCAACTCTATTTCCAACCATAACTCATCTGTATTATGTCCTTATCGGGTATTCCGTTCCGTTGAAAATTCCGCCTTAATCTAGAGATTCCTCAATTGTTCCCTCTGAACATTCGTTTTGTTTGCTCCTCATACTTTAAATCTTTTTGAGCACTAGTAACTTTGATTTACTCTAATTCCTTCTCAATCAATTCTGAAGTCATCCTTCGTTTAATTGAACTGTGTAATAAGTAATAAGGTAAATAAACGAAATTGCTTGGGATTCTCATCTCAGGTTTTGCAAAAAGTTACAATATATTTACAATTGAAGAACTGCAGGAAAAATTCTGAATACCTTCACCTACCATTTGATAACCTAAATGCGGAAACCCCTGCAATAAAGCTTGATGTAGAAGAATTAGTTAACTGTGACTCATTTAAATACCTGGATTGACTTATCTTTAAAGATGGAGGGTGTGTAGCAGATGTAAACTATATAATAGGTGTTGGGTGGCTTAAGTTCAGAACGGTGTCGGGAATCTTATATGACCCTAAAAAGCCAATAAAACTTAAGAGTACAATATGTCAGACTATCGTCAGTCCCTTGATAATCTATGGCTCCGAATGTTGGACTGTATATAACACGTTTACCAGGCAGTTTGAGACGGCAGAGATAAAAAGTTTACACATTCGTGGTAGCATGCGAATTGCTGACATAAAAAAACAAGCTAGAGGAGAGATAACTAAGATAGTATGGGTACATAAGGCGGAGACCGCCAGAACCCACAGTTAACAAAGCCATGTCAATGAATCTCCCTCGACATCCACAAAGAGGGAGACCAAAGAACACCTGGATGACACAGTGTGACAGAATCCTGCGGAGAAATGGCCTGGAGAAAAACGACATACGTTATAGAAGAAGATCTAACCCCAGATCCGATTTCAACAGCACCCTTGAACCCTTGCCATCCCACCTCACGTTATAGAGTTTTATTTATATTCCTTCACTATTCATGCTGCCCGGCTGTGAAACAATGTAGCATTTGATATTAGAACTGCCACATCACTTCCAATTTTCAAATCTCGTCTTAAATGCTCAATCTTCCTCTCAATTCCATAACGAACATACATCCCAATTTTAATTTCCGTCCCTTCTGATCGCTCCTCATCCTCTCCCTTCCCATTCTGATCTTCCTCTCCTTTCTGAATTTGTGTTATTTCTCATTTTTGTTTTGCTGTCTTATACTGGTTGTGTTATTATGTATATGCCGAAATTATGTTATGTACCTACTTTGGATTTCTTATTGTTGGGAAGAAATTGCCTCCAGGAAATAAGTCCGCCATTTTTACTATGTAATTTTATGTATGTAAAAAAAAGTGTTATACAAACAAATAAATAAAATGCCTTCAACGGCAATAAGTTGGGACAGTGCTAGGAAAGAAGAATAGATATTTACAATTGAGGAACTGAAAAATTTATTGGTGTAAATTTAAGTATTCATTAAGTACATTAAGCAGTTAAAGGTGAAATCTGGCGTTAAGATAAATAAACGATCATATGATTGGTACTCAAGTTAATTATTTTACTAGAATTTCAACAACAATCTAATATTATATTCGTAGAAATAACATATTATGCTTTGATATTTGAATCCTCTTAAATGGATAATCCGACTTATAATAACTTGTTTTGACTAAAATTTTACTTAAAACGTAATCAGCTTTGTAAGCACTCATAATCGCGTATATGCATGTTAAGAATATCAATGTACATATATCTTAAGTGTAAATTCAAGATTAATTTATTATTATTAAAAGACGATTACTTTTTGCATAGTAAATCCATCATCAAATAATCTTTTCCAGGAAAAGACGATCATCGTGAGAAATACGAATATATCTTTTTTTCATTTACAATTCAGTCAATTTGGATAAAATCGTTTCAGGTACATTATTATTTACATCTTGTTTTTATTGTACTTAAACTTTTCATGTACATATAATAATTTACTTTCAGTGCTTAAATATTATTCACAAAATGCATAAAATATTCGTGTATGGTTGTGAGATCTTCGTATATGATTATTTATTTATTTAATATTGCTTCTCGGGCAACTAACAGCTAGGTACTATGTAAAATATTAATTTGACACGCACCCAATAACAAGTTGCCACATTCTGGAGATTTACGATATTAATCGTCTCACAGAGCTAGACTAAAAACACAATTAAAAACTGTGTCTCCACCGGGAATCGAACCCGGGACCTTTGGCTCTGCAGTCAGATATCTAACCAACTGAGCCACGAAGGCCGTTTAAAAAATGAATATTCCGTTTAAATGGGCCGTTTATTTGAAATTTTACTATATATTATTTTAAATGAATATGTCCTTGTTAAACAAGTTAAAATCCCGGAATAATATAATTTCAAAACTAGCCGGAACGTCCTGGGGTTGTGCAGCGCAGACGCTGAAAACATCAGCTATGGCTCTAGTGTACAGCACTGCTGAATACTGCTCCCCGGCTTGGGCCAGAAGCTCGCACTGCAACAAGATAGACACAGAACTGAACAAGACTATGAGGACGATCACCGGAACGGTGAGGCCTACCCCCCTACCCTGGCTTCCAGTTCTGTCTAACATAGCCCCCCCTGAGCTTCGCAGATCCATGGAATCTGTTAACTTGATGGACAAGATAAAAAAGAACCCATCACTACCAGCTCATCAAGACCTCTTCCAACATCCCGCCAGACGACTGAAGTCCAGAAGACCAATATGGACCATGGAAGATGTTAATTACAACATAAAAAGTGCATGGAAACAGAGATGGACAAGTGCGGAATGCCACAACAAGTCCCTGATTGCGGATCCCACAGTGCAAGTCCCTGGCTTCAACCTGCCTAGAAGACTTTGGTTTCAACTCAACAGAATCCGCACAGGCCAGGGGTGCTGTAACTACCTTCTCTGGAAGTGGGGGAAAAGAACCTCTCCCAATTGCGAATGCGGAGCGGAGACTCAGACGGTGGCACATTTGGTGGGGGAGTGCACCTTACACGGATTCGAGGGAGAGATGGAGGACATCCACAGACTCGTCCCAACGGCGGTCGACTGGCTATTGACAGCAGAGTTTCGACTCTGAGCCAATCAGATGCCGATGCCATACGCAAAGTAAAGAAAGTAAGTAAGTACATATACATCTTCCTACGTTCCCTAAAATAAGAAAATAAATGCTTGTGCTTAGGTGAACGAAATCGGTCGAGGCAGGATTCGAACTCGCGACCACTGGATTACTAGCCCAGCGCGCTAACCGCGCTGCCACCGACCCATATATAAAAATATTCGCTGTGGCATTTGATATTTATTTACAAACTTAATTAATTTTTTTTTTAATTTGGAAGTAATCTATGAACATATACGCATTACGGATAATATATTAAGGGAGTAACATATTAAAGAAAAAATATAAACAAAAAACTGAGGTCCCGTAAGCAGCAGTATTCTCAAAAAAAGGGACTTTATCTTTTTCCTTACAGTACATAAGTTAATCTGGGGGGGCAAGTCTGGTCCGACCGGCGAAATCAAAACCCTAGTTATTACCCATATCATGGATATAATTATCGTATGGAGTTCTATGACATCTAAAGATATTATAGAACTAAATATAATAATTATATCCATGTTATGGGAAATCGTGAGGGTTTTGATTTCGCCGGTTCAACCAGACTTGCCCCCCGGAATAAATTTTTCACATTTAGAATAAAATGCACCATTTTATGTTTTAAGAGCAAAGCATATAAAAAATATTATTAGGTACTTATGTAAAAAACTTGTTTTACGAATTGAAATAAAATTATTTCTGTTAAATAAATTTCATATATGGCAGTTTTTGGGACTACTGCCTTTTCCGGGTGTCTTTCTGAATTCTTGGAACTATTCATTCATTCATTCATACCATTATGGCGTATCCCACAATGTGGGTAACCAGCGAAAGGTTTGCGAATGTGCATTGCCTTATAAAAGGGAGAACAACACATCTATGTATACCCACACACCAGTCTCGTTTCTCTTAAAAAGGCAATACATTCAGAATGGGAGGTGAACCGCATTGCTGAACTATGTGAGATGATATTGTTGCCTGTTGTATTTTCGATTACCCGGCTCTTACGGGACACTCGAAAACAATCATTTAAAATAATGGAAGCACTATTCTAAGCCGGTGCCTCACAGCTAGAAACTATTCTTGAAACTATCACTATAAGAAAGTAAACCATTATATTTAATCTGATCTACTTCATGAATATCCCTAGTGTTAAATATTTATTCAGAAATGTATATCTGTTTAAATTCAGTTTTTTGAAAGTTAATAAGACATTGGATTTTTAAATGATTGATATCAAATGATTAAATACTATTTTATGTAAAATAAACCTTCTTCAAAATTAATGTGTGTCAAGACTGGGTAATATAGCTCTCTGCCTACCACATAAGGGACATAGCGTGATGGTATGCATGTATAAAGTATATACGCATGTATATATGCATGCACTTTTATCTTAAATAACTGTTTATTGGACATGATGCTAGTAGGACCCTTTACACTGGCCTTCTGACACTGTATATTTATTTTATTTTTTTCCCGAATTGCTTATTTTGAATACATTTTTTTTGTTTCTCTATATTCTTAATTATTTTATTTACTCTTAAATATGCTTGCTATATCTTTACTCTGTTATACCATGATGTCATGTTATTTAAATGTATTATATCAATTGTGTGACCATAATATTGTGAACCATGTAACGATGAACCAAAGTGTTCTGTAAAGAACCTAGGGGGATAAAATACAATATAAAGTTTTATTATCTTTTATACAATCCTTTGGAAAATTGGTGAGTTTCATGATTTATCACGATTCCCATCATAAAATCTCTTGTCATTGTTCAGATGGAACCACCGCAGAAGTAAACTCTATAAAATCAAAAAGGAATCATCAAGTTCGGACAACGAGGTTAAGAATTAATAATAATGGCAGACGACTTTGCAAATTGAATATTTCATATTTTTTCTCATGAGTTTCATCATCAGAACTCTATGAAATTAATAATCCCATGATCAGATCTTGATCAAATTGAAATTGGACCATTGGAAAGATACATCCTTTCAAAGAATAAAAGAATCATCGGAATCAGACAATTTAGTAAAATATTATCGCTGAACAAACATAAAAATATCACGACCAAGTCGGTTAAAAAATAATATCTGTTGTATAGTAAACACGATAGTATAAAATCAAAGGTGGAATATATAACAACATTCAACTGTATTGTATCTGAAAAAAAAAACAGATTTATTATATTTCAAAACAATAAAAAAAATATTTTAGCTACCTGCTGTATCCTGGAATCCTTGACCACATAAAAAGCATCAGTTAATCAAAACTAAATGACAAAAATCACAAACACATATTTTAATATGACTATTGGATTTAAAACACAAATTGATCACTTAATTTTTAATCACATCACCAAATTTATTAACATGGATCAAATAACAACACTATTTTGATGAAGACTCATGTGTATTACCAGCGGTAATGTTTAAATGTTATAAATGAAATTTTATTTACAAACGTTTAAATACATTAATTTAAATGTGTATCTAGAAAGTAAATAATCTTTTTAAAGTTTGATACAAATGTTTTTTTTTCACTTTTGATGAATTATACTTTAAACATCATTGACAGTTACAAAATAGTTACTCAATTTGTTTTTTATTTTTCAAATATTTGATATTTCGAAAACGTCACATCTCAAAATGTGAGAAAATAACGTTGAACCGAATCGCTCGTGGAATTTTGACGTTTTGACAGACACAGCGCGACTGTTGATTTCGAACTTGTACTAAGCTCTACGCTTCGTAGCTCGTAGCGTCACTGGTTCTACGCGGCGATCGGGCGTCGCGGTGCTCTCTTTGGCGCGTCGCGACGTACACTGAATGTGTCAGTGGTTGGGGGCCGTGGGCGGCCTCGCAGTGCGCAGACGTCGAACCCGGGAGCCATATACACCACACGGACCTCAATCAGAAACGAACACCGTACCTTCCAGTTGGACGTAGGTATTAGATTTTTCTGAGGTGGGAATCCTGTCATTATTTAAATGTCAACAAATGATCTTTTGAAATGTATTTTTATGTAAATTGAGTTCAATTTTTCCTATGATGTCTCGACCATTTGAATCGACTTTGATCAATTATTTTTTTATTTTAAATTCACTAATTTTAAGAATATTCATTGTTTCGACGGTTACCTTGTGGTATTCCATAATTCAATTTTATTATAATATTAAATTGCTATAACCACTTGAATTGAGTTTAACGCGACTAGTTTCGGGAGAAACTGAACTCCCATCGACAGGCGAATTACAACTAACTAATGTTGGACGTTTGTATTAGGTACCTAAATTAGAGTGCGGAGTGTGTGAGTTATTATTGGTTATTTTCGTTGGGGGTGGAGTTATAGGGAACATTGTTAGTAAAGGGGAAGAATTTGGAAATATTATTGTATTAGTTAAGGATTTGCCTGTATTTATATTTACGCCTGTCGATGGGAGTTCAGTTTCTCCCGAAACTAGTCGCGTTAAACTCAATTCAAGTGGTTATAGAAATTTAATATTATAATAAAATCACTAATTTTATTTTGATTGTTACAAACATACATACCATCACGGTATATCACACAATGTGGCGACAGGTGTGCGGGTGTGAATGTCCTTACAAAATAAAACACGACACTAGCGTGTATACCTACACACCAATCTTGTCTCACTTAAAAAGGCACTACATTCAGAATGGGTGGTGAAACTCATTGATGAACTATGTAAAATGGTTGGTATTATGCCAATTTTATTAACGATTTCCTGGCTCTTACTGGACACAAGAAAACGATGAAAATAGTAAAGATTGGAAGCACTATTCTTTGCTCGTGCCTAAATACAATGCCTAAATAGCAAAATTAATACAATGAAATCGCAATAAAAACGCGAAAGCCTAACTCTCCACAAGTCCATAGTTGGGGAAATTAAAAAAAGAAGAACTTATAATGTGTGATCAATAATAACATATTGAAATTAAAATACGATTTTACGGTGGAGACACAAATTTAAATTGTTTAGTTTTTACTACCATCAAAAATATCATGATTTTTAAGAAATGCACATTTATTTATTTATTTATATCATCTCGACACTTATAAAATGATTTATAAAAACTATCCCAACCTCACTTGGACTACGCCAATTTCGAGGTTGAAGATTTACAATATTATATTATTTATACATTACATCTACATCCATACACCCACCACACAACAAATACAATATTTACTATACGCAGTTGGGTACCTTAAATCATTATTGTCACAATAATATTATTCCACAGCAAAAAAAGGCACACCCATTTATACATTACATCTACATCCATACACCCACCACACAACAAATACAATATTTATTATTTACTATACGCAGTTGGGTACCTTAAATCATTATTGTGACAATAATATTATTCCACAGCAAAAAAAAGGCACACCCAACTGGTACAATTAATGCAAGGTACATGGATATAAATGCCAGGGTGACCACACAATAAACCTATTTTTAGTATACTATAAGAAAAAAAAAATTACAAATTAATTTAAATCATGTCAGGTGAGTATATAAATTTTGAGTTGTTTTTTGAATAATTGAAATGAATTTATTTTTTTAAGGCATTCGGGAAGATTGTTAAACATCAAAGGAGATTGAAACAGAAAATTATTATTTTGACCAAAAGATGTTCTTGCATTTACACCCATATAGTTTAGGGATAATGCCATTCTAGTGGTGCGATTTTGTTTGGTTCTGTTAGCTTTTTCAATACTAGTATAAAAATTGCACATTGAAAATTAAAAATGTCAAAGTGAAAATTGGTGATGAATTCCACATCTTCCGTTCGACATGTATGCAAAGTAAAGTTGTAAAGACGAACTGGAGTTAGCCGAAATTAGGTGTCCTGGCAGCGAAACATCAGGGAATAAACTGAAATTAGTCGAATGGAGAATCTATTTACATAGAGCAGCACAAGACAGGGAAGTATTCGACGACGTTGGAGATGCATGTGAGCCTTCTAGACAAAAAATGAGTGTGAGGTAATGGTTGACCGAGAAACTTTTGATGATTCAACACAGGTGGTTTAAAAAAAACTGGTTAATTTTATCATAAACTATCAAGTGTATAAATATTATCCCGTATCAACCAATCTGCGTGATCTTAAATATATCAAAAAATATACCTCTAACATATTATTTAATCCTTGCATCCTGCGCAACTGGCAAGTTTATTGCCGTCTGGCAATTTCTTCCAACTAACCAGTGTTTCCAGCCCAGAGAAGCAATATTTGCGTGAGAAATAAATTTAATTAAATTTTTCTTCTGCTGAGAATCGAACCCAGGACGCTCGCACAGAAACCGAACGGCTTACCAACTGTGCTACGGCGGGCGGTCGGCTCTATCGAAATAAAAATGATGGCAATAATAAATTGTGTTTCCCATAATCTAAAGGCAGGTTTTCATTAAATATGTACAGTAAAAATATTTGTATGATCAAAATGTTTTCAGGTGAACATATTGCAAAAACAGGTATATTTTTTACTATGTATGTGATATATATATATATTTTTTTATACCGAAAAAACTATATTTATTTATTTATTTATTTATTTATTTATTTATTTATTTATTTATTTATTTATTTATTTATTTATTTATTTATTTATTTATTTATTTATTTATTTATTTATTTATTTATTTATTTATTTATTTATTTATTTATTTATTTATTTATTTATTTATTTATTTATTTATTTATTTATTTATTTATTTGTTTATTTTTTAATTTATTTATTTATTTATTTATTTATATATTTATTTACATATTTATTTATTTATTCATTTATTTATTTACTTATTTGTTAACTTTTTTTTATTTATTCATTTATTTATACATTTATTTTTTATTTATTTATTCATTTATTTATTTATTAACTTATTAATTAATTAATTTATTTATTTATTTACTTATTATTAAATTTGTTAACTTATTTTTTATTTATTCATTTATTTATACATTTATTTTTTATTTATTTATTCATTTATTTATTTATTAACTTATTAATTAATTATTTAATTAATTTATTTATTTATTTATTTATTTATTTATTTATTTATTTATTTATTTATTTATTTATTTATTTATTTATTTATTTATTTATTTATTTATTTATTTATTTATTTATTTATTTATTTATTTATTTATTTATTTATTTATTTATTTATTTATTTATTTATTTATTTATTTATTTATTTATTTATTTATTTATTTATTTATTTATTTATTATTTATTTATTTATTAAGAGAAAAAACAACACACATCACACATACATTATATTTTTTTATAAATAAAAAAAATTGAGTTATATGTGCAATCACAATATTTCCCATAGAGAAGTTACAATGTAAACATAGACGTGCTTAGACAATAAGATAGAGATAAAAGTAATAAAATATAAAAAATCAATACTTATTGAAAAACCATATTATGAATTATATTGTATACTTTATAAATTTTTAAAAATAGTTTTTCAATTTTGACATTATTAAAACGTCCATTTGAAATACGAGTATATTACGATATCAAATATACTGATATTAAGTTTAATATATCCGAAAAAACTCAAGGGCGTATTTTTTTATACCCAGAGACTAACGAAAATACTAACGCTACGTCCTACGTAGGCGATTCAAAGCGAACGCGATTACGAAGCGATGCGGTGCGGATACAAGCGAATTCAATGCGATGCGGTGCGACGCGGCGGCTCTGTCCTACGTGTGCGCGAATCGTTCCCTCTGCCGCCAGCTACTGTCATGGATGTACGTATATAAAATACTCAAGAAGTATGTACGGCAGAGAAGTGAAACTAATATTGTGTACTTAGAGAGGCATATTTATGGGGGATATCACGATTTGTATGAAGAATTACGTGATCTTGAATTTATAAATGAGACTGAATTTACATCTTTCCGGGAAACATCAAAATTTGACATTCGTGCAAGCGAGAGAAAACTTTGTGTGTTTTGAACAACATCCTATGGTAAAATAGCAATAATAAATAAATGTGTTTACTTGTAGTCCCATTTATTTTTGCCAAATCCTAAAATTCGCGGTTCGATAATAATTTGTCCCATAATATGGGACGTTCATGGACAGAAATTAAAATTTCTGTTTCTGACATGTCAAAAAACAATGGCGCCGCTATCAATTCGCGCGAAAATATCAAACCAACTGATCGCGTTTGCTTCGCATCGCGCCGCGCCGCATCGAAACCAACTCGCGGTCGGTAACGTAGGACACTACCATAGTTACCGACTGTTTGTTATTTTCGCGCCGCGCCGCGCCGCTTCGCATTCGCTTTGAATCGCCTACGTAGGACGTCGCGTTACTCAATTTTTATGTTGTCAGGGGAAAAAGATTTATTAAATTTTAATTGCGAATTATCAATGTTCCATATTAACGTAAATATAATTATTCATTATTTGACACGATTCGCGGGATTAATAAAAAGATAAATGGTTTATTTTTTTCTTCTTCTCTATGTGGATCTGTTTTTTTTTTTCAGAAAGATTGTGGATCTTTTTCTATATTTTTTCTTGGGATTCAAATGACTCCTCCAAAGATTAAAGTTGTGTCAAGCGAAAACGCTAAAGCATCCTACATACACTCTCGCGGCATATCACACAATGATGGGTAACCAGTGACAGATGTGCATGAACACGACAGATGCGTGTAACCCCAAACACAATTCACATTGAGATGTTATTTGGCCTGTTGTATTTTCGATTACCCATTAATGTCATCAAACATAATTGGTAATCAAACGATAATTGTTACAATCAAACAACAAATCCTTCCTGGCTTTCGGGACATGCAATGTTTTACTATTTTCTATTCCCACGTTGATAGTCTACCACCAATACATGTGTGTATACTGGTGTGTGAGGATACACGCATGTAACGTTCTTTCATTTTATGGGGTAATGCATACCCGCACACGTGTCGCACACCACACCTTGTGGGATGTGCCGAGATGGTATGAAGGAAACAATACATGTATGTAGATAGAAAGGTATGTGTAAAAAAAAATAGGTGATGGGTATTTATGTTGTTGGATAGTTTATTTATTAACCTACTTCTGGTTCACTGTGATTATTACTTTTCTGTGCATTGGTCGAAACATCTTCAAATTTGGACTAAACTTTTTTCAATTGTCACTTATTGTTACCCAAAATTATTGGGACTAACTTTCCAAAAGACAATATTCTCAAACACATCGGTGAGAGGAAAATGGCAAGGAAGGGAGATACGGTCATATGCTTCTACCATAGAATTATAAGGAACAGAAGCCGCGTGTTGTACAAATTTCGAATTCAAATGTATGACAAGTTTATTTTACATGTGTGTGTGAGGCGGTAGATCGGTAGGTGGACGTATTATGTAGGTGTGCGTATCGGTAGGTGTACGTATACGGTTGGGCGAGTGAAACTCAGAACATTGTTCTTAGTTTTTGTTGTCATACTTTCATTGCGCTGACTAGGTATCTGTATCATATAATATAATCTAAGGCTTCTACAGTATTTATATTCAAATTCCGTGATTTGTTTTGAAAACGTACGAAGTATAATTTTTTGATAAACAAAATATTATCATTCATTCATACATACCATCACGGTATATCCGACAATATGGGTAAGCCAGCGACAGGTGTTCAACATTCGAAATGGGTGGTGAACTTCATTGCTGAGATATGTGAAATGTTATTGTTGTCTGTTGTATTTTCAATTACCCGGCTCTCACGGATCCCTCTAAAACTTTAAAAATATAAAAGAGTGGAAACACTGTTCAAGCCGGTGCTCCTCACTGAAGCAAAAAAACTTGTATGAAGAAAAAAAATACGTTTTTTTTTTACTATAAACATATGTATTATTTTACAAATAAATCAACAAAATGAGAGAAAATTATTTATTTTCTCATTTTTTACAAATTAAAGGTAACAAATAAAAAATATGTAAGTGTAATAAAATAAATACTTTTGTAATTAACATACTCTGTGTTCCTATTTGGAAATTTACCACCTTACTGGCGAGTCTGTTCTGGCGTAGTAGTTTATTTTTTCATTTAGTTTTATGTTACAAGTCAATAAGTGTAAAAACATTGGTAGTTATAATAAAAAAAAGAAAAACATAAAAATAAACTGTGACATATCAGTTATTTGAACCCATAAAAGTGTGATGGAAATAATGATGAATGACACCAAGCAATGTAAAAGATTCTCCATTAGGCTCTCGCACTATCTGGAGTTCAAAAACACGCACGTTTTGAATTATTTATTTATACAAAAAAAAAAACATTCAAAATACCCTATATTAAAATATCTACAGATTAAATAAGGATCAATATTGATAAATGTAAAACTCGACTTTAAAAAGAGAATTTCTCGTGTTTTGAAGTGAGTCACATTTCACAAGATAAATAAACTTACTAAAACTTCGTATTACAGGAGTTATTTAAGAATAATGTGAGAAAAAGAAAAGGTCCCGTAAGCAGTAGGTACGGGACCTTATCTTTTCTTATATTTTTCTCAAATAACTCTTGTGATACTACCCTTTGTATGTAAATCCTAATCTAGGCATCGTAATATTAATAAATTACACAATATTATTATTGATATAGAAACGACAATTTTGCAAAAACTTGACAACACCAGCAAAAATATTAAAAAATCCCAAAAGCTAAATAATCCTTATCAACTAAATAAAAATTCTCATATAACTAAAGATACTCTTCGAGTATTACCAATAATATATATAAAATTTTCTTTTACAGCATAATTTTTAAAATAATTTAAGACATCTCTGTAATTGGCTTTGATATTTATATTCATCTTTTTAAGCAATTTATGATATAGCTGTATATGTGAAATAAAATAAAATAAATAAAATGAAAATAAAATTTGATTACAGCTAAATTTATAAATTGCACTGGTATGCTTATTGAATAAATATTGCGGTTATTTGAGGTTACGCAAGAGTAGGCAACAAACCCGCTTTTGTCATTTTTTTCGTTCATAAAATAAATTATTTATTTAAGTTTCTTTAATTGTAATAATTATCCCCCAAAGCGTTTAACAAACCGGTCGTTTAACTCGTATTTTGAAAACAAAGTATTAAAAATTATACCGAGCATTTATGTACCACACGATATCCTATCAATTATGCACCTACCAATTCAGCTCGCTTTTGATTTTTGTTTAACATGCAACTATACGCCCAATTACAAAGGTATATATAAAGACGTCACATATTTCAAACAATCGTTTTAATAACATCATGCATAGATACCATCATGCCGTATTCTTTTAGGAGGTGGGCAGAGATGACAAAATGCCACACTTTTCCATCCTGCAGCTATATTGCGTGAATCTGTGCGAGACACTACCCCCTATTCAGTAACTATTGTTACTAAAATAGGAACATACATACTAAAATTGTAGATAATCAAATATTTTTATTATTGCATATGCGCAAACATTGGATTGTTTTCCCTGTCGGGAGTCAAAGGTATTTTTTAACAGATTTTAATTATCTCAATAGAGACGAAGTTGGAATATTTACTGTATGAGAACCGGGAAATCAAGGCACCTACAGGGCTTACGACCTGTCATCGGCTGGTTTACGTGATCACTTTATGCGCTTGCGCAACGTTCACCAATTATGCCTTTTTAATGAGATCTCTATCAATTCAATTTTGAAAGTTCTATATATTGTAATACTTAAATTCTTTTCGCTTGAAAATAAGGAATTTTTATTACAGCCATCTATGTGTGAAATTATGAACAACATTCTTATTATTTTTTATTTATTTTTGTTGTAACGCCATCTATTGAGAGAATTGGTTTTTTTGTAAATAATGAGAGCAACAATTCTTAAACCTGAGGTGACAAATGCATTTTTCGCATAAAACTTGTCTTGACTCCTGACAGGGAAAAAAACCAATGTTTGCGTATATGTAATTAAAAATATTCCATAAAAAAATACCTTATATTCTGCATTTTATTTCAGTGTCAGGGAAATGCAGAATAGAAGCGGCCCGATCGGCATTTTACAAAATGAAAATTCCTCTTCTCTAGGACAGTATCAACTTAAAGCTGAGACAAAGAATGGTCAAGTGTTATGTGTTGTCAGTTCTGCTTTATGGGATGGAGGCGTGGACTCTCAAAATTAATATTAAAAAACTGCCTTGAAGCATTAGAAATGTGGATCCACCGCTGAATGCTGGGAATACCATGGACTGATATAGGTAGTCTGTAACACTGAAGTAATGTTAAGCAATATTAAGCTCCGAAAAGTGTCGTACTTCGGCCATATTCTGATGTGAAAAGTATGCCATCCTTCAGCTTGTCATGAAAGGGAAGATTTAGGGTCGTAGAGGGATCGAAAGAAAGCAGCTTTCCTGGCTGCGATACATCCGACCAGTATGAGAACTGTGGAGGAGTTGTTTCGCACTGCACAGGACAGGGAGGATTTCTATGGTGGTCGTCGACGTCGGGAAACCTGACATGACACAAGAAGAAGAAAAAATACCTAGTAAAATATTTATTATCCTGCTAATTTTGCACGAAAGTAATAACAACCTATAGGTATGGTTTGTTTCGCTAAATTTTATAACGAAATTTGGACAAATCCAATGCAATTCACAACCAAACAATCATTCATAATTGTAATAATAATAATAAACGTATGTTCCAACAGAAGTGAATCCGATGGAAACGTTGATTCTATTTAGATGGTAATAATTGAATCAGTAACGGTGCAAAGCGATATAAAATGGAGGTTTCACCCTCGTTAGGCAGCCCGAGTATGGTAAGCGGGGGTGGCCGCTTATAATGAGGGTGAGATGCAAGGGGGAGAAATTGCAAGGCCGGGTTGCAGCACTACATATTCCTCTCCTGGCAGACGCACGCCGCCACCGCCGACGGCTACACCGCTAATCTGGTGATCAATTGAGCGAAACGTATTGCATCTCGCGGTATTTTAAATTTACCTGTGTTAACGGCAGTAAAAATGCAACGCAAAAGAGAAATGTTTGAAACACTAAGTAGGTACTTCACGAGGAAATTGAATCATTGAAGTAAATTATTACAAATCGATTATGTAGATTTATTTATTTATTTTACTTCATGTACAATAATGTGTACAATGGATGGTTTATTACCCTAAGGTAACTTCTTAAATTGTGTCATTAATAGTGTAGTGGTAGATACATTAAATTTATAACTATAATATATTTATGTATACCTATTATAAAAGAAATCAAACTAAAAATATTGAGAGACATCTATTTAATTGTGTAAGAATTATGATAGTTTATAATATAATATGCAACAAGGTTGCTGGATAAAAATTATAGAGTTTTCTTATAGATGTCTCTGAGCTTGAATCGTTCATTCAAGTATTTTTTGTTGTAACTAATTATTATAGTCAAAATCTCTAATTAGATTTTCATTATGTAAAATGATTAGTTTACTTTCTAAATTGAAAAGAATAAAATATATTCTGGTGTTGATTTGACTGAAAAAATATTGTATTTTGTAGACATTTTTTTTATAATAAAAATTGACTGGATCATTATAACTTAAAATTATTTAACTACATTAGTTAGGAAGATCGAGTTTTTTAACCATTATTTTTTTTGTACAACTCCTGTAGATGACTGAATAACCGGTATTATTGAATCTTGTTTATTATTATAAAAAATATATTTGTAGGAGAAATGGAAATCAGGTACCTTCAGGGCTTACAACCCGTCATCTTAGTCTTATACTAGTTGCATGTAACACATGAGATCCAACTGTCGATAGCGATAGTATGTATAGTTGAAGAATAAGTACCAATATAAGTCCGTTAAATAAGCCGTACTCGCTGATTTCACTTTATTTAACTTCTCAACGGACAATTCTTGATGGAACTCCATAGCAAATTTATTAACAAATTTGTTTAGCTTCATCTTCTTGTATAAGTCCGTTAAATAAGCCGTACTCGTTGATTTCACTTTATTTAACTTCTCAACGGACAATTCTTGATGGAACTCCATAGCAAATTTATTAACAAATTTGTTAATAAATTTACAAATTATTTAATATTTTTAGATATTTGGTTTTCTATAAAATACATGTACCTATATAGGTATGTATGTCAAGATAGGATAGTATGGAGGTCAGTTCTTTGATCCTACCCAGAATATGAAGAAAATTGATATGTGCTAATACAATGTAAACATTTTTTATAGAAAATTTAATTATCTAGTTGGGGTGTTTCGTCTTTTTTCGATATTTTTTTAAAAAAATGGAAATATAGGTAGTTAAAACTCATAAATTTATCATAAAAAAATATTTTTCTTAATAAAAAATGTTTGAGAATATCTGTAATTTTTTTGAAAAAACAAATTTGAGATTATACCACTTCCTTCAAGAGAATTTCATTCGCTTGAACGAATCGACAGTTGGATTATGTTATGTGGTTTTATTTAAACGCTTGAAATTAATCTGAATACACAATTGCCATCTATGGCATAACGAAAAAACCTTATTTGATACGTATTGTATTTGTACACACAGGTATCGATTCTAATATGTTTGTCCCAAAGTTGTCTATGTGTGTGTCTTGGTACAGGATAAAGCATGATATTAGACAAATCCGACACGTCTAGGATGACTCTCCCGATCTCTCTGGGGTCTCGGCAGTTATAGAAGATTTTTCTCCTATTTATGCGTGGGGGGGGTGGAGGCGGGGCGGTGGCAGAATCTCATAATATATAGTTTACCGATCATCCCCTCGGCATCCATATTTCCCCGAGGTGCCGTTCAATCCCCCCCTCCAACCCCGCGATGCTAATACGAACAGGAATAATAAGAATAATAGTTAGGAAAGAACTGAACAAGACAATATTGGGAAATCGGTTCTGTAGGATTATTATTAGGGACAAAAAAATGTAAGCATAAGGAAAAAAATTACGCTACAGGGATGAATACACAAAAAAAAATGTCAGCTCACTGAGAAAAATGTCCTTCAGAACTTCGTTGAAAATGTTTAATTTTGATTTTTTTTAATTAATTCTGATTCTAAAGTCTAGTTGTGTATTTGTTGTTTCTACTTTGACGCATGCCAGTTAAACATCAACGTGGCAAAAGACGCATGTAAGTAGTATTAGTTTTATTGGGATTTATTTGATTATCGATGCGTTTCGTGCAAGGCACATCGTCAGAGTATTGGAATGGAGTTCTATCAAGAATTGTCGATCTACAAAATAAACTTGGATAAAACATATTTAAAATTTTTAATTTTTTTAACCATATTGTCAAGACACGCTGGTTGTTGGAAAGACAGCGCTTCCGAAACATGTCGCGAAGTGACTCAAAAAACGGTGGTTTATAGCTAATTTATAATTCAAATATGGTTAATATTTTAACTACCACAAAATATCCGCCGAATTATTTAATAATATTTTTCTTTATTTCTCTTTCTATTCTTTTTAGATTTTTGTGGGATATGTGTTCTTTCCATGTTTTGTGATGTCCCAATGCATTGCTGAAAATCAGCAGTTTTTGCTGTTCATTATTTTTCAGACATATTAAAAAAAACACAACATCGATAAACGATTGTTTTTTACTTTGTGGTATCATTTTGCTATTTTTAAAATGAAATAAAACTCAACTTTGTGTACACCACTACATACATAACTTTTATTCAATTGAATAAAAATATTGAGGAAATTCTATCCAATTGAAAATTTATAAATGTAGTGTCGAACACAAAGTTGTGTTATATTTCATTTAATGAATATTAAAAAAACATTCGAATTTTGCAATAATATTGGCATCAAATAAACATTTTTACTAATTGTATAAATGTATTGGAGAAGCAAGATATAATTGTATCTATAAATAAATCTGTGATGTGAACAATACAAATGTGTATCCATTATAGAGTCATAGAGTATAGACGTGGCATAAGTGCTCTATCTTACTCATTATACCAGGAAATTGCCGTTCGGGGTCCTTTGTGAAAAAGCTTAATTCTTTCAGTGATTTAGTGAAACTATAGGTTTATTGTTCCTTAGTTGATTATTAAACACATTTAATAAAAAAAACACAACTGTTTTTGTTTTAAAGATGTGTGAGTTGTATCCGGCACTTTGCTCTCCTAAATAATGAAAAGTCAAAAATAAAAAAAACCTAATAACCTCTTCTCAATATATTGATGTTATCTCCGAATATATTTTTCTGCAATCCTTTTTATGTTGTATAATATAATTTATAAAACAGCTGTAATATATTGATGTTGCGCCTTTCAACATGCAATCTTTATAGCATTTTACGATATTGCAAAAACAGGAGATCGGCATTCTTCGGGAGTAGGGAGATTGATATAAAGGAATATGTGTAAATAGTAAACGCGTGTGTTTATTTAACAATATATGTTATCAAAAGTAACAGATATCAAAACAGCAAAAATAAAAAAACAGAGCTCTTGGAATGTTTCGACAGATGAAATAATGGGAAATAAATCTACCCGTTCTATAAAAAAATTGAGGTGACCTATTCTACCTCAAGACGAATGTGGCAACAAAGTCGGCCTTTGTGGTTCAATTGGTTACTGATCCAAGGGTCCCGGATTCGATTCCCGGTGAACAGTTTTAAATTATGTTTTCAGTCTGGATCTGTGAGACGATTAATATCGCAAGTCTGCAGAATCTGATAATTTGTTATTGGGTACGTGTTAAATAATTATTTGACATAGTACCTGTAAGTTGGCCGATAAGCTATATAAAATAAATAAACAATTATCTATAGGAACATTTTGTCGTTTGTGCACTAAATATAATGTATAACTCGTTTCTTTTGCTCTTTACTCTGGTGTATTTAAAATTTTGATATAAATAACAGAGATATAATGGTATTAGTATTATTTTGATTTTTCTGCCGCTATTTTATATTTTATTTTTTTCGATTTTTAGATTGAATCAGATCTTAATGGTATGCAAAGGTACCATCGGTAAAAAAATGAAAGAATCTTTTTTATATTTTATCTCATAAATTTCGTAAAACATAAAAATAACCTCATTATCTTACATGATCATCATAAATCTCACCTCAACATTTTCCAATCAACCCAACATACACGACATACTAGACATTCTTACATACTGATACCTTGAATAAAGTCAACATATGGAAAAAGACATTTTTAATTCCTGGGAGTCGAGGTTTTCAATTTTTCTCCCATTGAAGTTCAAACGGAATTTAAAAAAAAATGGATATAAAATACAGTCATAATTTTTATCAATGAAATAATTTAAATTAGTATTTTTATTGATTTACATTCAGTATATTTATTTATTCAAAATCCACGATAGCCATACAAAAAAAAAATACAAGAGTGAAACATAGTACAGCAAAAATATGAAAAATAGGCAATTTAGTATAATATGTTGGCACTGACAAAAAGAATACAATCTATCAATACCAACATCCAGTGGATAAGAATGGGTGGATAGATGGGTCGATGGCAGAGCGGTTAGCGCGCTGGGTTAGTAATCCAGTGGTCGCGAGCTCGAATCCTGCCTCGATCGATTTCGTTCACCTATAGCACAAGCATTTATATGCTTATTTTAGGGAACGTAGGAAGATGTATATGTACTTGTTAAACAAGGACATATTAATTTAAAAAAAAAGAACTATTCCACTAAGCATTGCTTGTGTCAGAATAGCTTTCTATTAATTTTAACTGACGCAGTCCATACTTGTGTATCCCATTATGTCGAGAGGCCCCCATTCACGATCGTGCCATCCTGCCAAACGGCTTGCCATCACTCCGAAATGTGAATGTCAAATCCCGCGCAGCCCAATTGGCCTGACACACCAAAATGGAATTCCAAACGATCGAAACTCTGTAGTACCTATTGCATCATGTCGGCACGGCATGCTCGTGAGTGTGAAAACCAGCGGTACGTCGCGCCATCTCATTGCGCCGAGCTGTTTGACACTCTCGTGAATGCGAAAATACAACATTTTCTCTTTGTTTTTTTCTATTTATATATAAACAAACCGCTAAATAGCAGTTGTATAAAACTCATCATCAGAATTACAACTCATTTTTACTTGAAAATTAAAAAAAAAAATAGAACCTATTTATGCGAAAGCCCCGACCGCTTGCATATACTAATTTTGATGGCTCGATGGCGCGATGGCGCGCCCGTGAGTGTGATGAAAATTTTACAATGCTCCAAATGGAGCCGGTCCATATGGAACGACGCCGAATGGCACGATCGTGAATGGGCTGCTTAACACACAATTATAACACATCATAAAATCATACATAAATTATAATATAAAATAGTAGGTATGTACATATATGTAAAAAAATGTATTCAATGATACTTTAAAAAAAAATATAACAAAATAATTATGATTATAAACAAAACAGATTGGGTGCAAGTCCATTCAAACGGTGGAATTAAAACCCATATAATTAATAAAACTACCACATGGAGTTTTATATGTATTTATTTACATTTCAAATCCAATAGGTATTATAATGTGACAAAATACTAAATATATAAATAATATTAACATAATCAAAATATCATTTTTTAATTAACTTATTTTATTTATAATATCTTTAGATGGGTAATAATTGAAATGAGTAGAATTAAAATTAAAATAATATTTATTTATTCATACATACACTCACACGATATCCCTTACGGGTTAGGCAAATAATACCGAGCGTCATACACACATTAATAACTTCCTTTGAATTCATACATCGTCTCATACATGTTCATCGATTTATCCAAGTTTCATACGCTTCCTTTTTTCTATAGATCATTTTTTAAATATACTATATTACTATTGTTTTGTCACCCCTATAAATACTTTAACCCAGTGCCCATTCTCGACTTATCGATGTTCTGAGAAAACACATAATATAAAGTTTTCTTTAGAATTTTCCCTAATACAGCGGTGACACGAAGGGTTTATTCCATATTTCTACGTTATATACACCAACACGATATAATATATCGGAAATACATCTATTTTATGACTCCTTGCCGCCATGCTCGAGAGAACCATGAAACTCAAAAACGGATATTTTTTTCTTTTTCGAAAATAGGCGTTAATACAACAGCTTTCGTACCGTACGAACCAACAGCTTTAATACCAACAAAATATTAGTTCGTGTTTTTTTGTATTTTAATAAAAAAATGTGATAACCTTTGCGACATATACTATACATACTCATCATGTAACATAATTTCCTATTTCTGTGTGTATGATTGTTTGATAACGCTGCTAAAATCATCTTTTAAAGTATCAGGTGCACATAAAGTACGAAGAGGTTAAATATAATATAATAACAAGCGGTGTAATTCCCGCATCGTTATCAAAATTCAAATATCTGCAAGCCTATTCCGGTTCTTTTATCGCGTCAATGTACACAAGTTTATACGCTACATGCGTTTCTTATAGGAGGTCGTTATTCTGTTTTCCGCGAACAATAGCCCGCGTTATGTCGAGAAAACGTCCGTTCGCCGTTCGTATCGCGGATTCCGTTCTGATTGGAGCAAAATGCGTATGACATTCGACGGGTGAACCTTCAACTATTCTCTTCTCCCGTTACGACGAGCTTTTCAGGGGCCCTTCTGGCAAAATGTCGAAAATTTTGAAGAAAAAAGTAGGCAGATAATCAACAGGCTATCCTATGTCTGCTGTTCTCTTAAAGTGGAGACACTGTCACATAAGATTTCGCATGTTTCCATAAAAATGGTCGTCGACCTGGCTGATCAATAATTAAGGTATCGATTATACCTAAATATAACGTTAAACGTCACTCCAACTCAGCACCTACACGATGAGTTGATGATAAATACCTTGGACAATAAAATTATTAGTTCAAACACCTTCCAGTCAATTAAAAATATGTCACAGCGTATACAGTACGATGAGTGGCTTTACAAACTACGATTACATAGTTCATTTGATGTTTTCAGACACTCGATTAACTATTGAATTCACGATTAGTTGAAATCGAAAGTTAATCTATTCACGGTTAGTTGAAAGAAATTGCCTGATGGAAATAAGCCCGCCAGTATGCGTTATATTTACTAGTTGCATGTAACACACGAGATCCAACTGTCGATGGCGATAGTACCTATGTATAATTAAAGAATACGTACCAAACTATTAACACATGAACACAAATTAATAAATATTTTTAGATATTTTGTTTTCTATAGTTATAAAACATGTAGGTATGTATGTCAGGATAGGAGAGTATGGAGGTCAGTATGTTTTTTCTACCCAGAATATGAAAATAGCATAATGGTGTGTATGTATGAATGTTTGGAGATTAAGTATCAAATTATTGAGTCTTCTTAGATATTGTGTACCTATAGGCTACTGCCAAACAAATTGTATGAATCGATGTCATCACTAAATTCAAATTTTATAAAATTTTCTAAAAAAAGTTCGAGATGAAGATACTATTAAAATTGAGAATCTCTGAATTTTTTCGAAAAAAAAAATTATATTTTATATTTTGTTTATATTTTACAAATTTTTAGCATTCAAGCTTTTATGGTTTTTGAGATACATGAAAAAATTAAGTAAAAATTCAAAAGTTGATAACCCCTGACTGAAACAAAAATTCATAAATCTGAGTACAAAAGTTTTGTAGGCCTGTAACTGTTTATATATTCTGAAATTTTAGGCTCTGTAAATTGAGCGGATCAAAAGTTATAAGGGGGGGACGGACACACAGACACACACACAGACACACAGACACACACACACACAGACACACACACAGACACACACACACACAGACACACGAAATGTTCTACTCCGAATTCTGAGTAAATCCGTGTATGGAACATATATGCTGCGAAGCCTCTAAGTTGAAATTTTGGGCTTTGTAAATTGATCGGATCAAAAGTTATAAGGTGGGGGGGGGGACACAGGCACACAGAAACACTAAATTTTCTACTCTGAGTTCTGAGTAAATCCATATACATAACATACTAGTTGCATGTAACACATGAGATCCAACTGTCGATAGCGATAGTATGTATAGTTTAAGAATATGTACCAAACTATAAACCCATAGATACAAATTATTGAATATTTTCAGATATTTTGTTTTCTATACAACATATGTAGGTATGTATGTCAAGATAGGATAGTATGGAAGAAGATCCTTTTTCCTACCCAGAATATGCAAATTGCATGATGGTATGTATGTATGTTTGGAGATGAAGTAACAAACTATTAAGTCTTCTTACATATTGTGTATAGGCGACTGCCATACAAAATGTATGAAGCGATGTCGTCACTAAATTCAATTTTTAAAAAAATTGTTAAAAAAAATTTGAGATGTACTGCTACAATGTTAATATTTTTTATATAAAATTAAATTATCTAGTTGGGGTGTTTCGGCTTTTTTCGATATTTTAAAAATAAATGGAAATATAGGCAGTTAAACTCATAAATTTATCATAAAAAAAATACTTTTCTTAATAAAAAATGTTTGAGAAACCCTGGAATTTTTTTGAAAAAACAAATTTGAGATTTTGTATTTGTCTATGTTTATACCAATTTTCAGCGTTCTAGCTTTTATGGTTTCTGAGATATATGGAAAAATAAAATAAAAATTCAAAAGTTGATAACCCCTGACTGAAACAAAAATTCAAAATTCCGAGTATAAAAGTTTTGTAGGCCTGTAACTGTTTATATATTTTGAAATTTTAGGCTCTGTAAATTGAGCGGATCAAAAGTTATAAGGGGGGGACGGACACACAGACACACACACAGACACACAGACACACACACACACAGACACACACACAGACACACACACACACAGACACACGAAATGTTCTACTCCGAATTCTGAGTAAATCCGTGTATGGAACATATATGCTGCGAAGCCTCTAAGTTGGTGTTTTTTGACTTCAAAGTTGGAAAATCCATGAAAAAAGTAGACCTCTCCATACAATTCTCGCGTATTCTGGCTTGATACATTGTCGATATGTTAAGAGAACAAAGTTCTCCTGAACAAATCGACAGTTGGATTATATGCTGCAAAGCATCTAAGTTGGTGGTTTTTGACGTCAAAGTTGGAAAAACCGTGAAAAATATAGACCCGGCAAACAAATCTTGCGCACCTTGGCTCGATACTTTGTCAATATGTGAAGAGAACAAAGCTCTCTTGAACAAATCGATAGTTGGATTATCTTTATATCTTTAAAATTGTTGTTTTACTTTGTTACATTATTTTTTGATATTATACTTCGATATTATTTTTTTTTACCTACCATGTTTTTTTATTATGTTTAAGAGATATTAAGGTTTCATTTATTATTATTATTATTTGTTATGAAAGATTTTAAAAATTTTCATTATATTTTTTTCTTATTTATTTTATTTATTACTTACTGGTTATTTTGGTTTAATATAGTTATTTTGATACGTGTGATTATTTTTTTATATAGCTATTGTTATTTTTTCTATTATTCAAAAAGTTGCAATAACTCAAACTTCGTGCCTGAATTGGTTTGGTATCTAACTGCTGATCCAAGGGTCCCGGGTTCGATTTCCGGTGGAGACACAGTTTTAAATTGTGTTTTCAGTCAGGATCTGTGAGACGATGAATTACGTAAGTCTCCAGAATGTGGCAACTTGTTATTGGGTGCATGTTAAATCAATATTTGACATCTCGGGCAACTTACAGGTACTAACCTGTTAGTTGCCCGAGAAGTAATATAAAATAAATAAATAAATAAATAAATTAACTCCCATCAAAACACGAGTTCATCTGTTTATATTTTATTTGATTTTGTTTTATTTAAAAATACAACAGCTGTTTAAATTCATTAATATACAGTTAATAATTTTCTTATTTATATCATCAATTACAGTATTTCCATACTCCCAGTTTTTCAAAGTGTTTGAATTTTTCAATTGTTAATGTAATTCTCTTGTGTAAAATATTTTTGAAACAAATAAATAAATTTAATATCTTGCCTATTATTGTTCTTGATCGATCAGTTTCATCTCGTTCACCAAGTATCCACCTGATGTATCCTATTTATAGCAAGGAAGGTACATAGGTACAATATAGTAATATGTACGAAGGTAAGGAAGGAATCTATAATTAATGAAGCCAAGGTATTGTGTTACCTAATATAGGGTTAATCAATCAAAAGTGACTTTTGATAGCCACTTTCTAAATTAATTAGTCAGTTTTAATTTAACGCATCAAATGTGGTTGGAGTCTATTATACCGGCCAAACTTTGAGGAAACTTTTTATATGATGTAATAAATTACAACATGTTATAAGTCTTCAATGTTACATTTTAATTTATCAGTCTTTAATTCTATAATAACTCAACAATTCGACAGAGGTGTTCTTATCCAACTGTCGATTCGTTCATGAGAATTCAATTCTCTTAATGAATCGACATTATTAAGCCAAGATGCGTGTACGAAGGAAAATTTTGTATGGTGTAGTGGACTTTTTGCATGCTAATAACACCAACTAGAGGCCTCGCAGCATATATGTTTCCATACATGGATTTACTCAGAATTCGGAGTAGAACATTTTATGTGAGTTTTGTGTGTGTGTGTGTGTGTGTGTGTGTGTGTGTGTGTGTGTGTGTGTGTGTGTGTGTGTGTCTGTGTGTCTGTCTGTTCCAGGGTTTCTTTAACATTTTTTATTAAGAAAAATATTTTTTTTATGAAAATTTTATGAGACAAAAAGCCGAAACACCCCAACTAGATAATTTAATTTTATATAAAAAATATAAACATTGTATTAGCACATCTCAATTTTTTTTTAACAATTTTAATAAAAATTGAATTTAATGATGACATCACTTCATACAATTTGTATGGTAGTCGCCTATACACAATATGTAAGAAGACTTAATAGTTTGATACTTAAATCTCCAAACATACATACATACCATCATACTGTTTTCATATTCTGTGTAGGAAAAACAGACTGACCTCCATACTATCCTATCCTGACAAACATACCTACATGTTTTATATAGAAAATAAAATATCTTGAAATATTTATTAATTTGTGTTGTTTATAGTTTGGTACGTATTCTTTGATTATGCATACTATCGCCATCGACAGTTGGATCTCATGTGTTACATGCAACTAGTTTTATGAATACTTTTTTTTTTTTTTAGTGTATGAATAGTGATGAGACACTGGATCATTTATTTATTGAATACCTCATAAACGATAGGAATAAATCCTTTTTTACCGACCTAATAGAGATTGGGGTTCCAATGCCAACAAATGTGAGAACATGTTGAACTACAACTCCAAGCAGGTGAACATTTTCATCAAAAAAATCATCAAAATTAATGACATTAAAATCTAACTCTGTGCCTACATAAATTTGAAATTGATTGAAGTAAAATAAATATACAAAAATAATTTAGGTTTCTCTCTATTTAGACAATTTAATATGTTAATTAACTTATATGGCTGAGAACACTCTAAATGGGTGAAGAGCCAAAAAAATGGGAATACCCAGATGCTTGGACGATAAGTCTATTGTTTTTTTATTTTTGAATTGAATGTTTTGGTTTATTTTGAGTCCATAAGTATATATTTTTTTATGTTTGACTACATCTATTGTTTTTTTTTATTTAATTTATTTTCTTACTGTTCTTCCTCCACCACCACCCGTTCTGCTTATGGGGACTAATAACGGCCCCTTGCATAACTCTGAAAGAACACATAAAGAACATAATATGAAGAGTCCGGACAACTCTAAAACCTTGCAGACACTGCACTTAATGTGCCAAAGAGAGCTAATCATGTGGAGACAACTGGCTCAACACTCAGTGATAGTGAAGATAATAGTGCACCGAATTTAAGACAGAAAGTCTTGAAAGCCCTAAAGTTGCTCTTCGTGGCTACAAGGTCCCCATGTCCAATGGGTCCAAAGAAATTCCCTCGGACATCGTCGTAGAGTTCTCGTCGGAAAGTTGACACGGAGAAGTTAGTGTATTCCCATAGGATATGCTCAGAAGTCTGTTCAGAGTTATCACAAAGCTGACATGAGGACGAATCGGATAAGTGAAAACGAAAGAGATAACTTTTGAAACTGCCGTGTCCAGTAAGGAATTGCGTGGTCCAATAATCGAGAACAATCCACGAGGATGAAAGTCGAGTCCTCATATCGTTACTGTTAAGGTCATTATTTTCTTACTGTTAAGGTTTAAGTTTTTTTGCCAAGTGTATACCTAATTGTTTTTTTTTCTTATTCTATATATTTTTTTCATTAATATGTGTTTTTATCTATGTATGTAAAAGGCATTTTATGCCGTTTATAAATAAATAAATAAATAAAGACAATGCTAACTTGGAGACCTCGTAAAACCGACTTGGAGACCTCATAAAGTGAAATGTGGAGCGACCACAGCTAAAGTTGAGGGATATCGTACTAAAATGGACTATCTATGTGTCCAAACCACCTCAATAACTCAACCTTCTTGCTTCAGTTGGTTAGGTATCTAACTACTGATCCAAGGGTCCCGGGTTCGATTCCCGGTGGAGACACAGTTTTAAATTGTTTTTTCAGTCTGGATCTGTGAGACGATGAATTACGCAAGTCTCCAGAATGTGGCAACTTATTATTGGGTACGTGTTAAATTAATATTTGACAAATTACCTGTTAGTTGCCCGAGTAGTAATCCTCATCATAATATTTTAGAATTTAAAGTTAAATATACTGCATATCGCTTCCTTCGCAACCAGTGAGTAAATTAGGCAAATTTTAAATAAACTTTTTAATGTGTTATTATGTTTTTTTTCATTTTTTCACCTCAAAATATGTACTTTTTCCTAAGAAAATCTTTATTTCTATTACAGAAGTGCGTTTTTACACAAATAAAATATATTAATTAGTATAACTTAGCGTTTGAGTGAAAAATTTAATTTAATTTTAATGTTTTTCGTATTTATAAAATGTAAAAATTTATGGGAATTTACCATTGTAGATCGAACTATGTAAAAACTAACAGAATCTACCGAGAACAAATAGTACAAAAAAAAACAAGTGTAAAATTAAATGAAGTCCTGCTTTTGTCGTTTTTACAGTCACCAATCATATTTCTACCGATTAATATTATTCACTTCCGACTCAGTATCTCTTTGAAGCGGACACACTCCCCCACGGGGAAACGTCTGAAGATGCCCTTTTGAGGCAAAACCGATTTGCACGGTATTAAAATACTATTATTCCAAGAGGATGACTTTTTTTTCTTGTTATTCAAAGCATCAAAATACTATTACTGTCTGTACGTACAGCCCGAGGGAAAGAATAAGAGGGAACAAAGAAAAAAAATAAACTCTGGAGTTTGGTTGGGAAAAATTTTTCAGGAAAAAACGAGAGCGTTGTGACCAATTCCGAAGTTTTCTGTAAAAAAATATAAATTCATGTTTGGATAAAACGAGAGCGTTATTACCAACTACGATGTTGTCTGTAAAAAAATATAAATTCATGTTTGGAAAAAACGAGAGCGTTATGACCAACTACGATGTTTTCTATTAAAAATATAAATTCATGTTTGGAAAAACGAGAGCGTTATGACCAACTACGATGTTGTCTGTAAAAAAATATAAATTCATGTTTGGAAAAAACGAGAGCGTTATGACCAACTACGATGTTTTCTAAAAAAATATAAATTCTAAAAAAACGAGAGCGTTGTGACAAATTCCGAAGTTTTCTGTAAAAAAATATAAATTCATGTTTGGATAAAACGAGAGCGTTATTACCAACTACGATGTTGTCTGTAAAAAAATATAAATTCATGTTTGGAAAACGAGAGCGTTATGACCAACTACGATGTTTTCTGTAAAAAAATATAAATTAATGTTTGGAAAACGAGAGCGTTGTGACCAACTACGATGTTTTCTATAAAAAAATATAAATTCATGTTTGGAAAAACGAGAGCGTTATGACCAACTACGATGTTTTCTATAAAAATATAAATTCATGTCATTCATGTCACAAACCGTTGGCAAGGAAATACAATACATTTCAAAGACAATTATGACTTTGAAACTGTTGAAGACTTCAAATACCTGGGTTCCACAATCAACAAAGATTATGAGGACGCAACAGAAATAAAAAACTGAATAACAACAGGTAACGGAGCATTCTTCTCTCTTCTACCGGTGTTCAAATCAAGAAGTGTCCATAGAAAAACGAAAATCACGCTGTATAAAACCATTATTAGAACAGTTGTGACATATGGATGTGAAGCATGGACACTTACAGCCAAATCTGCTGAAATACTGGACACGTTTGAGAGACGAGTGCTTCGTAGAATCCTAGGACCTGTGCCGTATGCTATCTACAAGACCTCCAGGCTCTCTGTGCATGTCAGATTGAGCAGATTGAGATGGGCCGGACATGTACAGAGAATGCCACCACAGCGAATACCAAAGAAAGTTCTGTGTGGACATCCAGGTGGAAGACGAAAGGTTGGAAGACCGCGGCTGCGATGGGAGGACGAAGTTTGAAGGGATGCTTCCCAACTACTACAAGTGCCGGGTAGTTGGAGAGTTGCTGCAGAAGATAGGAGAAGCTGGAGGCGAAGACTGATGGAGGCCAAGGCTCGATATGGGCTGTAGCGCCATTGAAGAAGAAGAAGAAGAAGTTTTCAGTCTGGATCTGTGAGACGATAAATATCATGAGTCTCCAGAATGTGGCAACTTGTTATTGGGTGCGTGTTAAATCATTATTCGACATAGCACCTGTTAGTTGCCCGAGAAGCTACAAACAATAAAATAAAAAATATTTTATTCATTTTTGGGAAAAACAAGAGGGTCGTAACCGAATATTTCATTCAAATTTGGAAAAAGCCAGATGGTTGTGACCTACTACGATGTTTCTACAAACAATATTTTATTTATATTAGGAAAAAAATTAAAAGATATTAACCAACAATGATACAAAGATACGAGATCGTCGTAACATTCACATTCTGTCATTACTATATAAGACTATTTATGATCCCTATTCACCACAATATTTAAAAAATAACGTCGTTTTCTTGTCAAGTCACGGCCTATCCCTTCGATCTGCTGAACGTACTACACTAGCTATCCCCATTCACAATACAGAAGTTTTCAGATCCTCTTTTCAAGTACAATCAGCTAGACTATGGAATGGCCTAAGTGATGAAGTAACGTCATCTCAATCCATTCAAATATTTAAAGGTAAATTAAAAAAACTTTATTTGTCAAATAGTTCCTAAATTCCTTCTATATCCTTCCGTAACCTCCTTTTCCTCATTGCTATGATCAGTGTTATTTTTATTATTCTTTTATTTTTAATCTCTCTTTTCATTTTTTTCTCTTTGTAATTTTTTTTTATATTTCTTACTCTTTTATGTTATTTTTTATCAATTTATTTCTCACTTATTAGTACTGTACCAATTTAACTAAGAGACTTCACGTTACTCGGGTTGGTTGGAAGAAATTGCCTTATGGCAATAAACCTGCCTTTGTACACATGTACATAAATTATATAAATAAATAAATAAATAAATATATTAAAATGTCTATTTTATAATGATATTTGTTCAAAACATTTATTGATTAGATTCAATCGAAATATATATTATTTAAATAAATAATTTGGTACAAAATCATCGATAATACGAATCGTAAAGTTTCGTATAAGTCCATCGTAAGTAGTTCACAAGAAAAGAGCGAGAGTTACAAAATATACGAATAAGAAAATCCAGTCCTGAATAAAAATCCGGTAAGTTTGTATGATCCCAGGGGCTGGCGTATCAATTATTCCCAACGGACGATACAATCCGCAAGATTCCGAAATTCAAGGAATAAGCAATGGACCCACCATGACAACCCCCTTCTTTTTTTTTTTGCTTAAGGCAATTCACCCTTAAAAGAGTGCTATGTGAACCCCCTTCTTAATCTTATTCGTTGAGTTATTGTTGTGGTATATGTATTGTTACTATAGTTTTTTTTTCTTTCCAATTTTTTTTTATAGAAAACCATAGTACCTACATAATACAAACAATAAATATAATTAAAACGAGTGGGTTGTGGCCAACGCTATACTCCTCAATAACAAGTCATTCTATAAAGTAAAAATTTTGTATGGAAAATATTCCAAAATTTGAATAGAATCGAATGAGTACTTTAGTCTATAATCGATAAAGTAAAATGAACAAGCCGTACAAGGCACACTGCACATAGCATACAGCACACACACACACACAGATACATCGTGATGAAACATTCAGAATACAATCTCAGCATGAAAATAGTTGATAATCTGCAATAAAAAAATAGCCTTAAAAATTGTGTAATCATAACTCCCCAATATATCCCATTGGGTTAGTGAGGAGTAAAAAACACAAAATATTTATTTGTAACTAGTATATTCCTAGAAAATTAACCCTCATAACGTCCGGTTTCTGAAAACTTATAAAATAAACATTTTCCTAATATTCATATAAGATATGGAAAATGATGTAATAAGAATAAAATAATATAATAATTTAACATAAACAAAGCAAATTTCACAATAATAATTTTAATATATTACCTTCAGTCAGTGTATAGCCAAAGTTGTTCCGTACTCAAATTTTGTATGGAAAATTTTCAGCAATTTTATGAAATGGTTTGTTTAATAATTTTTTTATTTAAATATTTTATTATGAAAAGTTGATATTTCTTTAATGCCATTTTATGAAAGTGATGAGCTATTTTAGCTATTCGAAAATACTAATTTCTACATATTTTTAATTTTCCTGAGCTTGGGGGTCACTTTGAAATATTTGACAGTTGAAAAAATTGAGAAGCACTATTCAGATATCCTTCAAAATTAAATGGGGTTTAAGTGAGTATTAGATATACAAATTTGCAAAATTTGAATAGAATCGAATGGGTTCTTTAGTCTATAATCGATAAAGTAAAATGAACACGCCGTACATAGCACACTGCACACAGGACATAGCACGTAGCACATAGAACGTAGCACATGGCACATAGTACATAGCACACACACAGATACATTGTAATGAATCTTTCAGAATACAATCTCAGCATGATACTAGTTATTTATTTTATTTATTATTTATCTTATGGTCACAAAAGTTAGTATATCACAAAAATATGTCGCACTGTAGTGCCCGTCAAAAGTTAAAAAATAAAATCTAAGTTTTCTAGGTAATTGGCCGCTGCTTCACTCAGGACCATAAATTCCGAGGGGTCCCCCCCAAAAGCTCTTAAACACACTCAGACACCACATGGCTCACAGTCTGCCTCTCAGGCACCGCAGTCACACTCAGGAGAGTCCCGCCATCCACACTTGAAGGAGAAGTCGGCGCATCTGCCGTGTCCAGTCCGCACTCGGTTAAGTGCTGTCCAGAGTCTTCGGGGTTACTAAGCACATGATACTAGTTGATAATCTGCAAAAAAAAATAGCCTTAAAAATTGCGAAATCATAACTCCCCATTATATCCCCTTGGGTTAGTGAGGAGTAAAAAAAACATTTTGAACTTGTTTTATTTCCTTTAATAACATGCCTATCTTCTTCTTTTGTCGTCATGTCAGGTCCCCCCAACGTTGACTATCACCCGAGAGAAAGCGTCCTTGTCCTGGGCAACCCGAAACAGCTCTCCAACACTTCTTATGTCCGTCCAGTCGCGTATATTGTGTCATGTCAGGTCCCCCCAACGTTGACTATCACCCGAGAGAAAGCGTCCTTGTCCTGGGCAACCCGAAACAGCTCTCCAACACTTCTTATGCCCGTACAGTCGCGTATATTGCGGAGCCAGAAAATTTGTCTCCTTTCAACACCTCTTCGACCCTCTATCTTGCCCATAAGGAACAAGTGGAGCAATTTATACTTTTCTCCCCTCTAAGCACATGACCCAAATACGATATCTTTCTGATTTTGAAGTCAGAAGCTCTCTATTCACTCTAGCTCTTTGAAGAGCTATTGTGTTGCTGACCATATATGTCCAGGGTATCCGGAGCATTCTCCGATGTATCCACATCTCGAAGGTCTCCAGCCGGTTCATGCTACTCACTATGAGGGTCCACGATTAAACTCCGTACAGTAGCATTGACCATATGTAACATTTAACCAGCCGTTGTCGAAGTTTCAGGTTAAGATTGTCATCGCAGAATATCATACCTATAATAAAATAAAAATTTAAGCTATTGTTACTCGATCATGTTTCCGCAGTATATTATACCCTTGTTTTTTCCATGTTTCTATTGTTATTTTTAAGTTGAATGTTTCACCAACTGTATGTGTAAAATTTCTGTAGCTAAATAGCAGTGATGAGAGTAAAGAGATAACCCTCGCCATCCCATCACATGCCACGGCTTTCTATTCATCATCCTTTACTGTCCATGCTGCCCGGTTATGGAACAACTTGTCCCTTGACATTTGAACTGCACCAACGTTAGAAACCTTCAAAATTAGATTAAAGCGGGCGCTCCTACTTTCTATTTCGTAGCCAACATACTTCCCATTAATTTCCCTATTCCTGTTGTTAGACAAATCTCAACTATTTTCCCTTCCCTCCGATAGTGTTGTAACAGGTTTCATATAAGATTCGTTTAATTGTTTGTTGATGTACATATTTTATGAAATGTGAAATATGGTGTTGGCGTCACATGCTGAGGATTCCGTGGACTACAAGAAGAACGAATGCCTCGGTCCTTACAGAGCTCTAAATAAAAGAAAGATTGTCTACAGTATGCAGCCGCCGGGTATTGAGCTTACCTGGCAGGAGAGAGCCAGGTTACCTGGAAAAAGGTATTATCACAGGAAGTGTACCAGGCAAAAGAAGTAGAGGCAGATCTCCTGCGCGATGGTGTGACCAAATTAAGGAGATGACAATCGACGAATGTCAATGGGAGATTCACACTCGTGGACTTCAGATCTTTTTAAATAATAAACATCAGGGGTATGTACAAGATCTCTGTTAATAATTAACCTACTGGGAATCTAACAATAGTAAGGCGCCATAACTATGACAGAACTTCTTAAAGACTAAGAAATTGTTATAATGTTATAAAAAACTGTTAATTTTAGAAATGCGTACATAATATATTTATTTTTAATCAACTACGAATAAGCTTAAGGGCAAGTCATATTGCCAGACAGGAAATGGACAGATGGGCACCTACATTTCTGAATCACTCATAAAACATCTTCATGGCATGGGTGCCATGAAGATGAATTATGAGTGATTCAACATTTCAAAGATATGCGTATTTAACTTATAAATACTATATTGTTTGTGTGTGAAATCAATTGAGTATGTGGTTTCTTAGCAACCCCTCGTGAAAGTGAAGGACGGGAGAAAGTAAACAATTTGGGGGTGGAAAATAATACTCGATAACTGTGACTCATCTCACATATAAATGCACAAAAACAAAATGTCCCTTTCCGTTTATTCAACTATGTTAACATTGGATTTTTCACTGTGGGGAGTTAATGATATTTTTAATAATTTTTCAACATCTCAAAAGAGACAAATTTGAAATATTTTAGAATACATTGGATTTTTTTTCCTGTCCGGAGTCAAAGGTATTTTTTAACAGATTTTTATTTATCTCAATAGAGACTAAGTTGGAATATTTACTGTAAGAGAACCGGGAAATGCAATAATAAAAAATGTTTACGCATATGCAATAATAAATATTCGATTACTTACACATTGGTACAAGTAGGTAAATAAGACAAAAATGACCTTATAAGTCTGGCGCAATTCAGGGGTGACTTCTATGCGAAAAATGCATTTGTCACCTCAGGTATAAGAATTGTTGCTCTCATTATTTACAAAAAACCAATTCTCTCAATAGATGGCGTTACAACAAAAATAAATAAAAAATAATAGAATGTTGTTCATAATTTAACACATAGATGGCTGTAGTAAAAATTCCTTATTTTCAAGCGAAAATAATTTCAGTATTACAGTATATAGATTTTTCAAAATTGAATTGATAGGGATCTCATTAAAAAGGCATAATTGGTGAACGTTGCGCAAGCGCATAAAGTGATCACGTAAACCAGCCGATGACAGGTCGTAAGCCCTGTAGGTGCCTTGATTTCCCGGTTCTCCTACAGTAAATATTCCAACTTTGTCTCTATTGAGATAATTAAAAATCTGTTAAAAAATACCTTTGACTCCCGACAGGGAAAAAAATCCAATGTTTGCGCATATGCAATAATAAAAAATATTCGAAAACATAAAAAGTTCATTGGACGTAAAAAAATGCATACATACATACCATCACGACATATTCCACAATTTTTTTTTTTTTTTTTTATTTTATTAAGTTTACAATAACATATACAAAATATAAAACAAACAAACTATATAGAAAAGATTCACAGTAGGACAAAACATATTTACCCTTTACTAGAGTGCAAGCACTCGTGTGTAAAGGAGACAATTTAATACAGAATACACAAAATATTATACAAACATAATTATTATCTATACAAAAAGTTAATATAATTTACATATCAGTCAAATAATAAGTTTGATTTATTCTTTATTTTTTTTTTTAAATCATTATGTTCAATTGCCAGTCTCAAATCTGTTTCAAGTTGGTTGAACCACAACACCCCATTGTACGTGTAGTAGTGGTGTGTTGTGTATGTATGTGTTAATGGGGTACACAGTTGACCCACTATATTATGTCTATCACTCGCCACACATACAAAGGCATGGTGCGACCTTCCAATGTCCTTATGTATTTGAAATAGCACATTTTTTTATAGATATTTTTAAAAGATGGCACTTGAAAATCACGAAATAGTTGCAAAGTTGGGTAGTCAGATGGTTTTTTATTTATAATTTTTATTATCAACCTTTGCGTAATTTCTAGAGGCAAAATGGATGTTTTATACGCCCCCCCCCCATGCAACAATGCCATATTGCATTATTGAATGGGCGAAAGCGTAATACACATTTTTAAGTAATTTTAAATTGAGAATGTTTCTAAGGTTGATAAATATGTAAATAAGTTTTTCTTAATCTGTTTATAGTATTATTTATTTGAGTTTTCCATTTAAGGTTACTGTCAATTATTACTCCTAAATATTTAATTTCATTTTTATTTGTTATACATAGACAATCGTTATTTTTACATGTCAATACTTTTGTAGAACAATTTTTTGAGTGGATTTTAATATTTAATGCAATGGGAGGTATTTTCTTGTTTATGGTAAAAGGTATAAAGTAAGTTTTCTCAATATTCAGGGTCAATATATTATTGTCAAACCATTCTTTTAATAAATTTATATCAGTGTTAGCATTTTCTTCAAGCTCATTCCATGAATTTGCCTGAAAAATAATTAATAATAATTAAATAATTTTTTTAATTATTATTATTATTTATGTTTATGTACATTGCCATGTACAAACATACATAAGAAAACATATACTTACAAACTATACTTAAAACATATATAACATAAAAAAATAAACTAAAGCAAAAAAGGAAAAACCTGTCCATGTACCGCCGTAAAAAGAAAAACAAAATCAAAGTTAATAACATAATTGAAAATCTATCTTATTTTCTTCCCTTAAAATTGTAAATTAATTAAATTGTTATAACCAAATAGGTATAACACATTTTATTTGATGGTATGTTTTTGTATTTTTTAATTAATTAATTACCCTCATAGTAAAACATCAGTCAAATAACTATAATCATATTCATTGGTGAGTTGTGCAAATAATAAATGTTCGACTTGAGGAAAAGAAGAACGGAATTGAAGTACGTAGAAAGCTCACGAAGATCCGTGAATATCCGTGAGTAATTTGAGTATTATATTATGATGCACGTAGATTTCGCTCGAATGCCGCGCAAGGATTGGAAACAAATTGAATGATGTATGTGTTTATAGGTAGGTACATAGTGCCGTGAAGTTAGCTACGATTCAGATAAATAAGGACAGGCAACTTGAGTTTTCAAACTAATATAAACTTTGATGGGAAATAGATTTATTTATTTCGTGAGACTGAATGCGCTTCCGAGCAGAAAATTCATTTCATTAGGCGCCTCGCGTTTGTTGAAAAGCATAAACCTACAGAATATAATATGCCTACATAAGTACCTAGATAATATGTTATATAAAATGCGAAGCCATTCATAGAAATCATTGCTGTTTAAAAATAAACTAGACTGGATGATTTCATATCAAAACATTTCCCTAAAATTGTAAACATAAAACCCTTTAGACTTTAGACTCCCTACGCTACCTACGCTACGCATCTAGGTACTTCTGTATAAAGGACTAAACCTTTGGGAGGCATTTAAATTATTCGCCCATTTTATAAGTGCCTATTCAGTATTCAGATTATGTTTTTTTAAGAAACAATGTTATTTAAACAGGTACATATGTAGAAGTAGGTTCATATTATTTATTTATCTTTTTGTACATAATATAAACAAATACAATGCACCCTGGCGGGCTGCGACTATATATTATATAGTTAACAGTTTCAAATACAAAAGAAACAGCTGCAACTTTTGAAGATAAAATGATGAAGAAACGGCATATTAATCCATTCAAATATTTAAAGGTAAACCAAAAAAACTGTCAAATAGTTCCTGAATCCCTTCTATATCCTTCTGTAACCTCCTTCATTTCCTCATTGCTATGTGAAGTGTTCTTTTAATTATTCTTTTTTTACTCTCGTTTCTTTTTTTTCTCTTTGTATTTTTATTTTCTTACTCCTCTATTCTATTTTTTATCAATTTATTTCTCTCTAAATTCTAAGTATTGTACCAATTTAAGTTCAGAGATTTCACGTTTTTCGGGTTGGTTTAAAAAATTGCCGTATGGAAATAAACCCGCTTTTGTTCACTTGTACATATTATAAATTATATAAATAAATAAAATCAAATTTCAATATGGAAAATTGGCATCCCGCTATTTACTGAAAAGAAAACCGTTGATATGAAAATACCATCATCAGTTTATTATGAATAGTTTCAAAAGAATTAGAAAATATAAATCTATAAAAGATGTTAAGTCATAAGTCTTGCCGTAAATTGAAAATGAAGATAAAATTTCACTGCCCATTGTGATAATAAGCCTTGAAAGCTTCAAAGTCGCTAATCCTGGTCTTAATATTCGCATTTGAAACGAGTTAAAGGAATTCCCACGAACATAGCTGCGGGGTTTTTATGTACAAATTGATAAATCCACTCTAAAACAATATAATCACGAACAACTTGGTTACCATACATACATACTCAAATTAGAAAGCGAAACAGTTATCGATATTCAATAAAACCTGCAACTTTATCATTAGATCCAGACAAAAGTGTTTTTTTAAAACAAACATAGCTTGTAAGTAAGTTTCCACTTATTTTCCCATCCCTAAAATAAACATTCAAAGAAAAATAAAAATAGGGTGGAATATTAAGATATGAAATTGAACCTGCTCCTTCGAGATAAGAAGGAAACATTCAGGTAGTCGAGTCGTTACACATCCATTGCGAATGGCATCGAGTGGGTGAAATATAGTGATGAGCAAAAGTTTGCAAGTCTTGTTATCTTGTAGTCTTGGTTTCGAAAGTTACGCAAGACCAAGACCACATTTGTCGCTGCGAGATCAAGACCAGGAGTAGAAGTAGAAGACCAAGAGTCTTGCAGCCTCTCAAAATTTTATTAACCATATTATTTGTTGGCAGGTTTATGTAGCAGGTAAGAGGTGCATTTTAGTTTTTTATTCCTATGTTTGTCGAGTTTTACAATTTTTCGTGTATATCCTGTGTGCTGTCATTATAATAAAATAATTATTTTATCGAGATTATGTTAAACATCGGTAATGAAGGTTTTAAGAGCTATCACAGGGAAGACGCTTAGGGACAGAATTCGCAATGACGACATTAGGCGGACCTGTGAGACCGATGACATACGACGGAGTAGAGCTAGGAGACGATTTTGGAGGGACCATGTCAACGGGATGGACGCATCTCGAATCCCATACATAGCGGCAAACGAAATCCCACCAGGGCATCGCCTTCCGGAAGACCACCGAAGAGGTGGAGGGATAGCTGGACTTCAGCTTCACAGGAATAGCTTTCTCGAAAAAACAGATCTATGATCTAAAATAAGAAGAAGAGAATATGAATACTATCAATCTGTGTTTTTCATAATTTATTGTAAAACATAGGGATATAATAATAATGGACATTGTAGACCAACGAACCCTTGGATCTCCACAATAACCAGAGATCTCGAGGATGCAAGGCTTCTTTCGGAGGACGCGGAGGATGCTGACAAGGAATTGGCTCCTGACAGTAGAACTGCACCAACATTAGCAACCTTCAAAATTAGATTAGCGCGCGTTCCTACTTTCTACTTCCTAACCAACTTACATACTTCCCATTAGTTTCCCTATTCCTTTAGTAAGACAAATTTCTTCTCATTTTTTCCCTTCCCTCTTCTAGTGTTGCATCAGGTTTCATTTGAGATAATATGTTTAATCGTCATTATTGTGTTTGTTTTGATTTTTTTAGTATATCAAGGTTATATGTTTATATGTAGTTTAAAGGAGTTTTTTAATACATGTACAAATTAACCTTCATCCGTGATTGTGACAGATGATTCTCTAGAAGAAATAACCACTAGGTATTTAAGTTTCATATGTACAGTTAAGTGTAAATAAATAAAGAATGAAGCCAACTTAAAGTAACTGGGAAAAAAATCTACTCAAAAGAAGAAGAAAAAATGCAAGATCGAAACAAATGTAAAATTAACATTTTTATTGACAAACATTTTTTCACCATCTCAATAGAGACGAAGTTGGGATATTGTAGAAGAACCAGGAACTCGAGGTACCTACAGGGCTTACGACCTGTCATCGGCTGGTTTACGAAGCCCTGTAGGTGCCTCAAGTTCCTGGTTCTTCTACAATATCCCAACTTCGTCTCTATTGAGATGTTGAAAAAATGTTTGTCAATAAAAATATCATTTGACTCCCGAAAGGGAAAAAAATCCAATGTTTGCGTATATGCAATTAAAAAGAAAGTAAAATTAACACTTCTTTTGATAATAGATGGGTCGGTGGCAGAGCGTTGGCGCGCTGGGCTAGCAATCCAGTAGTCGCGAGTTCGAATCCTGCCTCGACCGATTTCGTTCACCTAAGCACAAGCATTTATTTGCTTATTTTAGGGAACGTAGGAAGATGTATATGTACTTGTTTAACAAGGACATATTCATTTTTATTAAAAAAAAATACAATCCAATAGTTACAAATTATACAAAAATTATAATATCTCTTTTATATTGCACGCGTAAATTAAATACAATATGTATTCTAAGGTAGAGGCGTTTAAATTGTGGAAATTCATTTTAATAAATTATTAAAATAACAATAAAACTTTGTTTATTTCCACTTATTTAAGTGGAAATAAACAAAGTTATATTGTTATTTTAATAATTTATTAAATACAATATCTCAGACAATACTGATTTTAAGGTACGAGCCGTTTGAACGGAATGCCGTGCGAGCGTTCGAATGTCTTCGGTTAATCTAAACTCACCAATTTACAGAATGCTCACCACTTATGTACAATAAGCAACAAAGTACCCTTTAACTTGATATTTTTCATAACTCGCCAAACCAATACAAAAACTTACTGTTCAATTTAAAATCAGCATAGTAAGACACATTTTACAGATCATTTTACACACCTCATTACACATTTTCACCCACTACACATTCACATCCCAGTATGTTATTAATTATATGAATTGATTTGCCACAAGTAATTTATTGACACTAGGTAGGGATAGTTTAAGAATTATATATTAAGCCTACTCATTGTAATTTTTTACTTAGTGTTGTTTGTGTGCAGTTTAATTATTTAAATAAAAAAAATAATCTTTAGTTTCCAAAGACATCCGACTGTCTCCGAGGTTAAAATATATAACTTTTTGTATAGGTGTTTTAATATATATAGGTGTTTTGTTTAATATATATAGGTGTTTTAATATATGTAGGTGTTTTGTATAGGTGTATATAACTTTTTGTATAGGCAAAAACCAAGATCAATATCATTCCAGTCTTGGTCATTGTCTACCATTTGCCCATCACCAGTGAAATCCAATATACTCCGTGTCCGAAAAGGGTCCGAACAAGGATGCATTTTATGCCCTATTCAAGTTGTATGGAACATAACATAAAAGCAGCCGAAAGATACCAAGTGAGATGTATAGTATTAGGTGGTTCTGCTGTCGAAGAAAATGAATTATTACCATCTATCTTTAAACATGTAGAAGAGAACACACTTGTTGCTGATATACTTTCAAGAAAAGCTATCGATGAGTTTGCGGTATATTTTAAATTTTCATAGCACAATATCGGATTTCTGTATTGAAATTACCAATTTATACGTCTCGATAATTTATTATCTTCCGTTTGTTCTTTAAACTTTATATCGGATACTGTCTGCTCATTTTAATATTTTCTATTCTTACCTTACAATTGCTTCGTCATGAAATATTTACAACTTTGAATTGAATTTTGTTAATATAGAAGTTGTAACGCTGCGGTTATTCAACTAGTTATGTAATTTAGAATTTTGAGATTATTTTTTTTTATAGTTTGGTTCTTCACATTGTTTGAGAGGAAAAATAACAAATCCCTTCTGCAGACTATGTAGTGCAAAAAAGGAGAAATAAAAATATATACTCTGAAACATTGTTAAATGCTAAGGATGTTTTCTTTAAGATGACTGAAAACATGATACGTTAAAACGGCTAATAACACTATGAAATTCCGTTTTATTAAGAGTGACAATCGCGTGCTCATGAAAATAGTTTGCCTATACCTGATTCAAATGATCGAAAACACATTTTTTTAATTTTTTGTATCTCGAAAAAAAAAACCGTACTGGAAATCAAACATTCACTTTGATTTTATACAATCTTTAAGAATACAAAAAAAAAATTAATAGTATCTTAATGTTATACATACATTTTCTTTGTTTTCTTTTACTCTTGTTCTTTTGTTGTTGTAAATACACAATTTTGTCATACTTTGTTATCTGGTTGGTTGGAAGATATTGCCTAATGGCAATAAGCCCGCCAGTGTACAATATATTTGTTTATATTATGTACATAGAGGTGAATAAATAAATAAATAAAATATACACAGATTATTTATTTATTTGTTTAATGGACAAATACAGTCTTTTAAAATAAATAGAAAAAAATACACTTTGAAATGAAAACAGGCAGACCTATTACTTTTGTCCACAATTGATGTACATACATTAAATAATCATAGAAGTATGAACCTATATTTAAACAAATAATAAATATTAATTTATTTAAATGGCATAACCAACATAATATTATGACATATGGAAAGCAATGTCGCCATTATTCAAAATGCATATTCCGAAAATATTTATAACGATTGATATTTTTATGAAATTCCTTTTTGTGAATCAAATACATTCTGGGACTCACAAACACACACAAAAAATTTCATCAAAATCGGTTTAGCCGTTTAGGAGGTGTTCAGTGACATACACACGTACAGAAGAATTATATATATAAAGGTTGCAAGGTTGTAAAAAAGGTGTAAAGTAATTCTTATATTTCACACCATTCGTCCGTGACAGGAAAGGAAGAGAAGGAAAAAGGTAATCGAGAACAAAGATTTTCAGAGCATGCACACAGCTGAAATGAGAATGATGAGATTAGCTGAGGGCGTTACTTTAATGGACAAAGTGTGAAATGTTCATGTATCAGGAAGCTTCAGCGTGATAAGTTGCTCGAGAGCAGATACGTACGTCATGAGGGGACCAGGACAATGTGATACACAGAACGATGTATATCCAAGTACAGGTCAGAAGACCAGGCAGACCGCTGACAACGTGGGTGTTTAGCGCTTCGATAGCGTCCGTGTCAAAATTGCCCTGCCTTGATTGGAAGGGTTTGCGGATGAGTAGTGGACTGCATATTATGTGACAAAGTGCCAAGCGACCTACCTTGTGATCCCGAGATTCACTAGTGTTGTCGGCCAACCGGTTGACTTCTTCTCGATGATCTCTCTGATCCACATGATGAGAACACGATAAGTTTAATTTCACAGAACACAAAGTCTCACATAGGACGAAACAATTATACACTTAGTAGACACTCGGGGTCAAAATATGTCACACTTTTTGTAGAGAAAAAAACCGTCGCTTGACTCGCTCGCAAGGACATCGATCAACTGAACATGGGATGGGATGGAGAGGGGAGGGAGGGGAATACGGAACCACTAATCCGAGTGTCGTGCTAACAGTGGCACTCCACCATCAAAAGAGAGTTGCAGGAGTTAGACTTGCGTGAGGAAGACGCACAGAAGATAAAAAGTTGGCGAATGACAACGAGGAGGGCCGATCTCGCATAATGGGAAGAAACGGCCAGGTAGAAGAAGATGAAGAAAGATTTCTATATGGATTTCTGATTCTTAAATCAAAATATTTTTCAGGACCTACTTACTGTTCTCAAATAAAATTTAAATTTATTCCAAATTCAATGATTCGATTATATAATTTATCAGTCGAAATTATAGTTGTTGGTGTAAGTCATCATTTGAGCTATTGAGTCGTCAAAAAGGTAGGAAACAATAATGATTATTTGTTAAATTTTATATTATGTAAATGATTATAACAGAGACTTTAATCGAATCAGAGCTAATGAACCGATTAACAAAGGCTTTTATGGAATTTCACAGTACGACATTTCGCCTAATTGGCTTAAGCTTTTTGTCACATTTCCATTGTTGGCACCCGGTACACTGGGCTAGCGTCAGGAGACATTACAATCGAGCCATTGCGAGGGGTGAGCGTAAATTGGGGGAGAAAAATCAAATGAAAAGTTCATTCCTACGTTGTTTTGTGAAAACTTCATTTAGAATGAAATTTTTTATTTTCCATTTCTCACATAGGTATTTATTACAATAACAATAAGGAAATTTATATTTAAAAATAAAAGAATTTAAAAAAATTAAACAAAAATTAAATTTGCACTTAACTTCTTAAATATTAGTTTTCGATTTTGTTGGTTGATTTGTTTCAATTTCCAGTATTTTCTTTTTTTGTTTTTAAATATGTGTTTTGGTATGTTTGAATCGTCTATATTGCTCATTTTTCAATTATTTTCATGTATTTCTTTTTGTTTTATTTGAATATGTATTTAGATATGTTTACTCATTTGTATATTTCTCATTTTCATTTATATTCAAACTTTTTTAATGTTTATTTGATTTTTTATTCATGTTGATTTGATTTAATTACTCTATGTTGACTTTGTTTTATTGCTTTGTATTGATATTTTTTTTATTTTTTTTATACGTGATTTCCCTCATCAAGCACAAGATTGCAATCTTTTTGATGAGGCACTGCAAAGAAAAATTTGTAAAAATATTATTACCTGTGAATTATATCTTGATTTGTTATTATAGAATTATTATGTTAAATAAATAATAAAAATAAATAAATAAAACTATAACCATAGTCCCTATTTGGAAATTTACTCCCTCACTAGACGAATCTGTTCTGAGGCAATATTTTTTAAATTTGTTTTTGAATGCAAAACTATTAACAGAAAAAATTAAATTAAAAAAAATTTCATCTCGTCGTTTGAAGAACAATAATAATAATAATATTAAACACTTCCTTTCACCCTGCACAAGAGGGGAGTTTATTGCCAAATGGCATTTTTCTTCCAACTAACCAGTGTTTCCAGCCCAGACAAGCAATATTAATTTGTGAGAGAAATGAATTTTAATAAATTTCTCCTGAAAGACTATGGAATTGTCTAAATCCGGATATGGCGTCATCTAACTCACTTTTTATTTTCAAGAAAAAAGGAAATAAGAAATGTTTATCCCTCAACACCTGATCTCGATTTCCTCTCTTTGTTCTTTCCCATTCCTTTTTTACTCTCCACACCATGTTAAAGTGGAGAGTCTTGATTTCACAATTTTTAAGCGTATTTTTTACATCAATTTCTTAGAGAGTATCATATAGAGAGTGCACACTATGGCCCGAATTATAGATTCGTTCCTCAGCTTGAGACTGGTCTTGAGAACACGTTCTCAACCAAAATGGTATTAAAGAAACAAAAGTCACTGAGCTTGATCTCAAGACCGGTCTCAAAATGTAGAGAAGAGTTGAAATTGCTTCGAGACAGCTATCCCGCTGTCTTGAGAACGGTCTCAACAATAGAAAACGTTACGAGGGAGGAAGTACTACAGAAATGATCCTGTGAAGTACAGTCCTACAGTCAACAAGAGAATAGGAGACAGGGCTTTACACGAAAAAGAGACACATATAGACACGGACGAATTTCGCATTGATTACTATTTTGACATTTACATTGTTAGCGATACTAAAATAGATCGAGAATCTTATTTAGAACCTTCCGGGGTAATTTATTTACAATCATTTATAAACTACATATGTGAATTAAATTTTGTAAGATTTCATAAAATTTCCGGTACATCAAGTAAATATCATGTTGTTATTCTATGCATGTTGTATCATAATTTGAAATGGCTACTTTTCCTGGAACTATTGACTGTAGGTACACACATTCCCGTAATATGCTATATGACAGAAAAAAGAAGAAGTATTTATTTTCCTCTTCCGAATAATCCTTCCGAATAATACGTATTATCCTCTTTGTGTCCACTGTGCAGCCCAAACTATAAGTCCGATCGACTTCATATTTACATCATTTGTGTAAAGTGCATAGACCTAGGGCTGATTAGTTTTCCATAGACAAATTTTAATTTCTTCTCTATGATTTCATCATTAACGTTGTTTTTTTTTGTGTCCTCCCTAAAGTCCAAACTATAAGTCCTGTATCTACATCTAACGGAGGTTGACAATCATCACACCAAAGTCATCCCAATTTGTAAACATTCTGTATAAGATGAAATATTTCTTCTCGGACAACTAACAGGTACTTTGTCAAATTTTAATTTAACACGCACCCAATAACAAGTTGCCACATTCTGGAGACTTACGATATTAATAGTCCCACAGATCCAGACTGAAAACATAATAAAAAACTCTATCTTTACTGGAAATCAAAGCGGAGACCTTTGGATCAGCAGTCAGATACCAAACCAACTGAGCCATGAAGGCCGACTACGAGATTATTGGAAAGCAATGAGATATATTTATTTTAAGTATATGGAGAGAATCGGTACAAACCTGTCTTGCTCAATCGCAATCAAATTTACTGTCCATACTCTTGTTTCAACATCCGTAATTTCGAACATTGAAATTAACATTTTAACGGAATTTGAATAAATGTATGAGACAATACTCGTGTGCAAAGGTGGAGTTTATCAGAATAGTAAAAAATACACAAAAAACCAGAGCATAAGAAAAACACAAAAAATCAGAGCACTTGAAATACACAAAAAACCAGAGCATATGAAATACACAAAAACAGAGCATATGAAATACACAAAAAACCAGAGCATATGAAATACACAAAAAACCAGAGCATATGAAATACACAAAAAACAGCGCATATGAAATACACAAAAAACTAGAGCAAATGAAATACACAAAAAACTAGAGCATATGAAATACACAAAAAATAAACTAGAATAATTACAAATAACGCAATATTTTATCAAAAATTTCTACGATGGCACTACAGCCCAAATCAAGCGTTGGTCTCTCTCAGTATGCTCCTCCAAGGCCCTTTCACCAGCTGCCACGATCCAGTTGTACACCTGGGGGGCAAGTCTGGTTCAATCGGCGAAATCAAAACCCTCGTGATTACCCATATCATGGATATAATTACATATTACATGAAGTTCTAAAATATCTTTAGATGTCATAGAACTACATACGATAATTATATCCATGATATGGGTAATCACTAGGGTTTTGATTTCGCCGGTCGAAACAGACTTGCCCCCCCTGATTAATATTGTTCCCTCATCCTCATCTTTCCGCTTGGATGTCCTATCAGAATTCATTTAGAAACCCGTGATTCTGGCATTCTCTTTATGTGTCCTAATTAAAAATATACACCTCCATCAAAGAAGACTCGTGTTTGTCAGAATAAATATTTTTTTTACAATAAAAGCACTTGTACCTTATACTTTTGTCTGGCGTCTGATTTCTTCATTTCTAGACGCCAGAAGTCATCAGACACCAGACAAAAGTTGTTGATGTCATGGATCGAGTTGCGAAACTTAAATGGCAATGAGCATGTTATGTTGCCAGACAGAGTACGGACAGATGGGCACCAAAATTCTAAATTGGAGACCATTGGATATGAAAAGGGGAATAGGCCGGGTCCAGAAATGGTGGGCCGATGATATTGTCCCTGTCGCTGGAAGCAGATGGGTTCAAAAAGCCCAAAAAAAAGACAAGTGGAAGCTCTTAGAAGAGGCCTACATCCAGCAGTGGAGAGATGGCTGAGAAAGAGAAGAAGGAGACCTTATTCTAACTTTTTTAAATCAAATAAAATTGTTTTTTCTTCGACATATATATTTTTTAACCTTGTACCGGAACGACCATTTAGCTTGACTAGGCCTTTTTCAACTGATAAACAAAGAATTTTTTTTTTATATCCTAAATTTCGGTACAAATTTCAATTATTGTGAAAAATCTTTGATATTGGAATGACGTCTATGCATGTATTTTTTGGGTAATATGACAGATAAATTATAAATATTAGTAACTTCCTAAAAAAAATTAAGTCCAGCCCTGTGTCCAGGTTCTGAGAGAGGTTTTAGTATAAGTAAACCAAAAGGTCTTTTGCTCTTTAATGTGAGGAACGGTATTTATTTTATAATCTTCATAATTCCGCTCGGACCTGTGTTCAATGTTTTTAAAACTACAAAAGGGACTGACTCCAAACGTAGGCTATATTAAAAAATATAAAATATACTTGGGACTGGCAACATTACACCATTACGTCAAAATGTCAAAGGGAAAATGTCTGCTACTGTGAAACGACACAGTGTGACGCGGTCATTGATATAATAATAATATTTTGGAGTTAAAATGTCGAAATGAATGTGTTTCGTCACTCGCTCACGACTATCGAAAATATTATTATACGGAAACGAAATGTCATGTCGGACTTTTCGATACGCTTCGTAAGAAATAGTAAAATATTTCAAGAATTTAATGTTAAGTTATGTAGGCAATAACATATTATGTAATACCTCAAGGAACAATCTTGGGCCCACTTCTGTTCATTTTATATGTTAATGATATTTTTAAATTGACAGTATCAGGAAAACTTGTTTCATATGCAGATGATACCGTAATTATTTTGCACGCAAATGGAATGAGCTTAAAGAAAATGCTAACACTGATATAAATTCAAAAAGCTTATTTACATATTTATTAGGCATAGAAACATTCTTAACTTAAATTCACAAAAAAATGTATATTACGCTTTCGCCCATTCGATAATGCAATATGGCATTGTTGCATGGGGGGCGTATAAGACATCCATCCATTTTGCCTCTAGAAATTTCACAAAGATTGATGATAAAAATTATAAATAGAAAACATCTGACTACCCAACTTTGCAACAATTTCGTGATTTTCAAGTACTTCAAAAATATTAATAAAAAAAGTGTTATTTCAAATGCATAAAGACATAGGAAGGTTGCACCATGCCTTTGTACGTGTGGCGAGTGATAGACAAAATATTGTGGGACAATTGTGTAGGTACCCCGTTAACACATACATACAAATTATGCACAGTACTACTACACGTACAATGGGGTAGTGCGAAATATAAATAAACCTATTTAATTTGACTGATTTTTAATTTATACTAACTTCTTTTTGTATAGATAATGATTATGTATTATAATATTTTGTGTCTTTTGTTTTTAAATGTCTCATTTACATACGAGTGCTTGCACACTGGTAAAGGGAAATATGTTTTTTTCTTATTGTATAGTGTATCTTCTTCTATATTTTTTGATCGTTTTTTTATTTATATATGTAAAGAAAACATCATTTATCGTTTTTTTGTATCGTTGACGTTTTCTTAATTTCATATTTTGCCGCATGGCGGGCAATATACTCAACAGATGTCGCGTCGGCGGCAAAAATGATAGCTGTCAAAATAATAATTTTCGGGAAGAGATTATCTGTGGTCAAAATAAATAACTGATTGTAATTTTTTAGTGAAAAACACTTAATGCCCTTTAATGCCCTTTATTTCCGTAAAATTGTATTTCCATATTAAAGAACGCCTGACTCCTCTCTCTTGGCTTACATTTCTCGCTTCATTCACGTCCATGCATTGTCTCATACACGCTCTTCTGTTATTATTAGTTATAACGTCTGCATTTTTACTCGGCCGACCTCTGATTTTCGTTTTAAGCCATGAATTATAAAAAGATTAACATTAAATGCCTCAAAAATGTGTCAACATGTTATTGATAGCATGCAATGTATGTATAACGTAGTACATAGGTGTTATAGGTTCCCGAGATCAATCTGCATATAAAAAAAGTTTATCATAGATTTGCAGATGTTTGTGCGCAGCTATTTTTATGGTATCAGTTGTCACATTAGGTCTAACACCGCCTAAGTCGATATCGGCAATTTTAAAGTAGAGAAAAAAATATACTATTGCATTTGCAGGCGACAAGCAGGCAAGCTCAAAGCGAAAATTCGATATTGGAATCTGAATCGGGATGGACGTCAAGAATAAGCCAATTAGAGTCCACTTCTCCCTTGAATCCTTCCCTGGATTATGAGCTGCAGGAGTTGGTACCTTTTTCCTCTCATTATAATATATCCAAAGGATTGCAATTTTTTTGTATTTATAAAGTCAACCAGCTCAAGATCATTTTTCATTCGCTGAATAACAATCTGTTTCTTAACTCTTTCTCTCTAGTTAATATTCAGAATTATTATTATTGAACAAAAATAGTCCTTGAAGTCGTAAAATCGTACGAGATCCCTGTTTATTAAAGCATCTCCACAGAATGCATTAATCAAGTCAAGTCTTACCTGCTTCATAGTTCGTTGACGTAGACTGGCTAAACATTAATTAATATTCACACAAGACTTCAGTCTATAGTGTGTTCTTCTTACTTTTTACTTAGTTTCTTTGCTGCAACGTAGCTTATTTTATTCACAGTGTTGATTTTTTATACTCAGCGGTAAAACAATGACAAAATAATCAATTTGCGAAGACTTTGTGGCCAATACTCATCACCACAAGAGAAAATTGTTTTCTTTTTCAATCTTATTTAAAGAAAACATCCATATTTTATCATGTTTATTAAATTCATATCAGGTGTCAGATATCTAATCAACTGCGATTTTATATAAATAAAATATATTTTATTTCATAATCATAAATAAAATATAGATGAATTAAACAAAATAAAACATAAAACTAAGTGAACACAACAAATTTTATTAATTTCATGTAAAATAAATCCCTCTATATATATATATATTACGGGACCGAATTTCCTTTTTAGGAAGATACTAAGAATATTTTGTATACAAAGTATGTTGAACAAAGATAAAAATTTAGTGGTATACACAATGTTGTATTTTATTTTGTTTAAATAATATAAATGCTCATAAAAACCGTCCAACCAATTTCAATGAAATTTTTTAAATTTCCATGGCTGGTTTCGGATTTAAAGAAAGGGTAGTTTTGGACCCGATAGGTGGCGCTGTCATCGAGGTATAATTTTTTTTACAAAATTTATTTTCTTTTTTTTTTTAGTTTTCACATCCATAAAATACATACAACCACAAATTTAAACTTCCCTTCACCCTCTCATATAATTATATCCCATATAAGAAAAAAGGATCGTGGTTCATTTTTAATTTGTGGAAGCTTTCCAAAGATGGCGGTGTAAACATATATATTGACATTTGTACTAAGCATCTTGAATATACTACACTAAAGTATATAAAAAATGGTTAAATATATAAATATGAGGTCTTTATAAAATGCGGTCAAAATAGAAGGCGATCTGTGGCAGGACAACGTCTGCCCAGGCCCACTAGTAGATTAATAATTCTATTTTTTGTGATGGATGGATGCAGTGTGCCCAAGACAGGGAGTTGTGGAGGATCAAAGGGGAGGCCTATGTCCAAGAATGGATGAAAACTGGCTGAAGAAGAAGAAGAAGAAGAATTTTTTGTGAGAAATCCATTTAAAGATAAACACAGTGTTTTTTTCACAGATTGAAGTGTTCTTTGTCGAAACACCTCATATTAGATTAAACTGGCGCTATTAATACAGATAATTGGCAACACCTACACGAAACGTTAAACGTTACTTGAACGTTACACGTGTAACTCAGATTGAATTGAAATAATTTGACCACATATCAGAGTACCGAACAATTTTAAGGTGGTTGCCAATCAGGTAGCGTATATAGGAACCTACATACCCTCACACTTCTATACAAGGTCTTAAACAACCCCAACGCTCCAGTTTATCTACGAAATCAATTTCACTTCCTTCCGGGTACCCTCTTCGTTCAAATTTTACATTTATATTTAAATGTCTCCAATAATGGATAATTGCTGTATTTATGCTAATTACATGACACTAATGTGTCGCTGTGAATCAATTTACCTTATAAAACCATATTATTTGATAAAACATTGATTGAGGATAATCATATTAATTCATACCACGTCATTTATTGATGCTTATTTTCAAAATTAGTAGCTGTTGCACGAATAAAAAAAGAATAACTATTTACAATATGCCTTAAGACGAAGAGGATTTCAAGATGGTCAACAATCAGGCAGCGTAGGAACCTACATACATACCCTCATACTTCTATACAAGGTCTGAAACAACTCCAATGCTCCAGTTTATCTACGAAATCAATTTCACTTCCTCTCAAAACACGGGTTACCTCTTCGTTCAAATACTGAAAGAGTGCTCATTAACTGATAAATCATTTAATAAGATTGATGGATTTGACGGTAACTTTGTGGTAGTCCATGATTACAATAATAATGATGTAAATATGTACTTTGCTAAATACCACTTATTGAGTATAATTAAACACTACTAGTTTCGGGAGAGCACTCCTCCCATCGACGGGTGTATTATAACTAAATAATATTATTTACATACTACTGTGTCTACTATGTGTGTTGTGTTGATTGGTGGGGTGTAGGTGGGGTATTCGTTATTGTGATTGGTTGGAGAGAAGAATGAGGTACGGATAACGGGAAAATTGTCAATAATGGCGAAGAATTGGGGAATTTGGTGTTATTGATAAGTGGTTTACCTAAATTGATGTTTCTGTGAATTTCTATTGTTTCTAAACTATTCATCAAATGACCTTTGTGTGTGACTTGGTGTAAGAGTTTAACTGTGTGGCTATGGAATGAGTGGTTGGTATCTATTATATTATTTGCGAATTCCGAGAAGTTGCTATTCATAATACATCGTCTATGTTCTTTAATCCTCGTATTAATGTTTCTAGAGGTTTGGCCAATGTACAATGAATCGCAGTCTCCACATGATATTTCATAAATTCCGCTTTTTTCTTTAAAATCTATTTTTGTTTTAGAATTGCAAAGTAATTTACCGAGGTTATTATTTGTATAAAAGGCTGGTTTAATTGTTGTAGGCATATGTTTCGTTATTTTTATGGATAATTTATCTATGTACAGAATTTTTCTCCATTTTTGATTTTCATTATTGTTTATTGGTGGATAAATAAATTTATCAATAATTAATTTAAATTCTTTCCTATTGATTATTTTGTCTATCAACTGTTGTTCGTATCCGTTATTGAATGCTATCTGTTTAATTGTAATAAGTTCTTTTTCATAGTTTTTCTGTGAGAGAGGGGTCTTTAACAGTCTATCAATTAATGAATAAAAACATGCGAGTTTATGTGTAATTGGGTGGTGTGAAGATGCAGGAATAATCATGTCAGTGTGCGTAGGCTTTCTATATATGCTAAAATCAAGTCTGTTATTAATTATTTTTATCGAGAGGTCTAGAAAATTCAAACATTTATCAACTTCTTTTTCTACTGTAAATTTGATTTTATGATGTTGTGAATTAATTAATGAGAGGAATCTGTCTAATTGTCTATCTGTCCCTATAAAAATACAGAAAATATCATCTACGTAGCGGAACCACTCTAGAACACATTTGAGTAGGGGGTGGTCAGAATCAAACAGGTCTGTTTCGAGTTTGTTCATGAATATGTCAGCCAGGATCGGACTGGCTGGCATACCCATCGGTAAGCCGTCTTTTTGGAAATAAATATTATTATTAAATTCAAAATAATTTTGATTCGTGCAGACATTGAAGATTCTGACCAACTCCTGTACAATATCATCTCCTAACTGAGAATTAACTAAGGTTTCTTTCAGAATGTTACAGCAGTCTTTAATTGGTACATTTGTGAAAAGGTTAGTGACATCGAAAGATATTAATCTAGCGTTGTTAGGAATAAACTTATTAATTAACTTATTAGTCAGTTCAAGGCTGTTCTTAATTGTATACTTCGGTGTGGAAAGTTCATGTAAAATAATCTTGTCGTTTAGTAATTTGCACAGGTTTTAGTTTGGAGCAGTGAAGTAGGAGACAACAGGTCTTACCGGAATGTTTGTCTTGTGTAGTTTAGGAAGACCGTATAGCTGGGGTGGTCTTGAGTTCCTTTGTATCAGGTAGTTGGTATAGGATCCGCAAAGGTTTTTACAATACTTTATTGTATTCTTCACTGCTTCTAGATATTTGCTGGTAGGGTCGCTTGTTACTAGCACGAAATTGTCATTATTTAAGAAATCATTTACTTTATTCACATAGTCCACAGTGTTAAGGATCACAATACTATTTCCTTTATCAGCTCTCGTTAGTGTCAAGTTATTCGACTGTAATGCCGATTTAATGCTGTTCATTGTGATGGCTTCCTTGTTATGGAAATTTTTAAAGGCATGGGTGTTTTCTTTTAATGTTTCTGCACATTTATATTTATGTATAATTTTTTTTTGTATAATTTTATTATTTATGTATAATATTTATGTATAATAAACATTAATTATGTATAATTTGATGAATAGTTTAGAAACAATAGAAATTCACAGAAACATCAATTTAGGTAAACCACTTATCAATAACACCAAATTCCCCAATTCTTCGCCATTATTGACAATTTTCCCGTTATCCGTACCTCATTCTTCTCTCCAACCAATCACAATAACGAATACCCCACCTACACCCCACCAATCAACACAACACACATAGTAGACACAGTAGTATGTAAATAATATTATTTAGTTATAATACACCCGTCGATGGGAGGAGTGCTCTCCCGAAACTAGTAGTGTTTAATTATACTCAATAAGTGGTATTTAGCAAAGTACATATTTACATCATTATTATTGTGATAAATCATTTCCTTACACACAACACTTACATTTATCTCCTTATCCTATCATTGTCCCCTCCTCTCCTCTTCCTTCCGTTTTTTTTTATCATTTTTGTTGTTCATATAGCTTTCGACCCCATACTTTGCTCTAAGTATATTAGTGCAATTTTTTTATATAATTTTTTTTTTATTTTGCAGGCGGGGTGACAAAGCTTGATAAAATTCGAAATGAGCTAATAATAGGAAGCTTTGAAATAGCCCCCATACCTGAAAAACTCACTGGGAGCCGACTCAGATGGTATGGATGTAATGAGAAGGCAAAATTATCATGTAGACGTCAACTATCCACTTGGTGGGGTAGTATGAGTAAGCTCATGGATAAAGCCCAAATACCATCCCCGACAATACAGGACAGATCATCCTGGCACCAAAGGAATAAGAGAGCTGACCCTATTTAAAGTATTTGTAATGTTGTAACTTTTTATATACGATTGATGTTGGCAACAACTTATGTATACAGTGTCCGCACATCCTTAACTTCACACCATTGCTACCAACGCAAGCTGAAGTTATAAATAGTTGTCCCCACCTACGCTAATCATTTCGAATTATTTCAAGTGACGTTTCGCGAATTCTCCTCGACATTTTTATTCTGTATTAATTAAATATCCTTATTATTAAACTACTAAAATGTAGCCTTAATTATTGAAATAAATACTTGAGATTAGAGTGAGTATGTACTATCTTTCATTATATAAATTATCAGTTGCCCCAATATTTATTGTCTGTAGTATATCTAATATAGTGATATGAGTTTTGACAATACTTTTGAACACGCTAATAATATTTTGATCAAATTCCTTTAAATTAATAAATCACAATCAATCTTATAATTTAATTGTCTCGAGATGAATTGGCTCCAGCACATTTTTTTTTTGCTGAGTGGGCATTGCAGATTCAATAATTATTGTAATGTCATCAGTGTATCTAATAAATAAATATGTTTCATTATATATTTTATTCACATAAATTCAAATGAATATGGTTACATGGAAGAAATTGCCATATGGCATAAGTCCACACTTGTGCATATGTGTACAAAATATATTTAGTAAATAAACATGCAGGATTTTAACATAATCTATTTCAGTATTCAATTTTCTCATTTCTATGATTGTATCATTTCACGTTAGTTCTGATAACTTTTTGGCTTCTTGTACCCTTCAGCATGCGGAGTAAGGGTGCGAAGGTGCGAATCTGAGAGATTTATCACCTATTAGATAAAAATCAAAGATGCTCTCCTCTATTATTTTTCCACTCTCTTCGTCTAGCGACGGGAGATTATATATGTTATGGTTATCGCCACGTACTTATTAGAATAAATTGGTATTTTGTAAAGCTTAGTTTGATTAATCATTTATCACTCAAAGTACATTAACTAATTATTAAGATTATCAGAAATCAACTTAAGGGCTAGCTTGAAATTGGCACTTTTTGAATAATCGGCTTTATTCTATAAAATACCCGAAATAAATATTGAACTCCCTATAATAATAGATTTCCGAACATTCTGCTTCGACTTCGGCCGAAAAATACACTTTAGGCTTCAGCCAAAAATTCCGCTTATTTTAATTTTTTTTCTTTTTTTTTGAAGTTTTCTATCAGCTACTGAAAACAGTTAATGATAGATGGATTGTCAAACCTGATCGTTTTGTCACGTATAAGAATTATTTAATTTATTTTCATAAAAAAACTATGTTGACAACTCGTTCAAATATTTTTTTTTTTACCTACACCTTATTTAAAAATGCACAATGGCGGGATTATTGCCATATGGCAATATATTCCAACAACCACATCCTTTTGAGGCGACAAGGATATGATAAGGAGACAAATTTTAGTGTTATGTGTAAGGAAATGATTCCTCAAATGCGTACTGGCATACCTACTGAGAGTTCTTTCAGTATTTGAACGAAGAGACAACCCGTGTTTTTTGAGGAAGCGAAATTGTTTTCGTAGATAAATTGGAGCGTTGGGGTTTTTAAGACTAATTACCGACCAATTTCACTAATATCAAATATAGCCAAAATAATTGAAAAAATCGTTAAAAATCAACTTACGCGTTACCTTGAAGAAAATAATATACTAAACTCTAATCAGTTTGGTTTTAGAAGTGGAATGAGTACCCAAGATGCTATTGCAAAATTAACATCTGAGGTTATAACAGCAATGGATTCCAATAAAAAATGTATCGGAATATTTATTGATCTACGCAAGGCATTTGACAGCATTTCACATGACATACTGTTAGAAAAACTACCGCAAATTGGGATAAAAGGAACAATTCTGAATTGGTTGAAATCATATATATCAAATAGGAAACAGTATGTGAAAATAAATAATGTTCTAAGTGATCCAGAGATACTCACTTTCGGGATTCCACAAGGAACAGTACTTGGACCATTACTTTTTATAATATATTTAAATATGATTTTCCAATTGAAAATCTCGAGTAAAATTTATTCATATGCTGACGACACGGCTATAATTGTAAGTGGTGACACCTGGGAAATTGTGACCAAACAAGCAAATAGTGATATAAATGTAATTAAAAATTGGTTTGATAAAAATGTTTTATCTTTAAATTCGGAAAAAACAAAATTTTGGCTACCTGTTCCCTATTAATATTACTACTATTGCAAAAATTTAAATGTTCCTCCAGTGCTTGCATCATTATTTTTGTGATGTTTATGCAGCATAAATATTATGAAATTTCATAGTTAAGTCAAACTTTGACATCGGCGACAGCTTCGGCCGAAGGTAATGCCTAGAGCCGAATATTCGACTTCGGCCAAAATCTGACCTTCGGCCGGACACTTATGATAATGCACATATCCGTTGTGTCATGACACAAAGCATACTCCTCATAAGGTGGCTTACCTTGTAAAATAATCTCTGTATAGTTTTTCTTGTGAATCAAGAAAATTTTGAATCACATAATATATATGAATGGTGTGAGAAATAAATAATGAATATATAGCATTTTAAGCCACAATAAACAAATTTTCTCTGAAAAAAGATGTGGGATTTTAAGAAACCAGTACATTTTTAGTCGGGTTGTTTTTTTCTCCCCTGCCTAATGTGTATAATGTGTTTTTTGTCTAAAAGTAATTTGTCTAAGAACCCTAAAAACAGCGGAACAAAAATGTGAGTAAATGAATGTGCGCTATAATATCTTGGTGGTGCTATAATCGAAATATTACCACGGTATTTATTAACACCCCAAGAAGAGCAATAGGGATCTTAGAGGGGGGGAATGTGAAATTGTTAACAGCGGCTCCCAAATTGTATCAAGATAAAAGAATAAACTTTTTCGAACAAATATTTAATTTTATAATATTTTAAATGCATGAGTTAATATAAGGAATGGGTTTGTTTCAAATATCTTGCTGAAAACTTTGTACCTCCTTTTAAGCATTTGTGCGGATATAATTAAAGATGTGATATTAAAATATGTGTACCAAAAAAATTAAATCAAATAAGGTATGTACATACTGGTAAATCGAATATTTAATTGCCTATACGCAAACATTGGATTTTTTTCCCTGTCAGGAATCAAATGATATTTTTGCTGACAAAATTTTTAACATTTCAATAGAAACGAAGTTGGGATATAATAGAAGGACCAGGAACTCATGGCACCTACAGGGCTTACGACTTGTCATAGGCTGGTTTACGTGATCTGGCTGGTTTACAAATAAACTAATTTCTCAAAAGATGGCGTTACAAAAAAGGTTTTTTCGTTACTTCATAGATAGCAACAACATTCCTTATTTTCAGGTGAATTGTTAAACATTATTCATATATATATATATAGATAAGAAGGAATAATTGGTGAACGTTGCGGCGCAAGCACATAAAGTGATCATTAAACCAGCCGATGACAGAATGTAAGCCCTGTAGGTGCCTTGAGATCCTGGTTCTTCTATAATATCCCAACTTCGTTTCTATTGAGATGTTAAAAAGTTTGTCAGTAAAAATGTATGAAGGTACTAACTCGTAAATATTTCACTTCATAAAATTGTTTTTATTTTTTAAGAATAAATATGACCTTGAAACAAGTACATATACATCTACATACATTCGCTTAATTAAGCATAAATGCTTGAGCATAGGGGAACGAAATCGATCGTGGCAGGATTCGAATTCGCGACCACTGGATTCTAAAGTCAGTGCGCTAACTGCTCTGCCACCACCATACATTTCCATTGAAACTCTCAGACACATAGACTATGGTGCGAAATTTACTCAGCCAATACTCAAAATATCGTCGTGAAACTAAAGAAAGGGAGAAATAGTAGTATTTTCTAAAGCCTGACAGTCCCAGAATCGTATTATTTAAACATTTTCTCGAAAAAAAAACATTCTGTAAGTATCCCTGAAATTTGCGGAATTCCCTCGTGATCCATTTAATTTGTTATATGTAAATAAATAACCATACCATACCATACCATACCATCACGCCATTTCCCTATTTGGGGTAGGCAGAGAGAACCGAACGCCAGACTCCTCTCTCTTGACACACATTCCTCGCTTCATTCACGTCCATACATCGTCTCATACACGCTCTTCTATTATTCTTACTTCTAACATCACCATCTTTCAAAATCCCATTTATGTGATCGTGCCAAATTTTTCTTGGCCGACCAATACTTTTCGTTCCTCTTTTATCAGCCTTGTACACTTTTTTTGTCAGACGGTGATCACTCATTCTTTCAATGTGGCCGAACCACCTAAGGGCATTTATTTTCATCTTACTTACGATAAATAAGCTAGCAAAAATTGTAAAATACATATGTTATTAACACTTTGACTGCTTAAGATTTTTTAATGTGTCTATTTATCAGTTTCAATCCTAGAATTGGTTTGTAACATCTATGGCTGTCTCTCTTCTACTCCACTCCGCCCTCTCCTCTGTCAGCCTCTTCAATGTGTGTGTATGTGTGTAAATGTGTGTCTTTATTTAAATAAAAAGTTATTACACATCATAATGGTTTCTGTTTCGCGCTAGTCAAGTCGTAATAAAATGTACGGCGGAACGAGCACCACCGCATCTTCTTCAGTACAAGAAGTGAGGTACAAATCGCTTAAAATTATCAATGCCTGTGCGGCCTTAAAAGAACTTTATCAAGTTGTATTATTATGCTTTTTGTCCTTCATAACAAAATATCTAAATAAAAATCAACGTTATGTTGTATCTAGTAGCGTTAAAAAAACACAATGGAAAATTACAAAATATCGAAAAATATTTGGGAAATTTCAATACAAAAATATCATGTTGGTGGTTATTCTGAAAATTCTAGAATTGTATTGAAATGAATCCAATAAGCTGTAGTTGTTTGCCAAATCAATTGTCATCCAATTATACATATTTTGGTTATGCCGAACATGCTATTGTATTGTCTTTGGCCAAAAGCAAATGTAACTATTTTCAGATAATTCTGTTATACCTCAATACCCGTTTTATTCACTAAAACTGATTATATTTTGATGTAAACATAACTTTTTAAATGATACAAACCAATAAAAACATTATATTTGGATATGAAAAGGTTTTTTGAACGACATAAGCAGGTACGCATATTTGAAAGGAAAAATGTACGGTTTGTTACTTAGGTTATAAATAAGTAGGTATAAACCCACATAAATCTTCTCTTATAAGTTTAGTTTATAAATGTGTTTTCTTTAGACACATAAATCTTTTGTGTTCTTGAATCATCAAATATTAAGTATGAATATTCAATACCAAAACGTTTGAAAAAATCTAAAATGTCGGCGACACGAAATGTGATGAATATACATGCATCCCAAAAACAAAGTTAAAATTTAGGTATTTTATCTTTAAATCATTGGAAATATTCTGACAGATTCGTCTAAATAATCAACCAAACCCAAAGCTGTGTAATGTTTGTGCCTAAAATCCAAATATTTAATTGAACAAAACATCAAACTGTAATTTAAACAATACGCTTTGATCGCTTGTTATGATTTCAATAGACCAATCCAATGATGTGCGTAACCACCATTCCATAATGACGATTGTCGCCATTTTGTATTGTGATAAAGTCAAAAGTCAAGCGTTGTTTATCGTTTCAGAATAACCATCATTGTTCCTCAAAACATTTTAGTATTTCCCTCGCATGTACCTACGTAATCTTCTTCATATCCAAAGATCAACAGAAAACTTTCGCGAGGAAGACGAAGATAAGGTTCGAGTTGTTTGGTACGAAAGTCAGTTTGAGAACCAGCCCTTAATGCGTACCTTATTTTTATTAACATGTTACATGTTAAATTATGCATTATACTGTATCTATATGTCATCATTTATACACCCCAGAGGGATGATTTAGAGGGGAAACCCTCTGATGTAGGTTGGTACTTTTATATCATCAAAATAATAGCCTTCCTCTTTGATAAATTAGACAACTCCCGAGATCTGGTATGGGAAGATATGTTCGATGTCTAAATCTGAAAAGCCAAGAAAAATATTTACCGTTAAATTAAACACGACACCGCACTATTATGGTTGAGGAAAACTCTACTCTCGTATGACTCAGCAAGATTTTGAGATACAAGAATTTCTCCATAAGCTGTTGGCCTTTTGATGGAATATATTTTTTATTTCTTTCTCTTCCGAATTTTATAGAATACATCTTCTTCTTTGCGTTTCGTCTCCTCCATGGAGTGCTTTTTCTTAACCACTGTCTCAGGTTACCCAGCCAGGAAACTCTTCATCGTCTTAGTTCTCTCTGCCTTGTAAATATCCCTCTTTGGCTAGCGATAGGATTGGATCAAAAACTCACCAATATACTGCCTTGTAGTCCGTGCACATTAACACAGATAGTTGTTTCACGTCTTATTTAATGTGTATTGATATATCTATTTTCCATGTTGATAGACAAACCCATGACCAATTCTCCTCTGAAGCTCAGCGGTCTGCCCCCCTATTAGACAACGTGTCATAGAGCTCAAGAAAAGAAAAGAAAAAAGATAACTCAAAATATAGAAGTGACAGTTGTCACGTGAAAGGCATCTGTCACTTCCATACATTGAGTTATCTTTTCTTGTTTCCTTTCTTGCGTTAAATGAAACGTTGTCTAGGGGGCCGGTTACAATTTACAAATACCACTCGACTGGATTACAAGCTGCGATAGTTAGTACTTTTTTCCTCTCATTCTTATCTTGACACATACAAGATGCTCAAGATCTATATTCATTCGTTGAAAAATAATCTCGGTAATACACAAATTAAGAGGTGAGGAAGTAAGTAAAAATCAATTGCGCAATTTCACTACAGACAGACAAGTCAAAATATCGTTACAGACAGACACGTCAAAATATCGTTATGCCAATCAATATTACTCCCTTTCCTTGATTACGCTGATGTATGTTATTTAGACGCTAATCAGGAACTCTTAGATAAATTGGAGCGATTACAAAATACATGCATTCGATATATTTTTAAATTGAAAAAATTTGACCACATATCGGAATACCGATCTCTTTTAAGGTGGTTGCCCATCAGGCAGCGTAGGAACCTACATACCCTCACACTTCTATACAAGGTCTTAAACAACTCCAATGCTCCAGTTTATCTACGAAATCAATTTCACTTCCTCTCTGAACACGGGTTGCCTCTTCGATCAAATACTGAAAGAACGCTCAGTATCCCAGTACACAATACTTCTTTTTTCACCACCTCTTTCTCCGTACAGGCAGCTCGTCTTTGGAATCACATCCCATCGCAACTTCGAGTTTCATTAACACTTCCCACTTTCAAAAGAAATCTGAGAAATCATTTCCTTTCACATAACACCTAAATTTGTCTCCTTATCCTATCCTTGTCCCCCCCCCCTCTCCAGTCACCTCCGTTTCTTTATTGTTTTTGCTTATATGTTTTTTTTTTCATTTTGTTTGTTTTATTTTCTTTATAGCTCTTGCTTGTATTGTATAAAAATTTTGCTACATACCATAATTGTAATAGTTTTTCACTAAATGTATATGGTTGGTTGGAAGATATTGCCATTTGGCAATAAGCCCGCCATTGTGCACTTGTGCTCAGAAAGTTTTAAAATAAATAAATAAACAAGTGGTGTTTAAGAAGGGGAATAAAGATAAAGATAAAAGCAAGTTACAAAATTTTCATAAAAACACAATAAAAGCAAGTTACAAAATTTTCATAGAAAATTAATTTACCATTTTCATGGAAATCTTTGCTCTTTTATTACATTCTATCGAATTATGGTTTCTCTGGACTGGAAAAAACTGATTAGTTTTAAAAATTTCTCACATTATAATTTACCCCCCCCCCCCATGTTTATGAACAGTGCAAGAGAGTGCTTATAAAACATAAAAATTATTAAGAATTCAACGTCGCTTTTATTTATTTCCTAGAAATAAAAATCCACGTACTCTCTATTAAAAAAAATATTAAATTAAATTTCTCAGAAATTCTTTCATTTGTCTTTCTCGAGAAAAATTGTAATTAAGTTACACTAAATCTTTTGTTTGATGCCATTCTTACTAAAGTTAAATAAATTGTAAGGAAAATGGCATATTGTATAACATAATATGATAACATCCTTCAATGTGTTGAAAATTGCTATTGCCAGTTACACGTAAACGGAAGGTCTAATTTCGAAAAGTCTTCCGTAGTTAGTATGAAAAAAGAAAATAAAATACCAATTTTCAACACTTTGAAGACTGTAATCTCCGAAAGCCACCACTACTCAGGTTTCATATTATTCGATAGTTTTGGTATCCTTTTACAGAAAAAAAAATCAGCTTTTACACTATGTCGTATGTCTGACGTAGGTAATTCTGGCCGTCGCTGGCTCTAAATCTTTTATGATTTCATAATTTAATAGCGTATCTATTTGATTTTGGTGAGTGAAGTATTACAAATAGCGTACGATGAAATTTTGTGTCTTTTGAAGGTACATATTCATATTATGCGTAAAGAGCGTCAAATATGAGTTGATTAGTTTTCCATAAACATCAGTTGATTATTACTCTCCACACTATGGAATAGTGGAGAGTCATGATTTCACAATTTTTAAGCGTATTTTTTTACATCAATTTCTCAACGGGTATCGTGTAGAGAGTGCACACTGTAAGTTTCGTCATGATGTGTTTTGTATGTATGACGTATGGCGTACAGCGTATGGCGTACGGATAATCCTTTTTGTGTCCTCTTTACAGCCCAAACTATAAGTCCAATCGACTTCATATTAACATCATATGTGTAAAGTGCATAGACCTAGAACCGATTAGTTTTCCATAGATATCCGTAAATTTCTACTTTATGATTTCATCCGTCCAAATTTTCAAAATGCTCTCACGGTCTGGAAAATCGAGGTATTTTTATACTATTTGAAATTTTGATGCAACAAAAATACACAAAAATGCATTCAAGGATTGTCAACATTTAAATAAAAAAATCTATGGGCTGCCATATCAATGTCAAATAAATTTCATATTTGTATGAAAAATGCATACCTATAACGTAAAGTAAAATAGCTTCTGTATGAAAAAATGAGTGATCAACTTCATATTGATATTGTATTTATCTCTATAGACAAGTGTATTTTTTACTCTCCACTTCTATCTTCCTAAAGGGGTAGGCAGTGAGAACCGAACACCGCATTATTCTATCTTGACACACACATCGCCTCATCAACATTGATACACTGTCTTATACATGCTCAACTTGCTATTAATGCAATTTTACATAAAATTTCTCAATAAGTTTTATGTAGAAAATATGTACATACTATGAGTTTCGTGACAATGTTTTTGTGTATATGTTGTATTGTGAAAAGTTTTTTCCTCTGGAAATCTTATATTTGTTTAAGAATCTAATAGAAATGTACTTCATAAAAATGCATTTAGAGATTGTCAACATTTCAAAAAGAAAAAATGAACGCTTACTATTGTGTAGAGAGTTTAGTGTTGGCCACACCCACTCGTTTTTATAAATATTTTTAAAAGGCGGGACTTGATATTCACGGAAAGCATAGTATACATGCCCTCTTTCAATTAATTGACAGCGGTTTATTTGAAGAATTGGTCATATAAACTTAATAAAGGATAGAAAAACAAAGATACAAAAATGTATGAGATGAAGGGCGTGCCCAACAAATAGCTGATTTTTTAAAATACATACGTTTATACCTATATTATTACAAATTTTACTTCTATGTACAGCAAATACAGATAATTTTGAAGAAAATACCATCCAACAATTACATATTCTTCTTCAGTGAGAATGATATATACATTGTTTGTAGTCATTAAATACAATGAATTTTAAGGTAGGTAAGTAGATTCTAATGATCGATAATATTATTCCCTCACAAATAAGAAGTTAGTACTAAACTACATATTATTTAGTATGAAATGCGTCTTCCCTGTAATCTGTCACGTTTAATTATTGGCTGTACGTCTTGGGTACCCTCTAGCGGGAACTTCGTGAAACTTTTGAATTAATAAACAGCGAGGCACGAGTAGGTAGCTGTTATTTGTACATATAGTTTAACAATGAACAATAGATGGCGTTTGGGAGATGGATAGTCAAAGAGAAGATGCATCTCCATGAAGTATTGTACCTATTATACAATATACATACAATATGCGATATTATTTCCCTACATGCAAATCGATATATTATAATAATTAATTAATTCCTTTAGTTATCACGCAAATCAAAGTTTATTGAAATTGTTGTCGTACAAAGTTATAAGCAAAGTCAATAAAGAGTCAATATGTTCCATACAAGTCAAACTAACAAACTAAAGTTAGCTTACACACATATTCGAATATCAACCAAAATAAATTGGAAATAATAAAGACTGCTTAGAAACACAATGAAATCAAGAATGAAATATTTTAGATTTTTTTACTGGTCACTGACGCTTTAAATAGTTACTTGAAATAATTGAAAATCCATTTTCTGTTGCCATGAATACTTATCCAACTGTCGATTTGTTCAAGAGAATTTATTTATCTTAACATATCGAAAAGTATCAAGCCAAGTATCTGTATGTTTGTGTGTGTGTCCCCCTTATAACTTTTGATCCGATTAATGCACATAACCTAAAATTTCATAATATAAACAAAGTTTTAGGCCTACAAAACTTTATACTCAGAATTTAAATTTTTTGTTTCAGTCAGGGGTTATCGACTTTTGCATATTTACTTTATTTTCCATTTAGGTATCTCAAAAACCATAAAAGATAGAACGCTGAAAATTGATATAAAAAACAGACAAATAAAAAATTTGATATTATAAAAATTTCCAGAGTTTTTCAAACATTTTTTATTAATAGAAACATTTTTTTTTGATAAATTTATGTGTTTAACTGCCTATATTTCCAAAGTTTCTAAAAATATTGAAAAAATCCGCAACGCCCCAACTAGATAATTTAATTTTCTATAACAAAATAGAAGGAGACGAGGGCCCACGCTGGGCTGCATTGCCAATGATAATGATGACGAAAAATATTAACGTTGTAGTACATAGTACATCAAAACTTTTTTTTTAATAAATTTAAAAAAAATATGAATTTAGTGATCATACAATTTGTAAGGCAGTTAACACTACATACACAATATCTCACTCAATTGTTTGATACCTACTTAATAACCAAACATACATCATGCATATGTTTTTATATTCTGTGTAGGGAAAACAGACTGACCTCCGTACTTTCCTATCCTGACATACATACCTAAATATTTTATATAGATAACAAAATATCTTAAATTTTTTATAAATTTGTAATGCTGAATTTTTTAAATTGTGTGACGTAAATTTACTAGATAAATGTTGAAAATGCTTATGGTTTTTTTAAGAAACATTGTCTAACATATTGGAGAAAATTGATTTGAAATTGGGGTGTTATTATGCCCATCTCACTTATATTTAATGATTATTTCCTTCCAGGGATTCAAATCCAATGCCTATTTTTTATAAGCTTATAATATAGCATTCCACCCAATCATTAGGATGATTTCTGCCAGTATAAAAATGTTATTAAATTATTTAGAGACTTGAGGTCATTGGATATTATAGATTGAATTCATTAAGGCGAAGAAAATTAGCTACCTATGAGTAAATAAATATGTAAGGAATTTAACTATAGTAGATGGGAAATATTGATTGGTAGTGGAGTAATAAGTATACCTAGTACAAATGCCTATTTTTGAAAAATCAAAATAAAACTTTTATAATTTTTATGAAAACTTAATTTGTGTGCCATATTCAAAATATTAACAAAAATATATTTTTTTTGTGTTACACACTTAACAATAATATATTGAAATGGGACATAGTTTTGTCAATAGAACAGGTATTAAAATCTTGCATTCCAATAAGTCAGGGTTAATTCTAAACAATTTTGAAAACTTAGAGATAAGGAAAGCAATAAACCAAAAAGGTAATCTGATCAACAATAACACAAATATCGCAGGTAGCCCAATTTTAAATATATTTCCACTATTAGTTGACCATAATAATATACCGCAACCCCCTCTAGTTACCCCCTTCATCTCTCCAGTCACCTCCTCCACCCCTTCAGTTATCCACCCCCACCCTATCTACAATGTACAGCCTACCTATCCTACATAACTTTAATTTTAACACAGTTAGTTTGTAAGTGAACTCCAGACGAAGGAGAGGTACTCTCCGAAACCGGTCGAGTTATCGACGGAGTTAAGTGTGTAACACAAAAAAATTATTTTTGCTAATATAATCAAAATAAACATTATTTTCAAATGTTTGAATGTTAACTTTGTGGTTCATATTTAACAAATTAAATTTAAAGATATAACTTTGTATTAACCACGTTTTTTGGTTAGTTAGCCTGATGAGGGAACGGTTAGTTCCGAAACCGGTCGCATCGTTTCAACCAAAAAACGTGGTTAATACAAAGTTATATCTTTAAATTTAAAATAAACATTGATTTAATTTTCTATTTCATATCGTACGAGCTACAATATTTATAATAATAATAATAAATTTGGATGATTTATATAGCGCTGTTTTCGTGAATTTCTCACCTCAAGGGCGCTGAAAATTGATTAAGATGTATCATTAGGGCTTTGGTAAGATTTGCGAAAAAGATGTGTTTTGAAATTTTTTCTGAAGGTAGATATATTTTCAGTTTGTCTGAAGGTATTTATCACATATCTTCATATTGGAAATCAAAGAGTATAATATACTTATATATAAACTGTATCAGCGTTAATAAAATATGACTTTTCGTTTAAAACAATTAGTCGGTAATTCATTTCTGGGCAAACTGAGCTTATTATTATCCTTTTCAAACAAACCCAAACAAGGGAAATGAAAGATCATCAGTTCTGTGAATAATAGAAATTCTTGGAACTTGCTCAAAGATCCGAGGATATTCCGTCGCATTCGCTAGCTGGCGAAACTAAGCTAGCGGGAAAGGGACGGATAGGGCGAGTTCAGTTTGGTGGTTTTCATCCTCATCAACAGGGCAAATGCCCTAAGTATTAGCTACAAATTATAGCTTAGACCCTGGACATATGTTACTAACGAGCCTTCACCAGTTAAACGAAGACAAATCGACAGTAATAAATAAATCACCCTGTACGTTTAAGGTTGTCCTGAGGGCGTTTCGTAAAATCCGTTGCAGATTCGCAGAAACTCGAATGTCGGATCAAAAAATCACACGACCCGACTGACAGCCTAACTACGGTTGTTATTTTATTCTGATTATTTATAAGGACAATTTTTCTACGCCGACGTAGTTTCTGTTTCGGATTGTATAACATATATTATGTAAGTATAAAATGTATTATTGACTTTGTATCTATCATATATTATTTGTATACCTTTATGCTTTAATAATAATTATAATAAAAGTAAACTTTATTAGACGTAAAAACATATAAACAAAAAAGTATAAAATCAATTGTTTTTTGGAACAAATAAGTATGGTACCTAAGAGTATGAAAATTAATTATAAAAACATTTTGTAAAACTATGGAGAACATTAATAGTTTTTAACTATGTATTCAGCACCTAGCATACCTAAGGTGACAAGCCTTTTGGTTTCTTTTATGTTTGATGGTAAATTATTATACATTTTGAGACCTTTATGGTATAAACTATTTTGTGTACATGTTAATATAGTCTAAAATTCTGTCATCCTCTCTTAGGGTAAGTGTGAATATTGACATTGAATAATATGTATTATTTTTTAGTTTGTAAATCAAAGTTAAAATGTTGTATATAATGTATTGCCTTCATGGCTCAGTTGGTTAGGTATCTGACTGCTGATCCAAAGGTCCCGGGTTCGATTCCCGGTGGAGACACAGTTTTTAATTGTGTTTTCAGTCTGGATCTGTGAGACGATTAATATCGTAAGTCTCCAGAATGTGGCAACTTGTTATTGGGTGCATGTTAAATCAATATTTGACCTAGTACCTGTTAGTTGCCCGAGAAGAAAAATAAAGAAATAAAGAAATAAATAAATAATAATTGCTTTACTGTCATTAATTTTAGTTTATTTAAGATTAGATTTATTATTGCATAACTGTCGCATTTCAAAATTGTCTTCATAAAAATAGTTTATTAACTTTTTTACTTGCTAAGATCTGTGCCGAGGTGTTCATTTTTTTTCTTTCTCGCACGACAGCATTGCGCCAGTTACAGTGCGAAACCTGTTCGTTATTTTATTTAATATTATTTTTTTAAATCGCTGAACGCCCCAGAAGAAGACGTCTGCTTCAACAGGTAAACCATTTAACAAAACAGACATTCGTACGAGAGTGCTGCGAGCAACCACGTCTGTACGAGCGGCAGGTTAATTAAACAAGTGGTGTCCTCTACCTCTCATGTAGTCGGGGGAGCGTAAAGGCCTAGGTGCTCAAGCAAAATTGGGCAGTCAATGATATAATTTATAACTTTGTAACGCACCAGAAGTAACGAATTATCTCGCCTTTTTTCGAGACTCTGATAGGCACAGGCCTCAAGGAGATCAGGGTGATGCATGTAAGTTGGGTACACTCCATGCGTACGCATGTAAAGGTACCTTAAAAACTTTTTCTGGATCTGCTCCAGCATTTCAGAGTATTTCTTCCGGCATGGTGCCCAAACAACACTACCAAACTCCAGTTTGGTACGCACCATACAGTTGAATATACTCTTTAACGCCTCCGGATTTGAAAAATATTTTCCAAGGCGAAAAGTCAGGCCTAGCAACTGTCCACATTTGGATGTCAGGTTGGTGATGTGGTCAGCGAATTTTGATAATATATGTAATTTGCCCAGTGACATGGTCTATGGTTCACCTACATAATATGTGTTCAGAAATTCTTTGGGTTAATTTTTACAGTAATAAACATAATATATGCACAATGTACATACATATTTGTGAAATAAAAGTTGATTATTCTGATGTTGATTCTGTTTACTCCTCTCTACCCCAAGGGGATGTTGTGGGGAGTCACACCACTTTCATTAAATAGTATTGAAGAATTATCAAGTTTTCATAACAAAATATTTGAATCAAAAATAGTTTAATCCTTTCGGCCCTGGTGGTCACAAAAATGACCATGAAAATACACAAATATTTTGTTCATAAAGATATTTAAAATTTTGTGCCAATATCGAGTACCCAATGTTCGGCATCGAATATAAATGCAAACTCACTGCCATCTCTGTGTTAAAGTAGTAAGTTTTTTTAATTCATTTGACAGTTGCCATTGTTCGATTGTTCGAAAACTCATTTATTTGCTTACCAGATTGTCAGGTAAGCAAATAAATGAGTTTTTTTGTAAAAATGCAATATGATATCTTATTTTTTATTGTTATTATTTATGATTAATACTTTCAACTTATGGATTATATACTAAATATCACAATCGGTTCTTTTACTTAATTTGAAATCAATGTTAAATCTTGATGTACACATATTTGACCAACAGGGCTCATTTTATTGATACTGAAAGTGAATTTCAATTCATACAGCGAAATCAATCAATTTTATAATTTAACACTATTTTATATTTTTATTCATAATTTCATGAATATATTTTACCTATTATCTTTCATTTGTAATATAGCTATGGAAAGTAAGACCATTTATCAATGCATTTAGAAAAAATGTTCCTCGAAGCCACAACGATGAAGATGGAATTTTGCTCATCAAGATTAAGAGTAATGTGCATTTAATGCAATGTTCATCTTTGCATAAGTCCATCATCCAATTGTTTTAAAAAAAATCACACCATTTAAAACATTTCACACTATTAAAAAAATATTAACTCGTATGCAATTATACTAAATATTACTAAAATGTACTACAGTTTAGCCCTGATGGCAATGCATTCCACAATTGGTAGTGAAGTGTAATGCGGTGGCCACAAACTACTCGTTAACGATGATGTAGTTTTTTTTTTGAGTTTTGTGTTATCTTAAAGACAATTGTATAATTTGATAATACTTGGGTTGTTCTAGACTTTTGGACTTCTCAATTTCACACAGGACACGGTAACTTTAAAAGCTATCTTCATCGCTTCAACATTACTCTCTCTTCCTCATGTCAGTTTTGTCAATGTCCGGACAAACCTTCGGATCACATCCTTTGGGAGTGTTCCCACCTAATTGTGTCCTCTTACAGATCGGAGCTCCTCGTTGCTGTCCGTGGGCCTCTTCAAGGTCCTATTGGACATGACTTAGTGATCTCGAAGAACAATTATAAAGCCTTCAAACGATTTCGCCATAGATACGGTGCCTTATTATCCGAAGATTCTCACTGATTTGTTTGTTTCCAGAGATCTTGGTCACTTCTCTGATGCCCGATATATTATATGGATCTGAAGACATCGACAGTCCGCAAGTGTGAATCTCGACTTGCATTTACTGATTGTTCTTTTTGCACCATGGTTCCGAGATTGCCAAACTAGAGGGCTCCGTGAGCTACTCTTCGCGTCGTGCATTGTTTTTTTTTTGTTGTTGTTCATTCTAGCGTTCTGCGGGTGGTGGTGGTCGTAGCGAAAAAATACTTTGTTATTTGCAAATTAATTTTTTGAATATTTTTTTTAAAAACCTATGATAAAAATACGATAATCTTTTGGTTTGTGTGTGAAATACTCCACTGCCTTTTATCAGTTCATTTTAACACGACCAAGTATCCATACAAACTTTCCGTGAAAATTCCATTGAAATAAATTCTAACGGATGTGTAGTGTGTTGGCTCAATACACACCTTCGGGCTATGGGGGTTGCGGAAACGCGATACATCATACTACATACATTCTATGCCATGTGATTGATGTTGGATCACACCACTCGACGTACTGGAGTGTCCTTAACGCCTCACACCACGAAAACACCACCCCACTACCAAAGTGGCATCTCTGCCACGAGACTTCAAATAAAACGTGAATAATCGATAAGATGAAAGTAACGGCTTTCACTTATAGAATTAAACAGTAAAAGCTCATACATAATAATATTTTTATACAAACTTTTTAACATCTCAATAGAGACGAAGTCGGGATATTATAGAAGAACCAGGAACTCAAGGCACCTACAGGGCTTACGACCTGTCACCAATTATGCCTTCTTATTGAGTTCCCTTATCAATGTAACCTTCCAAAGTTCTATATATTTGAATAATGTTAACGATTCACCTGAAAATAAGAAATTATTTTTTAACAGATTTTTTAATTATCTCAATAGAGACGAAGTTGGAATATTTACTGTAGGAGAACCGGGAAATCAAGGCACCTACAGGGCTAACGACCTGTCATCGGCTGGTTTACGTGATCACTTTATGCGCTTGAGCAACGTTCACCAATTATGCCTTTTTAATGAGATCCCTATCAATTCAATTTTGAAAGTTCTATATTTAATATTGCTTCTTGGGCAACTAACAGGTACTATGTCAAATATTAATTTAACACGCACCCAATAACAAGTTGCCACATTCTGGAGACTTACGATATTAATCGTCTCACAGATGCAGACTGAAAACACAATTAAAAACTGTGTCTCCACCGGGAATCGAACCCGGGACCTTTGGCTCAGCAGTCAGATATCTAACCAACTGAGCCACGAAGGCCGACAAATATATTGTAATACTGAAATTCTTTTCGCTTGAAAATAAGGAATTTTTACTACAGCCATCTATGTGTGAAATTATGAACAACAATCTTATTATTTTTTATTTATTTTGTTGTAACGCCATCTATTGAGAGAATTGGTTTTTTTTGTAAATAATGAAAGCTACAATTCTTATATCTGAGGTGACAATGCATTTTTCGCATAGAAGTCACCCCTGAATTGCGCCAGACTTATAAGGTCATTTTACTTTATTGATTATAGACTAAAGTACTGGTTCGATTCTTTTAAAATTTTGCAAATATGTATATCTAATACTCGCTTAGATCCCAATAGATTTTGACGGATATCTGAATAGTGCTTCTCAAGTTTTTTAACTGTCAAATATTTCAAAGTAACCCCAAGCGCAGGAAACTTAAAATTTGAAATTTTTATTTTCAAATTAGTAAAAAAGCTCATCACTAACATAAAATGGCATTGAAGTGTAATCAAGTTTTCACAATAAAATATATAAAAAATAATTCAACAAACTCATTTCATTAAAATGCTGAATATTTCCATACAAAATTTAAATACTTTATAAAATGACTTGTTAGTGAGGAGTTAAGCGTTGGCCACAACCCACTCGTTTTATTTTGTAATATGATTAACTGATTGCCAAAGTACACATTGTTTTGTATACTTAACATTTACTCTGGCTGGTTGGAAGAAATTGCCACTAGGCAATAAGGCCGCCAGTGTACCTACTAATTATATGTACCTACAAAAAGATTAAAATAAATAAATAAATAAACATGTAAAGTTACAGAGTAGAATGTGAAAATTCCTGTTTAGACAGACGGATTAACAGATATATGAAGTTAAAGAAAAGGGTTTCTCCAAAACTAAGCGAAATAATTCATCATGGGGGTTCATGAGACTATTTATTCAAAGCAGAGAACAATTTAGAACATGACCAGTTATGGTCAGTGTTCACTGCCACTTAAAAGACACCACTTCATAGGTTGGAATGCTGAGTCCGACATAAATACCAAATTCTAAATACTAACCGTGTTTTGATTGCACAGTCGCTCACTTAAGTTAAGGAGATCACGTGGCTTCCTAACTGGAGGATGGTACAAAGTTTTTGTATAAGAACCGCATTGCAGAGATATATCTAAATACTTAGCGCATGCCGTTGCCGTTGTGCTAACATTTGCGAACTGTCAAATAGAAAGGTTGATCGCAAGGAATCTTACGAGTGGTTTAGTTCTGAAATACGAGATGCTTTCGATGTATGATGATTTTAGCGACATGGTCAAATATGTATTTGTTAATTTTGTAAATCAAATACCAAACAAATTATTCATCGATCTATACGAGATGCCGAAAATTCGCTGGAATTTCAGAAAAATCGCGACATCGAGCTGTGTGAGCTTGATCGTATGTGTTTGTGTTGTTATGATGAAAAAAACATTTAAAACGTTAGTCTAAACCCATAGAAAACTGTCTATCTCTTTTCTTCGTACGCAATAATGTGAAACGCTACGCCATCGATCTAAGTTTGGCGTAGTATTAAGTATTTACTTAGTGATGACTCTGCAACGCAATTGCTAACTTAAGAATACTAAATACTCCAGTGAGGTTAGGAGTTAGTATTAAGTTACCTACCTAGGACTGTGCATTCGGGTCATAGACTTGCAAAGGACGAAAATTGCATACGCTGTCTACGTGAGAAGAAAACTGCCTCATCTGTTAATATAAAACGAAATTCATACTAAGCACTCTCTGCTCGATACCTATAGAAACTTATGTTTAAAATATGCTTTGAAATTGTCAAATCCACTTTTCCATCGTCCCTAGTTGACATGAGAATTATTTAATAAAGAAAAAAAATCGTATGTTTGTGTGCGTGTGGTGTGTGGGTTCCTATCTTTTAAATTCTGATCCGCTTTATTGACAGTGCCTCAAATTTGAACGTTTATTAAATATTTGAGGGCTAGGTAAAAAGCTACAAAAAAATATTTTTTATTCTAATCAGGGTTTACTATTACCAAATATTATGTCAAAACACAATATTTGTTTCTTTTTATATTCATCAGAAATTTTCCAACATGGTGGTGGGGTCTGATTATGCGTTTTACGTTTTCACTGTCTGATTTCACTGATGTTTTACCGGGTATATTTGAGTTTTGAGCTACGTTACCCATGTATTCCGGTGTTCTTTTACAAACATCTCCGTACCATCTCAATCTGTGTTCTCGAAGCTTCTCAGAAATATACAAAACACAATATCTCAAAATATTTAATAATTTAAGGTTTGCGGGGGATCGCCTATTTAAAAATATTTCTTAAAAACTTTCGCGCGCACATATGTAGATACAGCAGTACTCGCTTGGAACTTGACCGAGGTCATCGGCCTTGATAAAAAATATAGACAACAATAGTATTTGGGCGGTGCGTCGCTGTGCGTGGAATTTTCTAGAAGCGACGCGGTCAATGACCCCTCACTACTCTTCAATACCGGTGCTAAGTGTTTTATATACTCACGACATCGACAGTTGAATCTCATGTGTTACATGTAACTGGTTTTAAAAAAGTATAGACTTTAAAATGTTTGATTTGACTTGAGTTCAAGATAGGTAGGTACTACAGACAGAAAGAAAACAAAATAAAAACATTTTTATTATTTAAGACGTTTCCCATTTGTATTCTGGCAAGTGACACTTATTACCCTATGTGACATACAATGTTTGTCTACCAAAGAGAAATAAATATAAAAAGAAACTAGGTAAAATGTTTTAACGCGGATTCTGAAATTATTCCTATCGCACGATCGCTGGCATAGACTCGCTGAATATTATTTGTTAGCCATCCATCATGGCTGACACTTTCACTTTTAATATCTTGTCTTCTCTATTTGCCCAAAGATTCCTTACATATCAAAATGTCTGAGAAAATGATTGCCGAGATCCTTTGCACATACACGATTCTGCTGTTAAGTGATGTATCCACATACGCTAGAGGTATCTATCTACTTTGTATACCCCAGAAGTGATACACTATTTATGTAGTGACGTCAAAGTGAATTTTAAACAGGGCTGTGGACTAACTTCAAATCAAATCATTTATTTTTATATATTTAAAATAATCTACATACTAGTTGCATGTAACACATGAGATCCAACTGTCGATAGCGATAGTATATAGGTATAGTTGAAGAATAAGTACCAAACTATAAACCCATAAATCCAAATTATTGAATATTCTAAGATATTTGGTTTTCTATACAACACATGTAGGTATGTATGTCAAGATAGGACAGTATGGAGATCAGTCCTTTTTTCCTACCCAGATTATGAAAACAGCATGATGGTATGTATGTAGGTATGTATGTTTGGAGATGAAGTATCAAACTATTAAGTCTTTTTAGATATTGTGTATAGGCGACTGCCATACAAATTGTATGAAGCGATGTCGTCACTAAATTCAATTTATTTTTAAATTAAAAAAAAAAATTGAAATATACTGCCACGATTATGTTTTTTATAGAAAATTAAATTATCTAGTTGCGATGTTTCGGCTTCTTTCGATATTTTTAAAAGATTTGGAAATATAGGCAGTTAAACACATAAATTTATCATAAAAAAATATTTTTTAATAAAAAATGTTTGAGAAACTGTGGAATTTTTCGTTAATAAAAATTTGAGGTTTTATATTTGTCTATGTTTGTACCAATTTTCAGTGTTCTAGCTCTTATGGTTTCTGAGATATATGTAAAAATAAAGTAAAAATTCATAAGTTGATAACTCCTGTTTGAAACAAAAATTCAAAATTCTGAGTATAAAAGTTTTGTAGGCTTACTACAACTATTTATATATTCTGAAATTTTGGGCTCTGTTAATTGAGCGGATCAAAAGTTATAAGGGGGGAACGGACACACACACACACACACACACACACACACACACACACACACACACACACACACACACACACAGAGACACACAGACAGACACACGAAATGTTCAACTCCGAATTCTGAGTAAATCCGTATATGGAACATATATCCTGCGAAGCCTCTAAGTTGGTGTTTTTTGACTTCAAAGTTGGAAAAACCGTGAAAAATATAGACCCTGCATACAATCTCGCGTATCCTGGCTTGAAACATTTGTCGATATGTTAAGAGAACAAAGTTCTCTTGAAAAAATCGACAGTTGGATTAATACAGTTAATTATAGTGTTTCCGGCTTGTTCAAACCTTGCCACTCCAATCACCATCGCCCTGAAATTCGCCACAATCAGGACCCCAGGGGTGCATCACTCTCCCATCAGTGGGCACATCAGAAGGTTATTCTCATCCTGGGTTGCGCCGCAGTCACATAGGGTGTCATATTCAGATAGGTACTTCCATTTTACGAGGTTCACTCTACATCGTGTGACACCAACCCTTAATCTATTGAGGGATATAAGATAGGGTAGATCTTCTCCTATTGGAATACCCTCACGTGGGTGCATCCACGGCCCCGCTCCAAGGTCCTGCTTCCACAGATCCTCTCTCCGTTGTTGTGAGTATCCAAATGGGGAGGTGGTTTTAATGAATCTGTTTCTGGACTTCAGACGTGAGGAATTAGAAGATCAATGCGTAAATTGTAAATTATTTAATATATCAAAATAAAATGCAACAAACACACTGATGAAGCCTTTATTTTGAAATAATTCACCCTTCCACATATTGAACATGTCTAAGGATTAGGTTCCGAGGAGGTCGCAATGCTACTTTTTTTTTAACGAGCTGGCCGATTTACTAATGATATTAATAACAATGAAGCACTACAAATAATAACACTCAATTAAAATTATTATAGGCTGGCCAATCTTGACTTTGGTATGACTCATCGCAAAAATATGTCGATCGAACAAAAATACTTCTGCTTTTAATGTATCTATTTCTTATTCTCTGTATATAAAAAAACAAAGACGGAAGATGAAAGTAAGTCGCAGTGAAAAAACCAAACTCCCATATAAAATGTTGAAACGTACGTCTTTTATAAATCATACACTTATTTCGAAGATACCACGTGACGTTTGTGAATGTGAATGACGTTTTAAAGAAATATTTCAAATCTTCGTCTATAGGGTGACAATTTGTCCTAGTGCGTATTTTTAAACAACAAAAGCATTATTTTAACAAATAGAATGTATGAAATTTGTTTCATACACACCACAACCATTTATTTGTCATTGATATTTTATTATTTATTAAATATGATGTGTTTAACATGACCTGTTTTACTTTTGAAAAATTGTTTATATTGTGTAAAGTCCTCAGTTGCAACATCAAATCACAGTAAACCTTCAACATACTCGAACCAGTTGCTTCTCGGACTCCTCCATTAACACAGCAGCCCTACTATAGAACAATCTTGACCGAATTCTGTGTTTCACCTTCTCTTATTATAAGATCGAAAAAATATATTATTAATTTATCAGATTGCAAACCTTCCCAAAGGCTACGTAGTGCACTACTTCGGAAGCGTAGAATGGACCTAATTCCTTATAGCTGCCCTTACGCAGACATGTTAAGTAAGGTAAGAATTAATAATTACATTCTTTATTGTCTTAAATGATGTAATAAGTGAAAATGGAAAGATGATCAAAGTTAAATAAAAAAATTGGGTCCATTGTAAACAAAATGATGGTCACCGTATTGGCATCCAAATTACATGTAAAAACATACGACTTACGACGGGTCGCATAGTTTTTTGATGACGTCATACTAAAGTCAAGCGTGGCCGGCCTATACCATTGTACACTACCTCAAAAGAATTAGCAGATCAATGTGTAAATTGTAAATTATTTAAAAGAGCAAAATAAAATGCAACAAACGCATCATCAAGCTTTAAATTGGGAATAGTTCACTCATATCTATATAATTAGATGGGTCGGTGGCAGAGCGGTTAGCGCGCTGGGCTATTATTAATCCAGTGGTCGCGAGTTCGAATCCTGCCTCAACCTATTTCGTTCACCTATAGCACAAGCATTTATTTGCTTATTTTAGGGAACGTAGGAAGATGTATATGTACTTGTCTAACAAGGAACTATTCATTTAAAAAAAAAAAAATATCAAAGGATTAGGCTCTGAGGAGGTCTCTAAACTACCTATCAACCCTACTAATTCCCAAATATTAACGTTTAAAAAATCTTTAACGATTCTAAATGTATGTATTCATTATTACCGTTTTATGCATTTTTATTATTTTTTTTTGAATTTTTATTGTTTTTCGATAAATCTAAAATTTTTAAATTACGGATTAACGATTTTGGAATAATGCCAGTGGCTGAAATAATGAACGGTAATATTATTATTTTACGAGAATGCCAAAGTCTTTTAATCTCGTTACCTAAAGCGGTGTATTTTCTATTTTTTTTCATCAAAAGTTTTAATAATATTACTAGAATTTGGAATAGCCACGTCGCAAATATATGTTATTTTTTTAAGTTTATCATGAATTATTATATTGGGTCTATTATGTTGAATTGACCGGTCAGTTAAGTCAGTTGTATTGTTTTATCGTAATAAAGCGAAATATTATTATTTTGTATTTTTATTATAATTTATAAATTATGGCAATAAATAAATAAATAAATTATTTCTATATAAAAGGTGTGTTTATTTCCATTATATGTATTACTCGTAGATCTCTTCCAAAATAAACATGCAACGTCAACGTCATGTACCGAGTTAATGCAATACACCGACACGTATGTATTTGCAAGTTCAATACTATGCGCATTTTCTGGAATAGAATAATAATTATTATGTTTTGGCCAAAAAACTGTCAAGCTGGTACATTTGAAAGAGTTGTCTTATAGCTCCTCTAGGCGGTTTTGTGTGTTCATAGAATGGTAAAAAGCTCCATTCACGTTAGAGCTATTTAACGGGCAACGAAAGTTTAACCGAAGCTTCTACACTTTATAGTGACGTCAAGCAAAACGGAGACACTTCGTTACTGTTATAACAGGTTCAACACATTACCGGGCTGACATTGATATTATTTTTTTTGTTGCTCACACACGACACTAGTGTAGATTTCTTCTCTCCTTCTTTTTCTTCAGCCTATTTCTGTCCACTCCTGAACGAAGGTCTCCTCCATTTGACTCCACGTCGTCCTGTACTGTACAGTTTACATCCAGGATGTGCAAGCATATCTTGTTATATCGTCCCTCCACCGCAGCTGCGGCCGCCCCACACCTCTCTGTGTTACAGTGTAGATTTATATTAAATTTATTTATAAAATGAGTGGGTTGTGGCCAACGCTAAACTCCTCGCTAACAAGTCATTTTATAAAGTATTCAAATTTTGTATGGAAAAATTTCAGCATTTTCATGAAATGAGTTTGTTAAATTATTTTTATTTAAATATTTTATTATGAAAACTTAATAACTCTTCAATGCCATTTTATGTAAGTGGTATGCCTTTTTACTAATTTGAAAATAAAAATTTCAATTTTTAAGATTCCTGAGTTTGGGGTCACTTTGAAATATTTGAGTTAAAAAAAATTGAGAAGCACTGTTCATATATCGTTCAAAATCTAATGGGATCCAAGCGGGTATTAGATATATATATATATATATATATATATATATATATATATATATATATATATATATATATATATATATATATATATATATATATATATATATATATATATATATATATATATATATATATATTTGCAATTTGAATTTGAATAGAATCGAATGAGTACTTTAGTCTATAATCGATAAAGTAAAAATTAACACGCCGTACATAGCACACTGCACATAGCACATAGCACACTGCACATAGGACACACACACAGATACATTGTGATGAAACTTTCAGAATACAATCTCAGCATGATACTAGTTGATAATCTGCAATAAAAAAAATACCCTTAAAAATTGCGAAATCATAACTCCCCACTATATACCCTTGGGTTAGTGAGGAGTAAAAATAAACACAGTTTCAATCCACAGGAGTAGGAACTTTAATAGCGCTTTCTTTAGTCAGCTAGCATCCTCAGAGCCAAAATTTATATTTACCACAGAACTCAATCAAAATAATATATTGATAACACTGAAAGTCACCCACCGCTAACCCGGGTATTTCAGGCGCGTTAGCACCTCTTTACCCGCACTTACTTGCAAATCTTTTTACGCAGGCGGGCTCGGGGTTTGCCGGATGGGCTGCCCCCAACAAACCCTGCCTGCTAAATTATGGACTCTCAGTGCCGTCATTCGATGATGAAGCCTACCTAATGCACCTTACTAATTAAAACTAATCTTAATTTCTAGGTACTTATAACTACTTATAAATAGCATCATAATATAACTAAATATCTAACAAACTAATTATCTTAATACTACTGTCTTAGTCTTATGTCTTAAATTAATAGGTGACGGAGCCAGGATAGTGGCGTCCCGACGTTCCATAAGAGCCAACGCACCCGCATCACCAGGTGCGATAGCTAACCTCGACGCGAGAAAGGAGGACCCATCCAGACGGGGGCACTTAATCAGACACCTCCACGAAGGGAGAAAGGACGGCACGAAACGTCAACGAGTCATCGACCACTCAGCCACAGCATAACTCCAGGCCAGATTAGGCCCATCACTGTACGAGATCCTCGACCGGGGAAAACCCGGTCTCCGGAGCTCATCCCAGCGTGAAACCCACACATCAACAAACTCTTCGAAACGAGCAACATTGTGATAGTTCTCCAGCACTTCGCCAAACCAGACTGGTCGGGCGGTGCCAGCACACATACCTCCTATCATATTCTCCCTGGCGTCCATCAACAAAAGGCACTCGCTATTAAAGTTCCACAGGAGTAGGAACTTTAATAGCGCTTTCTTTAGTCAGCTAGCATCCTCAGAGCCAAAATTTATACATACCACAGAACTCAATCAAAATAATATATTGATAACAAAAGAGGATTTATAAAGGTATATTATAATATACTAATGGGCCAGAGCAGTCGTTGTTCTACCACAGAAACCCTTCTATGTAGACCGCATTTTATTTAGACCACATTTTACATATTTTATAATTTTTATTTCGTACATCTGAATTTATTTATAGTTTGGTCACATATATCACAACTACAAAACAGAGTTTATATATAAAATTTTCCATTCTCAAGGTAAACTAATGTTGCGCAGAGTTAAATTTCCTACTTGTCAAATATGAATGTCCAGAATCATAATATACATAGTTGATTGCTTGCTTCGTCGGTTAGTGCGAAAAAGTCTGTTTGGTCACCACTATAGTATACTATACAGGCTGCTCACACACTCCGCTGCTATAAGTTTGATGGTCTGTCTGTCAGCTCCACAGTCACATCTAGGGGACTCTCGCCATCCACAATTAAAAGCAAAATCAGTACACCTACCATGATCAGTTCAGTACATCTGAATGTGATATATTCTCTGATACGTAATACAGATGTCGATATACATATTTGTTCACACTGCCATCTATTAAAAGCTTATACACCTATTTAATAGGACGAATAATATCGGTATGTTTACAACCCACTCGGGTAATTGAAATATATCAGATCATAGGCATCGCCCCTCCGAACATCAGGAGGGAGGTCCCTGCGAATGCGGAGAGACATAAACAGGAAACGGACCCGAGACATCCTTTGTTTAGTCACAAACCACCGGAAGCTTTTCCTTGACTAAAATCAAGGAAAAGCTTCCTCAGAATTACATCCCTCCTAAAACTACCAGCAGATTGGGCAAGAACAGAACTTTGGCAAGCACAATATGGTGCAGATCAGGTCGACTTGTCGGAAAGTTTGGGACCGGGACACCAACTATCCTACCTGAAATGGATAAATAGATTAATAGATTACGCGTCGGTGTCACCACTGTCACCAGGTGACATGACAACATGCTCAGGTGGGGTATAAGTGTCTTCTGCAATTACGGCGTGATCCAAACTGACGAACACCTCCTTATCTATCGAGATATGTCAGTGAGGTGCCATGCAGAAGACCAGATGATGGTTGATGACAATGCCGTTGCAGCTGCTGTATTCTGGAGTGGAATGGCCTAGTATTGAAATGCTCGGACTCGTTAAGTAAGAACTTATTAATTTTGATCCTTTTTTCATATAAAAATCCTTCCGGGGTTGTAGGGAAGATAAAATTTGTAGTTTTCGTTTCACTGATGCATAAAAGGCAGTGACTGGAATCAGTCTTTTGAAAAACTTTAATAAACTACGTCATATCAACTTTAGTTTAAAAAAAATAAAATGTGTCATCATCTTCCATGTTATCATTTGGGACCAGCTCAACTGCGAGGCAAAAGTGTGTGAAAAGCGGAACATCTTTACCGGAGGAAAGTTTTTTACCTGAGATAACCATTCTTCCCCTCTTCTTCTCTACTTTCACGGCCCTCTTCCATTCTCCTCCGAGGGTCTACCCCCTTCAGCTGTTCCTACGTGCTCCGGAAACATCCAGGGAGCTGATGCCACTTAGCAAGGCGATATATTGTTGCTTCAGTTTGAGACCTTGACGGGATCTTTTGCACGTTCAAGACGATTATAGGTAAGCCGTCATGACAGAAACATGCTAAAATATTATATAAAAACAATCAAAATTATTATTATGCATTAAAAACAATATTTTTAAATAAAAAAAGAATTGAAAATTTATGTGATGCGCAACCAATATCCTTCTATCCTGTCCTCCTTCTCTCCTTTCTCTTCCCTTCCCTAGTTGTTGTATATATGTATGTATGTGTATGTATGTATATATGTATGTATGTGTGTGTGATGGTGTGTATGAGTGTGTATGTGTGAGGGTGTGTATGAAGGTGTGTGAATGAATGTTTTTGGCTTGTAGACTGTTATTTGTTTTTATACTATGTTGATGGAATGCTTTTTTTTCGTAAAAACAATATTGTATCATTAAACTATAAATGAGCTGTAGCTTCCCAAAGAAAATAAATAAATAAATAAAAAGATAATTATTGGACGTAAAACCAAAATTGGTAGAAATATTTGTTTTTTTTTAATATTCAATATGTTGAGACCGTGTGAAAAGAATGGACTCCCAAGACAACCACTCCTTTCCCTACATAAAAAAAACAGAAAATTATGGATACCTTAATGACTCTCCAATATACGGAAAGACAGCTGGGAGTCTACATACATAAAAAGACAAGAGGCAGCTATGTAGCTCTGCACAAACAGGCTCCAGCGGCATTCAACAAGTATAAGGTTGTAAATAATATCATTGACTGCCCAATTTTGCTTGAGCACCTAGGCCTTTACGCTCCCCCGAACTACATGAGAGGTAGAGGACACCACTTATTTAATTTACCTGCCGCTCGTACAGACGTGGTTGCTCGTAACACTCTCGTACGAATGTCTGTTCTATTAAATGATTTACCTGTTGAAGCTGACGTCTTCTTCTGGGGCGTTCAGCGATTTAAAAAATATATTAAATAAAATAACGAACAGGTGTCGCACTGTAACTGGCGTAAAGCTGTCGTGCGAGAAAGAAAAAAAAAAAATAATAAGTTAGTAAGAAGAAGAATAAGTTCTTGTGTATCAAGGACGTGCACATACCCGAAACTATGTAAGTAACCGATTGTGCTCATCATATCAGCGCTCTTTTGTCTAGTAAAGGACATAGGTCTACTCTTGAGACCTCCATACTTTTTTTCTAGGCACACCGCATCCAACCGCCATTTCGTCTCGTATCATGGAACCACCTTGATTGAGGTCTAACACTTCTTGTGCTATGAGAACAAAATCGTTCGAGGTAGGATTCGAGCCGCTCCATCAAGTATTGTATTCAATCTTGAAGCATCTTATTTTTGACGTCACGCCATTTCTGGTGCAGGGCGTTACGATTCTTTTGCGGAAGTGTGTGATTAAAAAAAATACACTATCCTAGCATGTCTGTTGAGGAAACATAGGATAGTTGGAAAAATCATTTTCTAGCAGTCCAATGAAAAATCATAACATCCAAATGTTGATCAGATAAATCATATATATTTTTCTTAGAAATAATTGTATTTTTTATTGTGTTTAATAATTGTTTATAATAATTTAAACTATATTTATATATTAATGTATAATGTATATTTAACAAAGATATTTATATAAAGTTTATCCCCCTTTAAAGAATTAGAACTCAGGAAATTCTTGTGGATCATACATACATATTACATACATTTTACATTTTTTTTACTCTTGTTTACCTACTCTTCTTTCATAACTTGTGAATATGAAAATTACAGCTGAATAAAGATACTCAACTGTGTAAAATAACAGACCCTGTACAGGCTTTTGCCTAGTGGGGCGTTATTAGTTAGTTTATATAATATGTTTATTCGTTTTAGCTGTGAGGCACCGGCTTAGAATAGTGGTTCCATTATTTTAAATCATTGTTTTCGAGTGTCCCGTAAGAGCCGGGTAATTGAAAATACAACAGGCAACAATAACATCTCACATAGTTCAGCAATGAGGTTCACCACCCATTCTAAATGTAGTGCCTTTTTTGGTGAAACGAGACTGTTGTGTGGGTATACATAGATGTGTTGTTCTCCCTTTTATAAGGCAATGCACACCCGCACACCTTTCGCCGGTTACCCCACATTGTGGGATATGCCGTGACGGCATGAATGAATGAATTAATTTTATTGTATATGTTTTGTGTAAAAATAATAAAATAAAAATAAATAAAGCAAAAAAATAATTGTTGATATGTTATAAAAATATAAAAATACTTGATTATCGACGCGTTTCGTGCAAGGCACATCGTCAGGATAATGGGCCTTGCATGAAACGCGTCGATAATCCAATAAATACAATAGAACTATTACCAAGTTTTTTTATATTTTTATAACATATCAACATACAATGGAGTTCTATCAAGAATTGTTGATCGACAAACTAAACTTAAAAAATAATTAAGAGTCTAGTAGGCTACATACATAGTTAGGTAAATTTGAAAATCTTTTCCCAAGTACCCTTAAAAGATAAGTCAATGAATTAAATAACAGTTTATTTTTACAACATTTGTTCTATTGGATGAGTTTTTTTGAAATTTATATTTGTTAAATAATATTTTTTAAAATTGGTTTGAAATAAACCCTTTTTCAACTATATAAGTAATTTTAAAATTTCAATGAGAAGATTTTTATTTTAATCGAAAGAGAATATGAAAATATACAGACAGAGTTTAATTTACTTTTTTGATTAATAACTATTCATGCTTTTAAAAAAAAATCTAAATTATCTGAATATAAAACTCTAAAAATCTGTATATACAGATTTTTATTGTACAATAAAGATTTGTTGATATATTTGTTCAAATTTCACATATAAGAAGGTAATTAGTGTGCATATTTGTGTAAATCCTGAATGGCCAAGGTCATAGGCGTTAACATGAGCTTTAATTAAAAATAGTTTATTATTAATATATGCATTTTATTGTACAGGTTTATATTATATACCTGTATGATTGAATTTTTTACTCAGGTTTAAATTTTTATACCTGTGCTTCGTTAAAAAGGCCACTGGTTTCGTTGACCAACTTTCGAAATAGCCAAAAAGGTACTGACCTGGTTTCTCGTTAAAAAAATCCTTTTTTCTCGCGTCAGCATATTCGATAAAGTCCTCAAATGGTTCTGGCAAGACAGGACTGAAAGAGGAGGAAGAAGGACATAGCCTGTGGTAACGGGAAGAGTAAAAGGATATTTTTTAATACGACCCAAAGCCGTTATATAAGATCTTTCAAATAATTCTCAGTTTGGTTCAGGTTTATATCAAAATTGTGTAATAAAAAAATACAGGACGAGCGTTTATGTTGGATATGTAAAGGTTTAACCTTTCAACTCCATCGTGGGGTGTGTTTTACCCCAATAAGAATCATTCAAATTAAAATCTTCGTCATCTTTCTTGACCGCAAGGCTGAGGATGATGCCTACACTCAACCACTCGCCGAACGGTCTATCTTGGGTAGATTGTAAAGAATAGCTCTTTGGGGCTTCTCCTCCTGTTTCATAGAATCTGGACCAAAACACTGAGCATTCGTCCAGTTGGGGCACCAAGTTGTTTCTACGTATTTATTTAACATATATGTTTTTAATTGTTTCAGATACACCCATCATACTACTCCACCAAGAATACCTACATATCAACAAAAGTTTCAGAAATAATCCCTAATATTGCAAGTACTTAATGAATTTCACTGTCCATTAGGGCACAATACCATGTAGGTACCTTTACACCGAAAAAACCAGCCATTACCATAAATCAATTAATTATATTCAATTTCACTACCATACCATCATGCCATTTCCCTATTTGGGGTAGGCAGAGAGAACCGAACGCCAGACTCCTCTCTCTTAACATACATTCCTCGCTTCATTCACGTCCATACATCGTCTCATACACGCTCTTCTATTATTCTTACTTCTAACAAAATCCCATTTATGTGATCGTGCCAACTTTTTCTAGGCCGTTCAATTTCACTAATTATCTACACTAATAGTAAATAGTCTCAACCAACCAAATTAAAGTAAATTTATTTCATTTTTGTATTGTATAATATCAATAGTTTTAAATGACCAATCACAAGAACCTGTAAGCTCCTCCTACATAATTAATCTATAAATATAAGTAAAATTTGTCAAAATAGTCATAAGCTAGTTAATGCCCTAACAAAGCGAAATAGGCCTATCGCACATAATAAAATTCATGTAGAATTAAAAAGTGGTTTACATTTAATTATAGCTATAACTTGTGGAAGGTGGTTGACTGGTAAAGATTGCCTGCGGGCAATAAGTCCGCCACGTTGTATAAAGCAAAAAAAGGATTTTATTATTATTATTATTATTAGAAGGGTATATGTATCACCACGGAATATATGGCCAAAATATGCGGCTCTGCGTCTCTTTACAGTGGTCAGCAACTCAGCCTGAAAATGAAGAAGGTTTTTTATATAAATTGTCGGAAAGGAGTATCAGCTCTTCAATGCAGGGTTAATATATGTTTGTATTATATATTTTATATACTTATATGCATTACACCGTTTACTGGAACAGTTTGTGAAGAGGTTTTACGATTTTACATACAACTTTTACAGCCCACTAAATTGTAATGAACGCTGTAAATGACCGGACATATAAAAAGATAAAGATGGATATAGATTCGTACTTTGGATATATCCATTTGTATTGAAATTACATACTCGGAGGTAATAGTGGGGGGAGAAAGATAAGGATAATATAATAAACATAACTGGATAATAAAACTCTAAATTTTATGATCAAACGAAGGTAGAGGTGCCTATCGTATGGAAATACCAAAGAGGATACAAAAAATTTTGACGTCTATGGCTTAATATAAAAATTTTCTATTTCCAAAAATATCAAAAATAATACTACGAACGTCGATTATTTCTATACTTTATTTTTTATTTATTGAAAATTGTGTTTTCAGTCTATTTCTGTGAGACTCAGAACCAAGACTTAACAGGACAACATAAATGCACAACAACAACATACACACAAAAACATTACTTTGTAACTGAGAAAGCTACAAAATATTGGACAGGATGAAATAATATGACTGTATGTAAAAAAAGAATTCTAACAAAAGCATTTTTTGGCTTTATTTTATTTGAAACACAACAGTTTATTTTGTTCATCAATATTTTGCTAATAATTTATAATCAATAAGACCATTACGTTGTTTCACTTAATAATGAAATCATATTAATGTGGGTATTTTCATGAAATGAGTTTCACAAATTATTTTTGATTTATATATTTTATTCTGAAAACTTGATAATTCTTTAATGCCAATTTATGAAAGTGATGTACCTTTTTAGCAATTTGAAAATAAAATATCAAGTTTCCTGGGCTTGGGGTCACTTTAAAATATTTGACAGTTTTTTTTTTTTGTTTAAGGCAATTCACCCTGTAAAGAGTGCTATGTGCCAATTATTTCATGTCAGAGGAGAAAAGTTAATTTTTTTATAAATTTATGTCATTCAATGAAAAGAATTTTGAAATAACGGACAGTACACGTGAATTATTAAGAGACAAAAGATGTTGGATATTAAGTGGAGATTGGTGAGTGATTTTAATTAATTGTTTGTATATATTTTTGAAGGCGGAATTATTTTTACAGTTAAAAAATACATGATCAATTGTCTCATCCTCATCACCACACTGGCAAAGTGGGCTATTTAGAACTCTAATTCTATACAGATGGGAGGCAATTGAACAATGGCCAATTCTCATTCTAGAAATACATGATATAAATACATGATAAAGATACATGATACATGATATAAATACATGTTATTAGCACTGATCAGATATCCTTCAAAATCTAAAGCAATCTAAAAGCGAGTATAAGATATACAAATATGCAAAATTTGAAAAGAATCGAATCGAATGAGTAACTACTTTAGTCTATAATCGGTAAAGTAGAATAAATACGCTGTACAGTGTACAAAATACAAAGCATATAGTACACAGCACACATACAAATATACATTATGATGAAATATTCAGAATACTCTTCAATACAGTCGAAATCGAAACCCTAGTGATTACCCAAATCATGGATATAATTATCATATGGAGTTATATGACATCTAAAGATATTATAGAACTCCATATATTAATTATATCCATGATATCGGTTATCATTAGGGTTTTGATTTCGCCGGTCGGACCAGACTTTTCAAACCAAATTAACACAGTTACTTGTTCTGCTTTCTTTCAACTAAGACGTTTAAAGTCAATCCGAAGGAGTATCCCAATTGAAGCCATGAAATCTTTGGTAAGCGCCTTTGTTGTCTCCCGTTTGGATTATTGTAACGGTGTATATGCTAATTTACCAAAGAAAGAAATTAATAAAATTCAGTCAGTTTTCAATGCTGCAGCCAGACTCATCACTGGAGCCTCCAAATTTTCTCACATCTCTCACCATCTTCGCAATCTACATTGGCTTAAAGTCCCCGAAAGAATTGAATATAAGCTCTGTCTCATAATCTTTAAAGCACTTGGTGGTATGGCTCCTACTTACCTCTCCAAACTGTGCATTCCGCTTTCAATAAATGACAGACAATCATCACTTCGTTCTGCGCTGCCTCTTCATCCATGGTTGGGAAATTAGTTGAAATAAACAGGTGCACACAACTAATTTCGGTGATCGTGCATTTGCTGTGGCAGGACCAAATGCATGGAATAAGCTCCCACACACCCTCAGACAAACCGAAAATATATCTTCGTTCAGGAAAAAACTCAAAACGCACCTTTTTCGCAAATCTTACCAGAGCCGAAATGATACAACGTAATCATTTTTTCAGCGCCCTTGAGGTGAGATATTCACAAAAACGGCGCTATATAAATTATCCAAATTAATTATTATTATTTATTGCCCCCCAGATATCCTTCTATATCTAATTCAGTCCTCAAGCGAGTATAAGATATACAAATATGCAAAGTTTGAAAAAAATCGAATCGAATTAGTATCTTCTTTAAGCTATTGTCGGTAAAGTAGAATAAACACGTTGTACATAGCACAAAGCACATAGTACACAGCACACATACAAAATATACATTACGATGAAACTTTCAGAATACTCTTTAGAAGACAAATTATACCTTGAAATTTTCGAGTTCATTGCTCTATCTATCGCCTTGAGGTAGTGAGGTATAAAAAAATGAGGTAAAGGGGTTCAAGAAGTAATAAATAGGATATGGCAAAGAAAGAAGAAACTGGGATGAACTAGTACGATGAAATGGGAAAATTATTTGTCTGATCTCCGTTTTAATGAAATCCAAAACAAGTGAATATTTGAAACAACGAAACAATAGTTTAATCACAAAATTTAAATTGTCAACGACACCTTTGAGATAAAATATTCGATAGCGTCTCCCCGTTAGATTGTTCCATTACAATTGTAATAATTTTACATAATAATATTGGAACGGGGTCTAACGGAGTCGTTTGAAGGAGTAAATATATTATATCCTTCGATATAATATAATTGGAAATCTAATTTAGGAGACTCAACGCGGACTCTTGGCTAGTGATGAGCGAGAATCTTGCAAAATGCGAAGACTTATACAGCATATAAATTTTTATACTAATACAGTTACCAGCAGGCTAAGTCTGTAAGTAGATCTCGACAGATAAATGTCGAGATTAACTGTCAAAATATCGATTAGTCGATATTTTGACAGTTTTGGTAGTCACTAAGCAGATAACGCGTCGAATCGTTCTCGCCCTCTTACTTGACGGTGAGATTGGGTCGACATGGTCGACATCGAGTCGAGAGACAAGATCTAACGCCGCCATGTTGAATAAAATGTCATTTTTTACGCGAACAATGCCGAATTTCATATTTATTTTGAGTATAATTATATAAACGGGTTAAACGACGCCGTTTAAGAGATTCTTCAAACCCTTTAAATATTCCGCGTAATTCATTTATTGCTAATTACCGCGTAACAAAAGTTTTATATGGTTGTATATTTATTGGAAATATGCGTCCGTACTTAGATTATAACATTATAATTCTATGCGTCCGTAAATGTTTTCCGTAGGTATAGATTTGAAATAATTTTTGATTTTGAGAAAGTATTCTTGTAAGCTATTTTATCACATACCTATGTATTTTAACACTTAACAAAAGAAAATTCGGCGTAGTTTTTAGTAAAAAATAACACGCTGCCTTAGATTATATATGATAATTATATGCACGCTGCTGTCATCACACTTGATAAATTGATCGAAATATTATTAAAAATAATTTTTAAAATTACTCTCAAAACATTCAATAAACACAAAAGAAGTTAATTTAATCGTATTATAACTTGCTTTCGTGCTTAAAAATATGACCATATTATATTTATTTAACAAATTTAAGTAAACAAATTTGACATTTATTCTAATCATGGGGAAAATATTTTGTATTGCCATAAATGATAATTCAAAAATGTACCGCAAGCCAGCCTAACGGCGACAAATACTAATAAGTGCATTTACGAACTCGACAGCGCTTAGTGACTACGAATTGTCGTCACGGGCGTAAACATGGCGAGAAGAGCGGCGATACGTTGTCGGATCTCGACTTTTTTACTGACTTGGCCTGCTGGAGTTGAAGCCAATAAAAATTGATGATTGAGGTTAACTTCAACAAGTATTTGATGTTACTTAATATACCATATTCAATTTTGGTTTGTCACCCACTCGTATTACATTAATTTATATAAAATAACATGAACTCAGAAGAATGTTCTTCTTCTTTCATTAGGCCCAGGGCCTATTTTATGCTGCATTTTCAGCCTCCTGTGATGTGGACTGCCAACTATCTCGCCATCTTTTTGGTGGGCGTCTTCGTGGTCGGGACCTCCCGGTACGTTGTCTCGGGCTATCTTCGGGATCCTATCTTCGGACATGCGGCTGACGTGTTCGTTTCAGTACCTTCTTCTTTGGCGCCCCTATCTTACGATGTCCTCAGCTTCGCAAATACTTCGGATCTCTGTATTCCTGACTCTATCACGAAGACTTTTGTCAGCTATGCGTCGCAGTAATTTCATTTCACTGGTGCGCATAAGTTGTTTGGTACGGTCCGTATCAGCTCTGGATTCAATGGCGTATGTTAGGATATTCATATTAAATATGTTAGGATATTATAATATATTCTCACCACTTACAATAAGCATTAAAGTACCCTACAACTAGATATTTTTCATAACTCGCCTTACCAATACAAAAACTTACTGTTCAATTTAAAATCAGCATAGTAAGTCACATTTTACACACCTCGTTACACATTTACACCCACTACACATTCAAATCCCAGTATGTTATTAATTATAATATGAATTGATTTGCCACAAATAATTGACACTATGTAGGGATAGTTTAAGAACTATATACTAAGCCTACTCATTGTAATTTTTTACCTAGTGTTGTTTGTGTGAAGTTTAATTATGCAAATAAATAATAAATCCAATGTTTGCGCATATGCAATAATAAAAATATTCGATTAATAAGAATAATAATAATAATTCCTCTTTTCTAGATTGCAAACCCCTCCCAACGCTACGTAGTGCGCTTCTTCGGAAGAGCAAAATGGACCCAAATCCTAATAGCTGGTGTCCCCTACGTGGACATGTTAAAAAAAAAATTACCAAGGCTGTCCTTGAAAAATAAAAACGAGTCTTAAGACTTGCATCGTTTTATAAAACTTACATATATAATCAATAATTCAGCAATTAACTATCTACTATCAAGTTTTACTCGCTGTGAATCGATATTTTTTTTAATATTTCATTGTAACCACTAAAATTTAATAGAAAAAAGTTACTCAAAAAAAAATGAGGACACCTATTTCAAATTAAAATCGATTACAAAATTACAGTGCCGACAAGTGATATTTTTTTTTTATTTAATGGCAATTCACCCTACAGAGAGTGGTTTTTGCCTTGGTGGAAATATCATAAATTGGTTGAATTTGTTAAAATTAAATTAATTAGAGTTGGATGTTATTTGACTTTAAGAACCTAAGCAATATGTTTGTTAATTTAAAATTTTGAATCGACATTATATATGACATATTGATTGGGGATGTGCAAGTAATTTTTACCAGATTAAAATAAAACAAATTATTAGAAGATATACGGTTGAAGCAATTAAAAAATAAATGGTCAAGAGTCTCCTCCTCCTGACCACATTCACAAAGTGGACTGTTAATAACATTAATTTTGTATAGGTGGGAAGCAACAAGACAATGGCCAATTCTCATACGCGTGATACAAGATATGTCCCCCCTAGAGAGTCTCTTTCCCTGAAACCAAGGTTTTTTGGGAATAGAGGGTTGGATTCCGGCGTAAAATAATCCTGTCTTGTTTCTGGAAACCGTCAATTTTTTTCCCATGTATGAATCATGCTAGTTTTGAGGGTTGTTAAGTAATCAGTAGTTGGAATGTTCAGATTTACATATATTAGAATTGGTACCAGAAGAAGCTGATTTGACAAGTGATATAAAAAACGCCTGAATATTATGCAACACATATTAGCAGTCACAATTGAAGTTCTGAAATACATATTTTATCAAAATATTTAATGAATCAATCTTTAAATTTTATCATGCATTGTCATTGGGAGTAGGTACACAAATTCCGAAAGTTTTAGAGCTCTACCCGGTCGGGAAGTTAGTCAAAAATCGATTGCAATATTCCTGTTTAGACAGGTGAAGTTCACGAAAAGGGTATTTCAAAATAACCTTTTTCTTCTTCATTTGACCTGTTTGTGAGGGTGTACTATCCTGGGAAGCGGAGATCCATTTGTCTTTCCATCTCTTCGTAGGTTTTCTAGATTTTTAGCCTTAAAAAATAACCAATCAATAAAATTCCTATTTTGATTCAATAGATGCCTGAAATCCATTATAAGACATTGAGACACGTGAGGTAAATCATAATATGAGTTTCTAGTGGTCGATGCTTCCCCCCACTCCCCTCCCTACCTCTCTCCTTTCCCATCCTATCTTCATAATTGTTAATAAATGTGTATGTAATTAATATATTTAGAATACTATAACTGGCAACATTAAAATTATCTCAGTATTTTTTTATAAATCTTTATTGTATTGCTGTTGTATTCTATAAAATAAAATAAAAATAAAATAAAAAAAACAGACACTTTCTATTGAAAGTATAAACTACTCATTTTTTACTAAATGTTTTTTTTAAGTTGCTAGACTCCCAAAAATTGTAATACTGAGACCAAGAAACGACCTGCAAATTTAAGGATAGGACGAAGACTGAGCGTACAAGATCACACCTGTAAATTCAAGACCATGCCCTAGGTCCATAGATGTCCATCGCTACTCCCCATAGGCACTGGTCTCTCACGGACCATTTTATAGGAAACGTATTAATCTCTATATAATTCCTTATTGAAATTTGTGATGAAATCTTTCATCGGAGGAGGCTGTTGAGGGGCAGGACTTATTGAATCGAAAATTGTACAAATCGTTTCGATGAAATTGTTTTCTGGCGGATTATCGGCTCGAGGGAGAGAGTGAATGAGGATAAGAATAAATTTAATCTAACCATTACACAAGTACTGAAAACTTTATGGTATTTCGTTTCACCTTCATGCTTCTGCGGACTGGACCATTTCAAATTATAATCATAATCAATTGTAAATCCGTCTGAAGTTGCTCTTCGTGGCTACATGTTTTTTTTTTAAGAATGAATATCTTCTTCTTATTCATCCTCTGGTTTTAGGCCGAAGGCCTGTTTTTTCAGTCGGAGACTTTCTCTTGTGATCTGGATGTCCAGCTGTCACTCAATTTTTTTGCTGGTCTTCCACTTGCTCTGCGACCTTCCGGGAATTCCTTGGAGACAATTTTGTGTAGTCGATTGTCTCCCATTCTCTCGACATGGTCTCTTCATTACCGCCTTCGCCCACTACCCCAGCGGATGATGTCGTCTACATCGCATCTCCTACTTATATTCTCGTTTCGGACTCTATCAACGAGTGTTACGCCCACTATGGAGCGCAGTGTCTTCATTTCAGTAGTCCGGAGGAGATTTTTTCTTCTAATAGTAACGGCTCTGGCTTCGATGGTATAGGTCATTATGGGTCATTAATAATGAATATGTATGTCCTTGAAAAAAGTACACATACATCCGCAAACATTCCCTAAACAAAGCATAAACGAAATCGGTCCTGGCAGGATTCGAATTCGCGATCACTGGATAACAAACCCAGAACGCTTCCCATCTAAATTGATTCATCTAAATATCTTTGTAGAGCTCTGGTCTGAATGTTGACACGGATAAGTTAGTGCGTTCAAGACTTTTTTGTCAAAAATACGTTGCACTCTCATTCTTCACTGAGTCTGCAAGGTTTTACAGTTCTCCGGACTCTTCGTATGTTCTTTCAGAGTTTTGCAAGGGGCCATTATAAGTCCCCATGAGCAGAACGGGTGGCGGTGGAGTAAGAACAGTTGATCTTCCTCAATCATAATACTAACCTCCTTCCCATATCAAATCAAAAGCGTGTTTTTGAGGTAGTTGATGTCCAATCCGTAGTTTTGCATTTTAAAATTCATACAATCACGGCATATCTCACAATGGGGGGTAACCAGCGACGCGTGTGCTGGTGTGCTTGACCTTATAAAAGGAAACACGATACATGCGTATATCCCCACAAACCAATCTCATCTCACCTCAATAGGCACTACGTTAAGAATGCGTGGTGAACCTCATTGCTGACCTTTTTAAGATGGTATTTTGCCTCTAGTTTGCTACGAAAACTAATCAATAAGTAAGATTTGAGTACAAAAAAATCTTAAAGACTAGTTGCATGTAACACATGAGATCCAACTGTTTCAATCAACAAATACAATCTCAGCATGATACTAGTTGATGATCTGCAATAAAAATGATAAAGACAATATACTACGCTCTTGTACAATCTCTGTTACAATATGGAATAATTGTTTGGGGTGGAATATATAAGACTAACAATCGCTAAAAATAACACAAAAGTCAATCATTAAAGTCATACTCAAAAAACCTAGAATTTTTCCTACAAAGCAATTATTTGATATATTCCAAATATTCATACAACACATAAATTTTATAACTTCAGATAGAAAATATTTTTTTAAATACCTATATTTTTTCATTATCATTATTTTTATTTCATTTTAGATAAATTTGTTTTAATGCCCTATATCACAAACAAAAAAAAAGAACTTTAATCATCTGTAGTAGCTGTAAGTTAAATTTAATTTACAATTTATTAAGTAATTCACGATATATACCTACTATGTGTTAGTAAAATGTGTTTAAAATATATGTAGGTAATTTACTCCTGTCCCAAACACAATTTTTAAATCGAATATTTTTATTATTGCATATGCGCAAACATTGGATTTTTTTTCCCTGTCGGGAGTCAAAGGTATTTTTTAACAGATTTTTAATTATCTCAATAGAGACGAAGTTGAAATATTTACTGTAGGAGAACCGGGAAAACAAGGCACCTTAAGGGCTTACGACCTGTCACCGGCTGGTTTACGTGATCACTTTATGCGCTTGCGCAACGTTCACCAATTATGCCTTTTTGAGGGATCTCATTAAAAAGGCATAATTGGTGAACGTTGCGCAAGCGCATAAAGTGATCGCATAAACCAGCCGATGACAGGTCGTAAGCCCTGTAGGTGCCTTGATTTCCCGGTTCTCCTACAATAAATATTTCAACTTCGTCTCTATTGAGATAATTAAAAATCTGTTAAAAAATACAATTTTTAAACTTTATTGATACAGTACTTATTTGAGAAATATTGTAATAATTTTGATTTTTGTATTATTTATCTATGTTCATGTTATGTATAGTAAATAAAAAAAATTAAAATAAAAAATAGGCTTAAAAAATTTGAAATCATAACTCCCCACTAAAAAACATGTATCAGCCATAACACAGCAATTCGTTAAGTTTTAAATCAGCACAAGGTTTGAATAAAACTGACAAGTTTTGTTTAAAATGCATTCGTTTGTTGCTAGGCACACAATAGGATTACAATGCACAGATACAAATTGATGTTAGTCAAATGCAAGAGATTCACCTACATACGTCGAGGTATCGTAAAGAACAGTACTAAATTTGCCTTGGGGTATTTCTCCTTTAGTTGAGTAGGTATCTACTACAATTCTGACTATTTCTGAACTGTTTAGTTCACTATGTATACCACTAGATTTCTGTGTATTTCTGATCTGAGCATCGTGCAGTGCATCCGTACAAGGACACGAGAGTATATGGATGTGTAGTTTACTATGCCTTCGGTGGTCTTTGCTTCAATTCCATTTCCAATTATGCATAATAGAAAATCTCGCTATATCTCTGCAATTTTGCAAAGCTGTGCAGTGGTGACGCGTGATTTTCAAATCAATAAAACTTCATTAAATTTACAAAATAGAATACATTCATATTATCACGCCGTAGCACACAATGTTGGATAATCAGCGACAAGCGTGCGGGTATGAATTTCCATATAAAAGGAAGCATAACACATGACACCACACACCAGTCTCGTCTCACCGAAATAGGCACTAAATTCAGAATGGGTGGTGAGCTTCATTGCAGAAAAAACAAACGAGGCGATATTTAAAAAAAAGTAATATTTAAGTAAAATATGTTACTTTTTAAGTATACATAGTTTTCCTCAAATGTCTTGAGCTATTTCGCTATAGAGAGGGGCGATATGGAAACATCACTAACTAAATCCTTAATACTACGCCAAACTTAAGGTCGATGGCGTAGCATTTCATATTATTGTGTATGAAGAAAAGAGATAGATGGCTTTCTATGGGTTTAAATAGACGTTTAAAATGTTTAAAACGTCTCGTATTTTAAGTATTAAACCATTTGTAAGCTTCCTCGCGATTTACCTTACTTTTTGACAGTTTACGCCAACGCGCATGCGTTAAGTATTTCGATATGTCTCTGTAATGCAATTCTCATACAAAAACTTCATAGCATCCTCCAATTAGGAAGCCATGTGATCTCCTAATGAGCGACTGTGCAATGAAAACATGGTTAGTATTTAGAATTTAGTATTTTGGTCGTACTCTACATTTGGGTCCAAACTGTAACCTTTTATTTGTGTTACTTTTTTATTTTTTTACCATTTTATTTTGTTACCTTTTATTTTTTTACCTTTTATTTTGTTGCCTTTTATTTTTTCACCTTTTATTTTGTGACATGTTAAAGTGTTTACGGCATCAATATAATTAATAATTAAAGAATTTAATATAAAAAATAATATATTTTCATTAAATAAAGTTACCTACTCCAATGGTTACCGTACATATTAATGTTAGTACAATGGTATCCAAGTATTTATGTATTCTGAAACATACCTCAGTATTATTATATTCACTTCATGATACAAATTGTTATTTCCTTCTTTGTTACTCGGTACAACAAGAATACATACATACAAGTCAAAAATTGAAAAAAAAAATATAAAAAGTTTTCATCTATGTATACATATATAATGTAGGTACATACAAAGAAGATTTTTTTTCAAATATAACTATAGCCTCTTTAAAATGAAGTTGCTTTATTTTAAAATTATAGTCCTACAATCTCATATTTAAGACTTCCTCTATTGCTGTCGTCTGTTTGGGTTCTGAAAAGGACCCTTTTGTGACTTTTTGGTCGAGAGGTCTTTCAAAGTTCGTGCGCTGTGATGGTGCTGTTTTGTAGAAAACATGGGTGCAGCAAAACAGAAGAACGGAGCAAGGCTGTTGTTATCATTTCTTCTAGTGATAAGGAAAAGGGAGGACCCAGATTGTGAAAGTGGGACCGAGCAGACAATAAAGCAAACTCTGGAACTAACGCTATAAATATCTGGAACTAAGGTATAGACGCGTCCATATGGATGAAGAAGATGCCTGTACCGTGCCCAAATGAATAGTAAAAGTGCGAATATTTAAAACTGATTGAAATTTTAAAAAGTCGGCCCTCGTGGTTAGGTATCTACCTGCTGATCCAAAGGTCCCAGGATCGATACTCGGTAGAGACACAGTTTAAATTGTGTTTTCAGTTTGGATCTGTGAGATGATTAATATCGTGGTTTCAGAATGTGAAAAATTGATAAAAACCTCCAAAAGAGTTCATCGAACCTCAGGAGCATCTCCCCCCCGGGTCACAGTCTGGACTGGCGTACCAGGAAATCACTAAATAGATTAAGAATGGGCGTCGGCAGATCGAAAGATAACCTAAGGGGATGGGGAATCATAATATCAGATGACGACTGCCTCTCGTGTGAATGCGGCCTGCCGCAGACCACTGACCACCTACGAGATTGCCTTGTCTGTCCTGCTACATACCTGCTCACTCGAGGACCTACTGCGCTGTAGTGGCGCAGCAGCCGACTTTGCCAAGTATTGGTCGAGAACTTTTTGAAACCTGCTGACACGAAGAAGAAGAAGAATGTGGATAGTTGTCATTGGATGCGTTAAGTAGATTAAAGAACTCACATGTTTCTTCATTATTATTATGAGATCAAAAAAACTGAAATATTTTTAAATACTTATTTTTTTGTGATATTATAACAATATTATTCCATAATATGTATATATTGATTTATAAATATAATTATTCAACCTAGCAACCTTCGTATGTTAGCTACGGCGTAGAGCCTTATAAGTGTTCGTAGTTCGGCTGAGGATTCATGAATCAATGTCTCGAGTATTTAGTCAATAGAAATTCGATACTCTAAATTATAATAATAGTTCAATGGGAGCTATTGAAGGCAAAAGGGTTGAATAGGTTATTCAGTAATGTCTACCTACTCAAAATATTGTAATCTTATCGAATCTGTTTCTAAGGACGAAATTATAATCGCATTTAATACCTCCCCCGCTGGTATGAAGCAACACTGGATATCTAGAGGAAAATAATGGAACTAATTAATCGAAATAATATAATATATCAGACTAATCATGACGAACGGCATCAAAACAAGAGCTGACACCACCAGAACAAAAAGCCTCCTTAGAACCGTGGAGATGAAGACTCTATGGCTCATCTCGAAAATAAGAAGAATATTTGATGTTTAAGATGCTGTGCGATGTTGAAGAGCAAGAAGTCACGCAGGAAGAGCGAGTTCAGACCAAATGGTGAGGATAGCGGCAGACGAGTATCCTGCTGGTAGCAGATCCCCTGAAGACCTTCCACACAATAGAAAGACAACTGGACATCCACCTCCAAGGAGCAGATTCCGAAAACGAAAAAGAAAAAGAGAATAAATAACATTTTTGACAGAGTTGTTGAAATCCATACTAGTGAAACTCAAAACAAGATTTAATGTTCTACAAAAATATATTACTTTTACGGTAGAAACGTTTCAACTGTTTCGGGTCATTCTACTGATTAATTGAATCGTGAAAATCAATAGATGGTGTTATATTACTTTTTCTGGTTAAAAATACTAAGATTGGTTTACACCGCACACTCCATCTCTTCTTATATCTCTGTTGTCCGCCAGCCTCTTCATCTCTCGGTAGCTGCTATAGCGACACATCACTGATCACTGATCACACGGTTCATTAAACTGTCTCTAGCACAATGCAATGCACGTGAAATGAGGTGGTGTGGTTCAATCAACTTGAAACAAATTTGAGACTGGTGTCTGAATTCAATAACTTCAAAAGAAAAATAAATAGACGTTTCAAATATTGGCTGACCTCTAATAATATTCATTTCATTTTGTATAGCAATAATCCTGTAGATATATATATTTTTTTCAAATATCTTCTTTACATACACTGTGGCGAAGGGCAATATGTTTTTTTTTTATTTGTATCTTTTGACTGTGGAATATGCATTTATTATTGTTGTTGGTTGGACATGGTGCAAAACATCCATATCCATGGCAGTTTTAAAGTTGCGCCAGTCAGCGAAAAACTGATTTAGAACAGATTGAGATGGGATGGACACATATTGAGACTATCGCAGGTTAATAATATTAAAAGAACTATGGAAATAGAGTAGAAAACCAGGTAGACTATTGAACAATTGGATGTCCCCAATAACCAGATATCTCTAGGAGGCAAGGCTTCATTCGGAGGTTGCAGAGGACAGAAGGACTTGAAGTAGGAGGATTAGGAGAGCTGACCCCAAGTAAATGGGACAAAGGCTAGGATGAAGAAGAAGATGTCTTAATAATTGTATTATAAAGAAAAAATAATAAAAAAATGCCTTTGAATACGGGTATTAAACTTGTCCATAGAGTATTGGAACTAAACATAATGGTATCATTTTCTTCATACGTTGCTATAACTTTGTGGCACATTTTAAATATTTTCGCAAATTGAAATTTGGTACAAATATTTTTTTTTTTTTGTTTTAACCCCTGTGAATACTTGGTGTCTAACCGGTTTTCGGAGTTGACCGCTCCCTCCTCAGGACAGACTTGTACTAAATTATTATTAAAAAATGAACGAACGTGTGCGATATTATGTTGTGGGTGGTAACGCGGAAGACGAAGTGGAGGGGGAGGAGTAAGGATTACCGTTATGGCGAACTAGTGGAAACATATTGAGAAGCGGTGAATTATTCAAAATTGTTTGATTATTTATAATTTTATTATTTCTGTTCAGAGCCTTTCTAATTTCTAGGGCTTCCAGATTATCTAGTTTTAATCCTTCTTTATGTATATGCAGAATTTTTACATTTGTATCTTTGTTAAATGTGTGGTTTGTATTTATAAGGTGGTTGGCGAATTGAGAAAAATTGTTATTTGTTATACAACGTATATGCTCTTTTTAATGCTCTTTATAATGGTATCAGTTTAATTTTGTTCATAAAGTATTTCCTTAAATTTATAATAGTATGTTATAATGTGATAGAAAGCCAGGAGAGCATACGAAACATGGCGGTTGAGTTGAAGCACGAAGGGCTTTGTCAAATGACCCCATAAAAATTGACCAATTGAACGTAGACGGCATGAATATTTATGAAGCGATCTGAATCCCTTTCCATTAAGGGATTAAATGTGATCACGGAGGATCAAGTGATTTACTTACTAATACATTGTGGATCACTTTGCTATACCAGGAGAACAGAATATCTGAGTATCTCGTACATAAACCGTAGCTTAATCCAGTTTATGTTTTCGTCATACATAGACTCTTGAAAGAGTTATCACAACGAAAATACCTGTGATAAAATCGATAGAGTTGATTTATAGACATTGATTCGAGATACCTATTTTTATATGGTTGCACGTACATATATTATTTACATCATTTTTCATAACTTACCTAAATAGACATGATAAGGTATGCAGACGATATTGCAATGCTAGGAGAAACAGAGGAAGAATTAAATGAGGCTCTCAGGAAGATGGAAAGCATCCTAACAATCGATTATAACATGAGGATAAATAAGGACAAAACAAAATGTATGGTTGCTGGAAGGGAGGAATGCACTGCAAATATTGTTCTGGGAGGCATCGAAATTAAGCAGGTGAAAGAGTTTATATATCTGGGAAGCAGAATATCTCAAGACGGACGTTCAACAGCAGACACCACCAAGCAAGAGTTGCCTTCAACAAAAGATCAACAATTTTTGAATCCCCTAACATTTCCATCAAAATTAGGAAAAATTTGATCAAGTCTCTTGTCTGGAGTGTACTGCTATATGGCTGTGAAACATGGACCATCAGCCAACGCGAAACGGGACGTCTGTCTGCGTTTGAGATGTGGTGCTACAGACGCATGGCTAAAGTTCACTGGTCAGAATACATCAGCAACGACGAGGTACTAAGTAGGGTTGGAGAGACAAGGCAAATTATGAAAAGAATTGCCCAACAGAGAACAACTTGGATAGGCCACAACATCCGGCACCCAGGCCTGCTTTTTACCATCGTCGAAGGAATGATTGATGGGGGTAACTGTAGAGGTCGCCCCAGAAATAACTATATAGACCAGATAATCGGTGACATGCGCTGTAGCAGTTACAAAGAGATGAAGAGACTGGCGGATGATAGAGTTAAGTAGAAAGATCGAGTGCTTGGTGCAGACCAATCATAGGATTGTGACCCAGAAGAAGAAGAACCTACATTACTTAAATAATTTTTACTGAACTTCCGCCAAATTCATTACAATACACTTTTATTATTATTTTTTTAAATAACACAAAAAAATTAATAATATCATATAGGAAAATTGGTCTTTTGTACGAGGGAGATGCACAAAACCCTTTTTAATAACATGTAACTTTATTTTTTAACAGATTTTTAATTATCTCAATAGAGACGAAGTTGGAATATTTATTGTAGGAGAACCGGGAAATCAAGGCACCTACAGGGCTTACGACCTGTCATCGGCTGGTTTACGTGATCACTTTATGCGCTTGCGCAACGTTCACCAATTATGCCTTTTAATGAGATCCCTATCAATTCAATTTTGAAAGTTCTATATATTGTAATACTGAAATTCTTTTCGCTTGAAAATAAGGAATTTTTACTACAGCCATCTATGGGTGAAATTATGAACAACAATCTTATTATTTTTTATTTATTTTGTTGTAACGCCATCTATTGAGAGAATTGGTTTTTTGTAAATAATGAAAGCTACAATTCTTATATCTGAGGTGACAATGCATTTTTCGCATAGAAGTCACCCCTGAATTGCGCCAGACTTATAAGGTCATTTTTGTCTTATTTACCTACTTGTACCAATGTGTAAGTAATCGAATATTTTTATTATTGCATATGCGCAAACATTGGATTTTTTTCCCTGTCGGGAGACTGAAATATCTTTGACTCCCGACAGGGAAAAAAATCCAATGTTTGCGCATATGCAATAATAAAAATATTCGATTACATGTAACTTTTTTAATAATTGTCTATTATTATTTTTTAATGAAATTTTTTTCTATTTTTTGTCAGTGTATTTTCATTTGTGTATTTATTTTACTTGTATATTTTGATCTTGTTATATTTTGCTATTTTGTCCAGGGGCGTGCCTAGAACATTCAGACTAGGCAAACCCTGAAAGAAAATTGGATAATGTCGAAAATTTAACGTTTTATAGCATCGCTGTTCATTTCAGTCGCCATGAAAATATTTTAAAATCAAATGTCAAAATAATGTTTTCATTTGTGGCCCTGTCAAGTATCGTATCTACATACTGTTTAAATTTAATCTTGTTGTTTAGTTTCAATGAAGAGACAAAAAATATTTGGTCTAGGATTTCTGATTGTAATATTCATAGGCAAGCAAAGATTTTCGGCTTCTATGAGCAATTCCGCTACTGGTTTTGTCTGAGAATTTTATTTATTATTTAAAAAAAAACACGCCTGAAGAAAAAAATATACATTGCGGTCAAAAATGGAATGAGAGATCGGGGCCGCCCAAGGAAGGGATGGCACGTCCATGTGAACGGTATTTTGAAAGACGGAATGGTTAGAACCGTAGACAACAGACTAACATGTACATATAAGACGATGTATGAATGTTGACGAGGCGATGAATGTATGTCATGATAGAAGTAAGTGGCGTTCGGTTCTCTCTGCGTACCCCGTGAGGGACATGACTTGATGGTATGTAGGTATGTATATTTAAAAAAAAAAATTTCATTTGTTGTTTTTTAAATATTATTTTTTTAGTATTATTAGCATTTTTTTTTTCTTTATTATTAATTTTTATTTAGGTTTTTATTTTTTTTTTTTTTGTATTATTTTATTTTGTTGTTTTTTTATGATTATGGCAATACACATAGTTTTTTTTTTTCTTGTTTAACAATTTTTTGATGAGCTTAGAACTTAATAAATAAATTAATTAAAGTTACAGGGTAAAAAAACATGTTCTCATTCACCAGAGTGCAAACACTCGTGTGTCAAGAAGATATATAAAAACAAAAATGATATTGTGATATTATATGGTAATTTTACCATACATTATAAATGATAATTAAAATGCTATGCACAATTTATTAAGTCAAGACAGTAAAGTAATATATAAAAAAAGAAGAACAATTCTTATAGATTTGTAACCACAACGTGAGAGTATTATATTCAACTAATATATAGTATTAACTAATATTGGGATAGTACCTACATATTATTTATAAATGATTTTATAAGTGTATTAGTGTAAATAAATATTATTTTATTCTTATTATTTTATTTTATTTTATTTATTTTATTTTATTTTATTTTATTTTATTTTATTTTATTTTATTTTATTTTATTTTATTTTATTTTATTTTATTTTATTTTATTTTATTTTATTTTATTTTATTTTATTTTATTTTATTTTATTTTATTTTATTTTATTTTATTTTATTTTATTTTATTTTATTTTATTTTATTTTATTTTATTTTATTTTATTTTATTTTATTTTATTTTATTTTATTTTATTTTATTTTATTTTATTTTATTTTATTTTATTTTATTTTATTTTATTTTATTTTATTTTATTTTATTTTATTTTATTTTATTTTATTTTATTTTATTTTATTTTATTTTATTTTATTTTATTTTATTTTATTTTATTTTATTTTATTTTATTTTATTTTATTTTATTTTATTTTATTTTATTTTATTTTATTTTATTTTATTTTATTTTATTTTATTTTATTTTATTTTATTTTATATTATTTTATATATGACAATGCTTTCGCACAGATGTTACCCCTCAAACGCGCCGGAATCTTAAGTTAATTTTGGCTCGTTGACTTCCTTTATTTACGATTGCATATTTTAAATTTGCATGTACGAAAACATTGGATTTTTTGAAAAAAAAATTGGATAAAATTCAATGTTTGCGTATATGCAACTATAAAATTATTCGTTAATACTAGTTAATGATGGCTGTGTACCGTGTCTGGTGTCCGCCATTCAGTCATTAGTGACAATGATTGGTAGCCGCGTCTGAATAGCTTGACTAAGCCACTAGTGGCCCAGTGTGCAGCCGCTCTTTCGATTAACCGAACCTCTTTGAAATGTTTCAATGTGGTTGGTCACTTAAGCGCGTGTAAAATTATCATAAATATACTGATCCAATATTTCATGCATGACGTATGAGATGGGTACTTAGTTAGACACAACCTACATACAATACCAGTGCATTGGTTTATAGGTCATTTGGAACTTTTTGGAAAGGTTCCAAACGCTCCCCTGCGCTGATATGGAAAAATGTATGAAAATATCCGTTGAAATTATACGGACATTTCGCTGATAGCCCCATGCCAGAAATTGCGCCATCTCTGTACACAGTACAGTACACCCCATTCTGTTGTGTATGAGAAAGTACCAACTGTGAACAATCACTGCATATCGAACATACAATGTCAAATAAAAACTAAACATTACAAATAGGCAGGTTTATATCACAGAATTAATTTTTTTTTTAACATAATTATAATATATTAAATCGAATATATTTTTTAATTACATATACGTAAACATTGGATTTTTTCCCTGTCGGGAGTCAAATATTATTTTACCTGACAATAACATCTCAATAGAGACGAAGTTGGGATATTATAGAGGAACCAAGAACTCAGGCACCTACAGGTCTTACGACCAGTCATCAAACGTTGAACGTTGCGCATGCGCATAAAGTGATCACGTAAACCAGCCGATAACAGGTCGTAAGCCCTGTAGGTGCCTGAGTTCCTGGTTGCTCTATAATATCACAAATAGTTTTTAATAGAAAGAATGAATTGTTTAAGAGGTTTGCTTTCATATTCCTCCTCTCGGTAGGTAAGTAGGTACAAACCTACAATATTTAGATTTTATTGAGTTCTGTATCGATAGCGGGATACACTTTTATGAAAAAAAAACGATTTAATAAATTATGATTTGAATTACCCCGGTTTCGCCATAAAACTATATGTAGATTTTAAAAACCGCAATATAATTTCGCTGGGGTTTAAAAGTTTAAACCTCAGCCATAAAACTCTCCTTCCCGTCGAGTTGTAAAAATTTAATTCCCCCTTTGGCAATAATTTTAACTTAACTAATACGCCCCTTTCCAATACGAAAATATTAAGCTTGGTTTGCGTAAATTCAAACTCATTTTATAATCATTTTTATAAAAACAAATAGAAGTAGAAGTACAAGTACAAGTGGAATGATTAAAATCCCAAAAAATATTCATTTCGGCAAAAATCATTGCTCATATTATGAGGTAAAGTGGTACAATGATTTACCAGTACAGTTTAAAAAATTAGCGGAATACAATTTTAATAAATTCTTGGTAAAATTAAAAGAATATCTAAACTAACATTTGAATTTTTGTTTTGTTTTATTTTTATTTTAATCGTTGATTTGTGATTATTTTATATATTTTTTTATGTTTTTTATATATTATATTTTGCTTTGTTTGTCAAGTTTTTGCTTACTTTTTAGTTTATATCAATGTAAACGTTCCTTTATATGATGCCTAGGTTAAGATTTGTGTAGTTTTAGTTAGTTTTTATGTTTTTGTGAAATGTGACTCACTTCAAAACACGAGATAATTCTCTTTTTGAAGTTGAGTCATTCATAAATAAGTGATCATTGTATAATCTGTAAATATTGTGTATTTTGTATCCGTTTTTTTAAAATGAATAAATAAATAAATCACTTTTTTTAAAAAGGCGGAATATCTGTATCCTCCATTCGAAATTCGCTGTAACTCCTTCATTGCAGCTAGAAAAATATGTTTTACATGTTTTAGTATGATAGATATGGGATCATGCTGAAAATCATCTGCTGGGGTTTGTCCTCCTGCAACATAGCTGCAGGGATACTCTTGAAGTTGATAACAGTAAAATTAAGATTAACTTCATACTTTAGCAATCTTTGAGGTTAAATTAATTGATTAATTATATTTATTTATACAGCAATTAAAGTCGATTTCTTAGTAAACATTGATATTAACAAATTTTCGTGATAAAATGTAAAGAAATGTTAAGATTGGATTAAAATCGAGTGCTGATTTATACAATGTTAAGATCAAGGCAAGCTAAGAACGTATTAAAACGCCCCCCCTGTAGCCCCCCTGAGCATAGTCCTTTTAAGACCGAAAAGAATATCTTGTTAATTGCTTTTTGTAAGGAAAATTCTTTTCTCCATTATTGTTTCAATATTATTTGTCCACCTTCGTGGCTTAGTTGGTTAGGTATCTGACTGTATATCCAAAGGTCCCAGGTTCGATTCCCGGCGGAGACACGGTTTTTAATTGTGTTTTCAGTCTGGATCTGTTAGACGTTTAATATCATAAGTCTCCAGAATGTGGCAACTTGTTATTGGGTGCGTGTTTAATTAATATTTGACATAGAATCTGTTAGTTGCCCGAGAAGAAATATTAATAAATATATAAATATTATTCATACTAATTCATTAAACAATTGAAAATAAAGCGGCTGTGGAACCACTTTTTCATTTCTGTGCTTCCATTTTTTTACAACCCGGGTTTTTTCAAAACCCGAATTAATATTTTCCTGAGCAGATTTCAAACCCTCTCCAACGTTTCGTAGCACGCTTCTTCAGGGGGGCAAGTTTTGTCCGACCGGTGAAATCAAAACCCTAGTGATTTTGTATGGAGTTCTATGACATAATGACTAAAAAAGACTTAAAAACAAAATATTAAGCGTTAGCTCAATCGATTATAATACACGGAATGATTGGTTGGGGTGGCGCTGCTAAAATTAATATAGATCCTCTTATTAAAGCACAAAAAGCTTTAATTAAGGTTATAATAAAAAAACCATTTACATATCCAACAGTTCAATTATTTAATGATTTTCCAGTTTTCAACATTCCACAGTTATATATCAAAATTATTTCTATACATTTTCATAAAGATAAAACAATTCACATTACACCGCAACACAATTACGAGACGACACGCAGGAATTTTCTCATGACTCCAAAGACAAACACGACATTCGGACAAAGACATTACTATTATTTAGCTCCAAAAATTTTAACAAGATAAAAAGTGAAATAACGGATATACAGTTGATGAATAATTTGAAATACAAGAAAACTATAGAAACATGGATTAGAAACAAGGGCATTATATACTGCGGAAACATGATCAAGCTACAATAGTTAATATTTTTATTTTTATAATAGGTATATTTTATAACAAGTTTTAGTTTAATACAAGTTTAATATTTTTCTGTCAGATATAACGCAAAAAAAAAAATCTGCCACCTCGGTACAGGCTCAGCCTAGTGAGGTGGTATATACCAAATAATCCTATAAAAAAATGTTTCATATAACTTATTTAAATTGTACTTTTTTGTAATATTTTTATTGTTTGTAACTATATTGTTATATTTTGTTTGGTTTCAATTATAAAAAGAAAAAAAAACTAAAAATATTATATCACTCCATATAATAATTATATCCATGATATGGGTATGTAATCGTGAGGGTTTTGATTTCGCCGGTTGGACTAGACTTGCCCCCCTGAAGATTATAACGGACCCAAATACGTAGCTATTTTAAAAAAAATCTACACTAATGCATCAACTCAAACAACATAATAAGGGTTTAATTTTACGCATTTTGTTTCGATACTTCCAACCTGTGTTGGTTATACAGTACCGAAATGGATGGTAACCCTATCGTTAATAATAAATTACATAATTATTTCCTGTATGTATGTATATACCTATATAATATGTATACTGAAGTGAATGTTTGAACTACTTTACGGTATACGTACAAACAAAACCACTCAGCTTTGGGATATAAAAGTACCTACTTACATGTCTACTTGTAAAACTACCTTTTATTTCCAAGAATCAACGCAAAGAAACACTTCAAAAATAAAAAATAAATATGCGCTCTTTGGTGAAATATACGGGAACATGGAGTTAATTAATTTCAAATACATCTCAGCAATGAAAATGAAGTATGTTTTGACTTTGAAAAGAAATTACTTTATTAATACATGAGAGGGTTGTGGCCAACACTAAAGTCCTCACGAATAAGTCATTATATAAAGTATTAAAATTTTGTATGGAAAATATTAAACATTTTAACGATATGAATTTGATACATTATTTTTATTTAAATATTTTATTATGAAAACTTGATAATTATTTAATACAATTTTATGAAAGTGACGTGCCTTTTTACCAATTTGAAAATAAAATTTTCAAATTTTAAGTTTCCTGAGCTACAAAGCACACAGTACATAGCATGCACACATGGATACATTGTGATGAAACTTTCAGAATACAATCTCAGCATAATACTAGTTATGTAATAATCTGCAAAAAAAAAAATAGCCTTATAAATTGCGAAATCATACCACTATATCCCCATGGGTTAGTGAGGAGTATAAACACTGTTGTTACATATTTTATTTTAAATCATTGTTTTTGAGTGGAGCGAAAGTGCTTTGTAGTCGAAAGTAAAAGAGACAACAATAATATCTCACATAGTTCAGCAATGAGGTTCACCATCACCCATTTTGAATATTCTACTTCTTTGCCCCTATCCCGTCTTAGTCGGGGTTGGCTCTCCTAGTACGAGTTCTTCGCCAAGCATCAAGATTCTCCTGCAATAGGATGGCCGAGTCTGAGATTATAATCACATCATCTGCATACAGGATACACCACGGTAGCGATTTCTGTGCATTTCATGAAAGATAGTCCATGACCAGGTTGAAAAGGAAAGGACTAAGTGCAGACCCTTGATGAACTCCAACATTCACTATGTGGTGATATTGTAATATATATCTTGTATCAATTTAATGTATTCTTCGGTAATTCCTTGTGCTCTTGCTGCTTGCCAGACCAGTCGACGCCGTACTCCGTCAAATGCTTTTTTCCATATCAATGAAGAGTAGGTACATGAAGATCTGCACAATGAATCTTCATTAGTATCCTTATTGCCTTTGTAGCATCTGTAAAAGATTTTCCTTGAGCAAAGGCAAACTGATTTTCCGTTAAATTGAATATTTTTCGTATTCTGTCATTTAAAATTCTTTTTTTTTTGTGTATGTGAGGTCAACTTGATGCCTCTGTTGTTCTCATATCTTCCAATGTCTCCTTTATATTTATAGAAAGGTAATAAGTAGCTGTGTCGCCAGTCGTCCGGTATTTTCTGGATGTGGCTGTTGTTTAATAAATTGGCTAGCTTTTTCAAACTAACAGCCAGGATCCCATCTGATCCTACAGATTTATTTGGCTAATTTCTGGTACTGGGCCCAATGTAGGTTAAAGTTTGAGTAGTGTTTTGCTTAGGAACTCTTCGTTTAACAGATTTTCATAATATTCCATCCATCGTAAATTGGTATCATTGTTTGATTATAGTAGTTGACTATCTTTATTTTAAATATATTTATTACATTTGATATCTTTTGTGTTATATTATCTGTTATTTTGAATATTTCTTGTTCGTTGTTAGCATTTTCAAGTTTCTGATAAAAGTCATAAATTGCTTCAGCTTTGTCCTGTGCTACCTTTTGTTTAGAAAGTTTCTTTGCAGTTCTTTAGTTTAGGAAATCCTCATCTAGTCTTGTATTCTGCCATTTCTTAAATAGTGTCTTCTTTTCCTTTAGTATTTCAGCATTCCATCAGGATGGGTCTTTATTTGTTCTTATTCCACCATTTGATACACCCAATATAGATTTGGCTCTTTCTAAACATACAAATTTTATCTGGATTATCTTAGTATTTTGTCATTTTGCAATTATTACATAAAGGATCGAGTTACAACTTCACCTGCTGAGTTGCTGAGTTTTTGCCACTTTATGCAAGGTTTTCTTTTGGTAGTTATATTCAGTGACTTAGGAAAGTGGAAGTATAACAGCCTGTGTTGAGATGTGAGTGCTTCACCAGGAATGTCACGAAAACAGTCACGAAATTATCTAAAATATATTCTGTCAGCAAGAATGTATTCTATTGTTAGAGTTTTTGAATTATATTAAGACAAGTGATATGGGAGGCAAGTTTGGTCCGATCGGCGAATTCAAAACCCTCACGATTTCACATATTTTGGATATAATTATTATATGGAGTTCTATAATATTTTCAGATGTCATAGAACTCCATAGATCATTGTTTTTTTGTTTTATTTTTTTGCTTTATTACTTGATATATTCTTACTTACTTCTATATAAATCATTGTTTTGTTTTATTTTTTTGATATATACTTGCTAACTTCTATATAAATCATTAATTCGTTTTATTTTTTTGCTTTATTGCTTGACATATTATTCTTACTAACTTCTATATAAATCATTGTTTTGTTTTATTTTTTACTTTATTGTTTGATATATTCTTGCTAACTTCTATATAAATCATTGTTTTGTTTTATTGTATATTTTTTTCTTTATTGTTTGATATATTCTTACTTACTTCTATATAAATCATTGTTTTGTTTTATTTTTTTGATATATACTTGCTAACTTCTATATAAATCATTAATTCGTTTTATTTTTTTGCTTTATTGCTTGACATATTATTCTTACTAACTTCTATATAAATCATTGTTTTGTTTTATTTTTTACTTTATTGTTTGATATATTCTTACTTACTTCTATATAAATCATTGCTTTGTTTTATTTTTTTGATATATACTTGCTAACTTCTATATAAATCATTAATTCGTTTTATTTTTTTGCTTTATTGCTTGACATATTATTCTTACTAACTTCTTTATAAATCATTGTTTTGTTTTATTTTTTACTTTATTGTTTGATATATTCTTGCTATATTCTATATAAATCATTGTTTTGTTTTATTGTATATTTTTTTCTTTATTGTTTGATATATTCTTACTTACTTCTATATAAATCATTGTTTTGTTTTATTTTTTTGATATATACTTGCTAACTTCTATACAAATCATTAATTCGTTTTATTTTTTTGCTTTATTGCTTGACATATTATTCTTACTAACTTCTATATAAATCATTGTTTTGTTTTATTTTTTACTTTATTGTTTGATATATTCTTGCTAACTTCTATATAAATCATTGTTTTGTTTTATTGTATATTTTTTTCTTTATTGTTTGATATATTCTTACTTACTTCTATATAAATCATTGTTTTATTTATTTTTTTGATATATACTTGCTAACTTCTATACAAATCTTTAATTCGTTTTATTTTTTTGCTATATTACTTGATATATTCGTACTAACTTCTATATAAATCATTGTTTTGTTTTATTTTTTTGATATATACTTGCTAACTTCTATATAAATCATTAATTCGTTTTATTTTTTTGCTTTATTGCTTGACATATTATTCTTACTAACTTCTATATAAATCATTGTTTTGTTTTATTTTTTACTTTATTGTTTGATATATTCTTGCTAACTTCTATATTAATCATTGTTTTGTTTTATTGTATATTTTTTTTCTTTATTGTTTGATATATTAATAATAATAATAATAAACACTTCCTTGCACCATGCGCAAGTGGCGAGTTTATTGCCGTATGGCAATTTCTTCCAACTAACCAGTGTTTCCAGCCCAGAGAAGCAATATTTGCGTGAGAAATGAATGTAAATATATTTCTCATCTACTGGGAATCGAACCCAGGACTAACTTGCTAACTTCTATATAAATTTTTGTTTTGTTTTGCTTGATTGTTTGATGTGCTATTCTTGTTACCTATATACAAATCATGATATATAGAATGTATACTGTCACGAAAACTGAATGAAATACGAAAATATTGTATAAATATGTATTAATGTGATTGTGAAATATTCCACCTCGGTACAGGCAAAGCCTAGTGAGGTGGATATATAATAATATGTAAATATTGTATATAAATGTATTGATGTGATTGTGAAATATTCCACCTCGGTACAGGCAAAGCCTAGTGAGGTGGATATATAATAATATGTAAATATTGTATATAAATGTATTGATGTGATTGTGAAATATTCCACCTCGGTACAGGCAAAGCCTAGTGAGGTGGATATATAATAATATGTAAATATTGTATATAAATGTATTGATGTGATTGTGAAATATTCCACCTCGGTACAGGCAAAGCCTAGTGAGGTGGATATATAATAATATGTAAATATTGTATATAAATGTATTGATGTGATTGTGAAATATTCCACCTCGGTACAGGCAAAGCCTAGTGAGGTGGATATATAATAATATGTAAATATTGTATATAAATGTATTGATGTGATTGTGAAATATTCCACCTCGGTACAGGCAAAGCCTAGTGAGGTGGATATATAATAATATGTAAATATTGTATATAAATGTATTATGTGATTGTGAAATATTCCACCTCGGTACAGGCAAAGCCTAGTGAGGTGGATATATAATAATATGTAAATATTGTATATAAATGTATTGATGTGATTGTGAAATATTCCACCTCGGTACAGGCAAAGCCTAGTGAGGTGGATATATAATAATATGTAAATATTGTATATAAATGTATTGATGTGATTGTGAAATATTCCACCTCGGTACAGGCAAAGCCTAGTGAGGTGGATATATAATAATATGTAAATATTGTATATAAATGTATTGATGTGATTGTGAAATATTCCACCTCGGTACAGGCAAAGCCTAGTGAGGTGGATATATAATAATATGTAAATATTGTATATAAATGTATTATGTGATTGTGAAATATTCCACCTCGGTACAGGCAAAGCCTAGTGAGGTGGATATATAATAATATGTAAATATTGTATATAAATGTATTGATGTGATTGTGAAATATTCCACCTCGGTACAGGCAAAGCCTAGTGAGGTGGATATATAATAATATGTAAATATTGTATATAAATGTATTGATGTGATTGTGAAATATTCCACCTCGGTACAGGCAAAGCCTAGTGAGGTGGATATATAATAATATGTAAATATTGTATATAAATGTATTGATGTGATTGTGAAATATTCCACCTCGGTACAGGAAAAGCCTAGTGAGGTGGATATATAATAATATGTAAATATTGTATATAAATGTATTGATGTGATTGTGAAATATTCCACCTCGGTACAGGCAAAGCCTAGTGAGGTGGATATATAATAATATGTAAATATTGTATATAAATGTATTGATGTGATTGTGAAATATTCCACCTCGGTACAGGAAAAGCCTAGTGAGGTGGATATATAATAATATGTAAATATTGTATATAAATGTATTGATGTGATTGTGAAATATTCCACCTCGGTACAGGCAAAGCCTAGTGAGGTGGATATATAATAATATGTAAATATTGTATATAAATGTATTGATGTGATTGTGAAATATTCCACCTCGGTACAGGCAAAGCCTAGTGAGGTGGATATATAATAATATGTAAATATTGTATATAAATGTATTGATGTGATTGTGAAATATTCCACCTCGGTACAGGCAAAGCCTAGTGAGGTGGATATATAATAATATGTAAATATTGTATATAAATGTATTGATGTGATTGTGAAATATTCCACCTCGGTACAGGCAAAGCCTAGTGAGGTGGATATATAATAATATGTAAATATTGTATATAAATGTATTGATGTGATTGTGAAATATTCCACCTCGGTACAGGCAAAGCCTAGTGAGGTGGATATATAATAATATGTAAATATTGTATATAAATGTATTGATGTGATTGTGAAATATTCCACCTCGGTACAGGAAAAGCCTAGTGAGGTGGATATATAATAATATGTAAATATTGTATATAAATGTATTGATGTGATTGTGAAATATTCCACCTCGGTACAGGCAAAGCCTAGTGAGGTGGATATATAATAATATGTAAATATTGTATATAAATGTATTGATGTGATTGTGAAATATTCCACCTCGGTACAGGAAAAGCCTAGTGAGGTGGATATATAATAATATGTAAATATTGTATATAAATGTATTGATGTGATTGTGAAATATTCCACCTCGGTACAGGCAAAGCCTAGTGAGGTGAATATATAATAATATGTAAATATTGTATATAAATGTATTGATGTGATTGTGAAATATTCCACCTCGGTACAGGCAAAGCCTAGTGAGGTGGATATATAATAATATGTAAATATTGTATATAAATGTATTGATGTGATTGTGAAATATTCCACCTCGGTACAGGCAAAGCCTAGTGAGGTGGATATATAATAATATGTAAATATTGTATATAAATGTATTGATGTGATTGTGAAATATTCCACCTCGGTACAGGCAAAGCCTAGTGAGGTGGATATATAATAATATGTAAATATTGTATATAAATGTATTGATGTGATTGTGAAATATTCCACCTCGGTACAGGCAAAGCCTAGTGAGGTGGATATATAATAATATGTAAATATTGTATATAAATGTATTGATGTGATTGTGAAATATTCCACCTCGGTACAGGAAAAGCCTAGTGAGGTGGATATATAATAATATGTAAATATTGTATATAAATGTATTGATGTGATTGTGAAATATTCCACCTCGGTACAGGCAAAGCCTAGTGAGGTGGATATATAATAATATGTAAATATTGTATATAAATGTATTGATGTGATTGTGAAATATTCCACCTCGGTACAGGCAAAGCCTAGTGAGGTGGATATATAATAATATGTAAATATTGTATATAAATGTATTGATGTGATTGTGAAATATTCCACCTCGGTACAGGAAAAGCCTAGTGAGGTGGATATATAATAATATGTAAATATTGTATATAAATGTATTGATGTGATTGTGAAATATTCCACCTCGGTACAGGCAAAGCCTAGTGAGGTGGATATATAATAATATGTAAATATTGTATATAAATGTATTGATGTGATTGTGAAATATTCCACCTCGGTACAGGCAAAGCCTAGTGAGGTGGATATATAATAATATGTAAATATTGTATATAAATGTATTGATGTGATTGTGAAATATTCCACCTCGGTACAGGCAAAGCCTAGTGAGGTGGATATATAATAATATGTAAATATTGTACCTATATAAATGTATTGATGTGATTGTGAAATATTCCACCTCGGTACAGGCAAAGCCTAGTGAGGTGGATATATAATAATATGTAAATATTGTATATAAATGTATTGATGTGATTGTGAAATATTCCACCTCGGTACAGGCTAAGCCTAGTGAGGTGGATATACATATATAATATGTAAAAATATGATTTTATAAATTATAATAAATAAATAAATAAATAAAATAAATATGATACATAATTATATCCATGATATGGGTAATCATGAGGGTTTTGATTTTTGATATGATAATTATATCCTTGGTAGGTATGGGTAATCACGTGGGTTTTGATTTCGCCGATTAGACCTGACTTGCCCCCCAGGCTTTATTGAAAAAAATATTGAATATTGCAAAGTTATGTATATGTAAAAGAAGATAAAGTGAGTATATTTTTCCCTTGTTTCTTTAATGTGACATAGTTTCAAGCCAAGATCCGCGGGACTTTGTATGGCCAGGACTATATTTTACAATTTTTTTCAACATTGATGTCAGAAAACACCAACTAAGATGTTTTGCAACATTATGTTATAGATATGGATGAACTCAAAATTCGCTTGTTACCCCATATTATTATGTTCTATTCTGATACGTCTAAATTTATCCGTCTGAATTTTAGTATATGAGAAATGTCAAAAAGTTGACTGCATTTATACGGGACTCATTACGTCACACCGCGTGGATGAAATCCTTTTATCCACGGTCGCCCGTTGGTTTAGACGTTTACGGACTCTGAAACAAATCAGAATAGGACATAATGTGGGATATTCCGTGATGGTGTGCGTGCGAGATATCTGAGGGCGCGTGTGAGCGAGAAGACACGAATTTTATTTCGGAATTATAGATTTTGATAGACTTTTATTTACGTATATGTCTGTTACTTTAGTATATAAGGTCTTTGGTCTGTCCGGACAATGGAGCGGTTACGTCTCCAAAACTATTTGACATAATAATATTGAAATGTGGTTGACACTAAGTTATTTATTTATTTAATTATCTGTGTTGTGTCATTTTGTAATCTGGTATTTCCTTATTGACAGAATTTTCCTTATTGCAATAAGTCGGCTATTTAAAATAAAAAAAATTGCGCAATGTAGGTACATTATTTGTTTATTTATAATTTCAACAAAGAGAAAATGAAGAAATCGTATAATAAAAATGTCCTGTTTGGGAATCCAAATAAAAAAATCGGCCTTCGTGGCTCAGTTGGTCCGGGTCCTTTAAATCTGATTGGTTCGATTCCCGGTGGAGATACAGTTTTTAATCAATTATTTAAATTAAACACAAACTATACTCTGTATGTTTCCACTTATTTATTTACTTGTTCACTACATGTTTCGGGAACGTCCGTTCCCTTCCTCAGGTGGATGTAAACTGAATATGCGTGTGAGTGCGGTGTATGGAAAGTGGTGTTGTAGAGGCGGGTGTAGAGGTGGGGGTGGTACAGTGGGCTAGGGGGAACATTTGGACGAACTGGCAGAACAATTGAAACTAGACTAGTTGCATGTAACACATGAGATCCAACTGTCGATAGCGATAGTATGTATAGTTGAAGAATATGTACCAAACTATAAACCCATAAATACAAATTATTGAATATTTTCAGATATTTTGTTTTCTTTACAACATATATTATGTAGGTATGTATGTCAAGATAGGATAGTATGGAGGAAGTTCCTTTTTTCCTACCCAGAATATGAAAATAGCATGATGATATGTATGTATGTTTGGAGTTGAAGTATCAAACTATTAAGTCTTCTTACATATTGTGTATAGGCTACTGCCATACAAAATGTATGAAGCGATGTCGTCACTAAATTCAATTTTTAAAAAAATTGTTAAAAAAATTGAGATCTTCTACTACAATGTTAATATTTTTTATAGAAAATTAAATTATCTAGTTGGGGTGTTTCGGCTTTTTTCGATAATTGTATAAGTTTTGGAAATATAGGCAGTTAAACTCATAAATTTATCATAAAAAAAATATTTTTCTTAATAAAAAATGTTTGAGAAATCCTGGAATTTTTTTGAAAAAATCAGTTTGAGATTTTTTATTTTTCTATGTTTGTACCAATTTTCAGCGTTCTAGCTTTTATGGTTTCTGAGATATATGGAAAAATAAAATAAAAATTCAAAAGTTGATAACCCCTGACTGAAACAAAAATTCGAAATTCTGAGTATAAAAGTTTTGTAGGCCTATAACTGTTTATATATTCTGAAATTTTGGCCTCTAAGTTGGTGTTTTTTGACTTCAAAGTTGGAAAAGCCGTGAAAAAAGTAGACCTCTCCATACAATTCTCGCGTATTCTGGCTTGATACATTGTCGATATGTTAAGAGAACAAAGTTCTCCTGAACAAATCGACAGTTGGACTAAATGAACATAAACGATGTCTCAACAATAACAATTTTTCTGAATACGCCAACCACATAATAGAAAATAATCACAACTTCAACAATACAAAGGTTAATATTTTACATAAACAGACTTACGGACTAAAACAAAATAATTTAGAAACTCTTGAAATAAAAAAAGCCCAAAATACTCAGAAAAACATCATCAATAATCTGGTACAACCTTCCTCCTCACCCCTTCTCCAAATGTTCCCCCTAGCCCACTGTACCACCCCCACCTCTACACCCGCCTCTACAACACCACTTTCCATACACCGCACTCACACGCATATTCAGTTTACATCCACCTGAGGAAGGGAACGGACGTTCCCGAAACATGTTGTGAACAAGTAAATAAATAAGTGGAAACATACAAAGTATAGTTTGTGTTTAATTTAAATAATTGATTAAATATGAATTTCCACAAGTTGAAGCCTCCACATTTGATTATATAGAGTTTTTATTTTAACTGTGTTTTCAGTCTGGATCTGTGACACTATTAATATCGTTAGTCTCCAGAACGTGGCAATTTGTTATTGGGTGCGTGTTAAATGAATATAAAAATACCTGCTTTTTGCCCGAGAAGTATATCATGTATATAAATAATACATGAATGAAAAATTGAGGGTAGTCGCGATGTGGATAGGAGGAAGATGTCTTGACTGAGAAATATCAGGAAAATTTTTGTATAGAGTGGAGGAGCTGTTTCTGATAGCTAGAGACAGGGATGCTTTTACTAGAGTGGTAGCCGACGTCAGGAATATCTGACGTGCCACAAAAAGAAGAAAAAGAAATAATTTTAAAATATTCGCTTTACGACGAACATCGTCACAAATAAAAAGCATAAAATGAATTATTATTAAACGTTTTGTTCCATACCATCATGTAAAAAAACATTGATCCAAAAAAGTCAATATATCTTAATCAATATTTTATATTACTTTCTGTGTTCTCGTTCCTCTCTGCAGATTTAATGGCAAACGACGTAATTGTTATGAATTATTGCAATACCCTTCTAATCTAAATAAATCGGTTACCGCACCTGTATTTTATGTAGGTAATTATACTTATCATATGGACGGTGATTCTACACAGGCAGGTTATATCAATTAATATTAAGTATTTATTAATAGTTGGTATATTATGATTGTAGGCGCCTTAAAGCCCTTGTACACTCTGGGTATACGGATGTACACAAAAATCTTCTCATGTATGAAACACAAAAAAATATTGAACATATATCAGCTAATAGGTGTGTGATATACAACATTTTTTCGTTGAAGCAAAGGTAAATTTTAGAGGTTTTTTAAAAAAATCAAGAATTGTAATTAAAATAAAAATAAAAAAGAGAAAACTCAGCCGGTAGATTTTCATATTCACTTTCGATTGAAGTGAAAATCTACTTAATAGGCCTTTTAGTTTAATTTATGAACATAGATTCTCGGGCAGCTAACAGGTACTATGTCAAATATTAATTAACACGCACCCAATAACAAATTGCCACATTCTGGAGACTTACGATATTAATCGTCTCACAGATCCAGACTGAATACACAATTAAAAACTGTGTCTCCACCGGGAATCCGGGACTTTTGGATCAGTAGTCAACTAATCAACTGAGCCACGAAGGACGACATAGTTATAGTTACTTACAATAAAAAAATAAAAAAGTGTTTGACTTAAACTAATTATACAAGAAAAGTATTATACAAATTAAAACTTCAAAAAACTCATGCAATAGAATAAAGATGTTCTTTATTTCAAAGACGTATCTTATGAGGATACCTACTGAGGAAATTATTTTTTAAATATACCTACTATATAGCCTACTATAGTATCTTAACAAACACATGCGATAAAATAAGTAATAGAAAATATTATGCAAAATATTAAGAGGCACACTGTTTAAATTAATACATAAATAGTTATCACCTCCATTGCTACATACAGTATTATGAGGTCTATATAATCATATTTATGTATGAAGATCATCGTCAGAGTGCACGAAAATGAATGTAAACAAAGTATAAATATAATTGAATTATTGGAACACAACCTTTTTTTGTAAAATTCTATCAGTTCGATTAGTATTGCCAGTAAAACCGATGAAGAAAACTGGCAAACAAAACGCAACTGTTTATATAAAGCAACTGTCTGGCAACTTATAAAGCCAAATACACAAACAAAGCTCCTGGAGAGATTTGCTGGTCCATGTTCAATTGGTTTTATATGTACCTTTATTAAAATATTTATCAATTTCTTATAATCTAAAACAAAAAAAAAATATAATCCCCAACCTCACTAAGAACTTTGCCAGATTCAAAGTTAGCAATTGCATAAAGTTGAATCACTGTTTGACAGATCAAATTTTGACAAACACAAATAACACTATTAGTTGCCATTCGATACAACATGTAATTAGGTTTTCGTATGTTGAAATATCGCCCTCATAGATATTATCATCGGTAGGTAGTTGGTAAGTAGATGTATATAGTTACCGTGGCAATATTAATGTATGAAGTTATCGTGTTATTTTAGCTTTGCCATCAAAGCAATGATAAATTTAATTTAATTGAGACTGGATAATATATGCATTACCTAAAGCTGACATCAACTCGTGTAAACACACACAAGTGAGCTGTACATAATAACTAGCTCTGAGTGGTCAACGCCAATTTCCTACTATGTTTTATGCAACAGGTTTATTACAAATTATACATGTTAATTTTCATTTATTCAAATATATTTCAATTTTGCAAAAAGAAACGGCTGAGATAAAAAGACGAATTGGACAGCTTTTGGGAAATTAACCCTCATTCTTAAAAATCGACGAAAGTATATGAGACCTGAGGGAGATCGCGATACCACTTCCACGCCGGCGACGCTATAGGACCCATTGGTCCTGTTCACCACCGGACGCGGCTGCAACGTCGGACAACACAAATATCCACTATCCATCGGGTTCAACCACTGCCCCCGAGAATCCAACCTCAAACGGCGGGGCAACCGCTCAAGATCGGTAGCCGGGGCAAGCCCCTAGCACAACCGATCGAACGGAAGGGCTTGCCCCCGCACCCCTCGGTCCTCGTGTTGGCGTCCGAAGGTTCCGCGGGCTAACACCGGGGGCATCCGACACAATCATCACCTGTCAAATTTGACGTCACATTGTCAACACAGGATGTCTGACCCGACGTCTGCGCCGGCGGTGTGCCCGAACCACACAACAACATTCGCCACAGTTGACGAGTCACTGCCGGGCGAGACTAGAGGCGTTCGTCCTGCTCTTCTCTTAGTACAGAATTTAGAGCCGCAACCTAGGCCCTCTAGTATATGAGACCTATTTACTGCCAAAAGCGACCTATTGCTTGGAAACTATGACAATCACCCAGAAAAGTGCCAAAAAAAACTAAGGGTCACCAAAAAAGCCATGCAGGGATTAAGGCAGAAATTTAAAGACGAAGAGGTCTAGCAGCTCTAGCTTGAAAGAAGAAATACGCCAATTATCTTAAAAAGAAAGTGTTTGACACTTGCGTTCTCCCAATACTGACATATGGCTGTGAGACTCTTGTGTTTACAAACAAAATGCTACATAATTTAGCAGTAATACAAAGAGCCATGGAAAGTAGAATACTAGGTTTCGTTTAGAGATAGAAAAACTAACTTGTGGATAAGAGAGAAAACCAAAATTATCGACGTTGTCCAAAAGGTTGCCAAGCAGAAGTGGAGCCCGAACCAAAAAATCCAGATAGACTAAGAAAGTGGTGACCTAGAATGGGCAAAAAAGTGTTGGAAGGCCTCAATCAAGGTGGTCTGATGGCTGGAGGTGGATGGATGCTATCTTGCAAAGGATAGGGAGCTGTGGAGATCTCAGGAGGAGGTCTATGTCCATTACTGAGATGAAGGAAGGCTGAAGAAGAAGATTATAATTATGTTCATTTTCTACAAACCATAAATTTAAATAAAAGTATATTAATAAATCGTCATATGTTTTATCTAAATCTGCCCCTGTCTCTAATATCGGTACTTATAAGATTTCTGTTTGAGGTTTTGGCGTAGGCACACAAGATTATATGTATCATTTCGTGGTTTATTAAATTTGGATTATCTTATTTTATTTGTTTACTTTTGCCTGAGAATCAATATACCTGCCTGCCGCCTCTTTTCTTTACAACCCAAGATGTGTGTATGCGCCTTATTCACGACCAGTAGCGTATCTCTAATACTTCTTTGGTCCTCGAGCAAAAATTACGCAAGACCCCTCCCCCAAGTAGCATTATACTTTTTAAATATTATATAGGTACCATCCGTTTAATAATTTCTATTGCACGCTTGTATTTTCATGATTTCAATTTAAATATTTATAATATATTATGAAGAAACATTTTTTTAAATATACTTTTCCCTTGTGAGATATCAAGTAGGTCCTGTATTCTGTGATATATTGTTCTAAATAGTCTTATAAATTCACAGGAAAACATATGATAACAGTTAGTTATATTTTTATTTTGTTTTTATGTGATTGTTTCAATGATCATCATCTGTGGACAAACATAATTATTTTTATATTATTTCTGTTTATATGTTTTTTTAAACCTTTATTTAATAAGACTGGGTTTGTTCCTTAATTAATTAAATTTCAAATCACCAGCTTTCAACTCTTAAGACCTATTAAAGTCCTGCGTCAATTTTCCTCCTGTGATGTGGATTGTCAGCTGTCCTTCCATCTTTTGAAAGGACGTCTTGGAAATCTGCTTACCTGGGGAACGTTTTCCCTGGCCACTTTTACGGTTCTTGAATCTGCCAATCTCGACACGTGTACGATGGTATCCTTGAGTTTGCAATGCCTTTGGATCTCTATATTTCTTACTCTATCACGAAAAGTTTTGCCAGGGATGCTTTTAAGTACCTACCTAAATTTCTTTGGTTCCAAGGAGTTTTCGAAATATTCTTGAAAATGTATTTTTAAGAAGATACTGGAAACATTGACGTATTTTGTGAACACTTTCTTTTTCTATAAATAATAATTTGAATTTGCTACTTCCACGATCACCCGCTTTACATATGGGAACTGTAAGTTGCCCCTTCATAAAACGCTAAGAGAAGGACAAATAAATGGATAGCACGAAGGGTAACTCGTGGAGCCATCCACATTCACATAAGCAGAGCATCAGAGAAGTATGATAAATACTCATTACTTTATATTAATTTAAGACACATATGACAAATTAATAAAAAAGAATAGCGGTAAAAATTTTAATAATAAATTGAGGGTAGTACAATTAAATTGAAAAACATGTTTTAAGATAAAATAATAATAAAAATAAACACTTTCTTGCACCCTGAGCAAGAGGCGAGTCTACTGCCGTATGACAATATCTTACAAATAACCACTTTTACCAGACCAGAGAAACTATTTACGTGAGAAATTACTTTAAATACATTTCTCCTCTGCTGGGTATCGAACCCAGGACGCCCGCACAGACGCCAAACGGCTTACCAACTGTGCCACGGCGGTCAGAAATGATTGCAGTGAAACAAATTTACGACGTTATATCTGCAACTGAAAACTCCAAACTCTTACGGGATGTATTTATTAAGAAGTGAAAAATATGGAGTTCATTAAGCATCAATAATGGCAACCGTTGAATAAATTATATTTTTTTTATATATCGTGGAGAATTAAAATTAAAGTGGAAATTTAAAAACAATGAAAAAATAAATTATAATAATTTGAATCCCTTGTCAAATCGGGGACTCACGCGTATCATGACTCTGATCTTAGGTGGCTACGCCCCTGTCCTCGGCGTAGTGTGTTTGCTTCGCATAAAGGAAAAAGAGTAAGAACTTTTGTTTCTGGCACACCTGTGCTCCAAGTTATAAGGCAGCCTCTTTATTATGTATTTGTAAATTGCGAAATAATGTTTGTATTATAAAATGGATATAAATCTTGTGTCACTGAATGTTTTTTTAAAAGCCTTAGTATAGTTATGATACAAGACGTCTCCAAGACGTGGCGCAGTCATAGTTTCAAAGAACAGCTAAAAATGCCTGTAAAAATTATTTATCAAAATCACTGAGGAGGTGTGTGGTTCAATTTATTCAATTTACTAGAGAAAATTTTAGACTGGTTATTGAAAAAATTCAGTCTTTTTTGAACTATAACAGTGAGAAACTTCGTTTTGTGTGTGTGAGAGAGAGATAGAGAGAGATAGAGAGAGAGAGAGAGAGAGAGAGAGAGAGAGAGAGAGAGAGAGAGATAGAGAGAGAGAGAGAGAGAGAGAGAGAGAGTATTCCTGTTTTTAAAACGTTTTCGGACATAACCATCCATCTTTTGTAATAGAATGTGGATATGGATTATGATTTCAATATATGGATTTCAAAAAAACACCCGCTTAGAAGCAAACTAGTAACTGAAAACAACCCTATAGAGCAGGACATGCGATTTATATACTTGGTGTAGAGATTTCCATCAACAATGACCTGTATAACGAAGTCCGTACACAAGTCAATGAAACAATAGCCAGAGCTGGTTTCTTACAAAATACTGCATGAAGAAATAAACACATGCTTACCAACAGCAAAGTCAGAGTATGTGGGACGTGCATCTGCCCAATTATGATGTATGGGATATAAGTAAGAGCCGACTCCAAAGGAACAAATAGCTGTCATAGAGTGACTGAAATGAAGACCCTGCGCTCCATTGCTGGAAGAACCCTCAGGGACAGCATCACAAATTAAACGATGCGGTGTCGAGGACATAACGAGATGAAGACGTATCAAAAGACGCTTCTGGAGAGACCACGCCGAACGCATGAACGACAGTAGAATTGTCAAAATTGTTTAGACAAAATACCGAACAACACAAGACTAACCGGAAGACCTGCGAAGAAATGGAAAGACAGTTGGACCTAACAGGTCAAATGACCTAATATACGACGAAGAAGAAGTAGAAAAAAATAAAAAAAGGAATAAGAAAAAGTGCCATTAAACGATTCTTCATAATTCTCCGAAATTGTAATTAGATTTAAGTGTCAAAATGGATTTTAGGTCGTTGACCTCAAGTAAGGATATACCATTTTTCCATTTTGAAATGAATAATTATAATAAATTTTTAATTTTGTTGTCAGGCACCGGCTTAGAATATTCCACACTTTTCACTATCATTGTTTTCGGCAGTTCCGTAAGAGCCGGTTAATTTGAAACACAAGAGGCAAAATAACAGCATCTCACTTAGTTCTGCAATGAGGTTCACCACCCGTTCTGAATGTAGTGCCTTTTTAGTGTGACGAGGATGGTAGAGTAATGCGTACCAGCACACCTGTCGTTGATCACTCCGCATTGTGGAATACAGCGCGATGGTATGTATACATGTTTGTATAATTTATAAAAAAAATAAGATTGACAAAAAATAGTCACAAACCAACGAAAGACTGATGTATATCCTAACGTTAAAGTTTTGCATAGTATAATATATGAAGGAAGAAAAATGATTTACATATAAATACCATTCCTTTGCTTGTGCATCACAAACTTGGCTGCCAAAAAAAGAAGAATAAGAAGGAACATAATATTTACATACATTTATATTATATTTATACACAGTTTTCTATTAAAGTTACAATCCGGTATACAGTTTACTATTGGGTATACCTCCAAAGCTCATACGCCTGGTTCGAGCAACAATGTCCAGCACCTGATGTCACATAAAAGTAGAGTCTAGCACATCAGAACAATTTCGGACATACAATGCGACGCACTGGCGTGCTTGCTATTCAATATATTGCTGGAAAAAGCCATAAGGGACTCAAATATAGAGAGAACAGGTACCATCTTTAGAAAGTCAAGTCAATTACTGGCATATGCAGACGACATTGTCATAATGGCTAGAACCCTGTCTTGTATGAAGGACAATTTCGATAGACTTGAGCGTGCGGCAAATGATATTGGCCTTAAGATCAGTGCTTCTAAGACTAAATATGTATATGTGAGCTAAGAAAGCTCTTCAAAATAATACTCCAACGAGAGGAAATGAGAAGATATTGGTGGGTGAACATTGGGAAGAATCGGTTGTTTCTTCACCTACCTACTTGGGATCATCGGTCAACTCGGACATCAGCATGGAAATTAAAGCGAGGCTTGCAGTGGCTAATAGATGTTACTACGGGCTACTCAAAAATTTCAAGTCTCGCTAATCTCGCGAAATAATAAGGTCCGTATATACAAAACTCTTCTCCGACCAGTCCTGACATACGGAGGAGAATGTTGAGCACTGATTAAAAAAGACAAAAAAATGCTATTGGTGTTTGAAAGGAAGATATTAAGGAAAATCTTTGGCCCAACTAACGATGGAGGTGCCTGGAGAATACGGTATAATCATGAGCTAGAGGCAATGTACAGCGAAACGAATGTAGTCCAATTTATTAAAATTCAGCGCCTACTTTGGCTTGGATACGTTTGCCGGATGGATGATGACCGTATTCCTAAAATGGTAGTAGACACCTGTCCCGAAGGCAGAAGAAGTAGAGGCAGACGTAGGTTGAGATGGCAGGACGACGTGCTGTGCGATATAAGATAAATGGACCTGATAAATTGGAGACTGGCGGTCGATAGGGAAGGATGGAGACGATTTCTGGATGAGGCCAGGATCCGTAGCGGACTGTAGTGCCAGTGATGATGATTAACTTTACAAAGAATAGTGTGTCTTTTCATAATATCACTCATTTTTTCAACACTGCTATGGAATAGTGGAGAGTAATACACTTCTTCTTCTTATCGTGTCGGTCAGACTACAGCCCCCTTCGCTCCCAAAATGCCACAACTCTAACTACTTTGTCCTCGAGGCGGGCTCGCTCCGCAAAATCTCTCCAGTCACACTGTTCGGGAATCAATGGACATGCGAGGAGATGCTCGGTGTTCTGCTCCTGCCCACACTCACACATCGAGTCTTCAATAATTCCCCATCTCTGTAGGTTCTTCTTTGTGCGGCCTACCCCAGTCCTAATCCTGTTTAACGTTTTCCATATTGGCCATGGGAGGTCATGGCCTGGTGGTAGGGTTTCCATTGGAGTGTTGAATATAGTCCCTTGCGATTCCCTTGCTGAGTCCCTCCATAGACGTTTTCTCGCATTCTCGGGTGTGTCTGTCAAGTAATACACTTATACACTATAACCCCAAACAATGGCATAGTGGGGAGTAATGAATTCAAGATTTTTGTGGTTATTTTTTTTTAATACAGATTATCAACAAGTATCATGCTGAGATTGCTGATTTCATCACAATATATCTGTGTGTGTGTGTGTGTGTGTGTGTGTGTGATTTGTACTACGTGCTATGTAGGGCGTTTTTATTCTACTTTATTTATTATAGACTTAAGTACCTACCTACTCATGCGATTCTTTTAAAAATTTTAACATTTGTATATCTTAAATGCCATTAGATTTTGAAGGATATCTGATCAGTGCTTCTTATTTGTTTTAACTGTCAAATATTTCAAAGTGACCCCAGGTTCAGTAAACTTAAAATTTGATATTTTTATTTAAAAATTGCTCAAAACGCACATGACTTACATAAAATGGCATTAAAAAATTATGAAGTCTTCATAATATAATATTTAAAGTTTAATAATTAAACAAACTTATTTCATGAAAATACTGATAATTTTTTATACAAAATTTGTTTACTGGAGTGACTTATATTTGGAAAGACTTGGTAGTGAGGAGTTTAGCGTTGGTCACAACCCACTTGTTATTTAATTTGGAACAAAAAAAAAGTATTATTTAAAATTCAAATGTTAAAAATAACCAAATTATAATGATTTCTCAGGATCGGTTATTCTAACCAAGTATTTTGTGCACACAGCCAAACTGTACAGTTATAAACATAATGGTTAAAATATCGGCTATCAAACAGTTTAAATCTCTAATTATTTTTCAATTTTAGACATTTTTTTCCATTCATTTTTAAACGGATAGAGAATACATATTATGAAATTCTTCGTGTAGTTTAATCGTCAGATACCTAACCAACTGAGCCACGAACCTAAAAAGTGTTAGGATATCTGGTTGTTCTACTCGGACAGAGGAAGCAATTTTTTTCCAACAAGTCTAGGGAATCAACAACATTGTTATATACAGTCCAATCTATACAATCATCTTGATATAATTTATGAAATGCGGTGGGGTTTAGTGTTGGCTAACACCCATTCATTACAAAGTTGCATTTGGCAAGAGGAGCAGCTAGAGATTAAGAACTTGTCAACATTTGTTAATATTATGCAAATAAATAATATATACCTACAATTTAAACAGAGTTGTCTACGTTTCAAATTATGTGGAAAGGCTTACATACTACTTCTTTATATATGCATCTATTATACAATCATTTATGCATAATTGAAGAATACGAACCAAGCTTTAAACACATATTTAAAATATTTTAAGATATTTTGTTTTCTATATAAAACATGTAGGTATATATGTCAGGATAGGATAGTATGGAGGTCAGTGTGTTTTTCCTACCTAGAATATGAAATAAGCATTATAGCGCGCGCTAGTGTCTGAATCCGGACGATTCAGCACTATATAAAGACGCCTCAGATAGGTAGCGGCCATTCGATCTACCCAGTACCAGTCATCGCGGTCGCGCTGTCCTTGCGACCTCATAGTTTTCAATCCGCGTAATCTTCGTATATTATTCCAATTTAAAATATAAATATTTAATAAGTCAAACTATTTTCAATGTATTAGAGTTAATTATTCGAATAAATCCATGTAAGTAATCGCACCATTATCTTTTGATTTCTGTCATACAATTACCTGTGTTTTACTATAATATTTAATATCTATTTGTACGTAGTGCTGTGTTAGGTAAGTACCTACACAGTTATTACAATACCTTCGCTTGGGGATAGGCAAACAGGTTGAAATACCTAAAGCCTATATAGACCGGCATAGCCTATCCTGGGTGACCGCTGACAGGTTCATCTAACTTGATCAGCACAACCCAGTCCTCGGTAACAAGGATCAGGTAACTTGGTATCCCGAGGGCCCAAAGCCAAACAGGTGTACGAGAGTTCACCTAAAGAGGTAAAGCATGATGTATGTTTGTAGATTAAGTAGGTATCAAACTATTGAGTGAGATATTGTGTAGTGTTTACTGCCTTACAAATTGTATGAAACGATGTCATCCCACAAATCAGTATCCTTCAAAACTGCATCCTGGGGGGCAACTTTGGTTCAAACGGCGAAATCAAAACCCTAGTGATTACCCTTATCAAGGATATAATTATCATATGGAGTTCTATGACATCTTAAGATATTATAGACTTCCATATAATAATTATATCTACGATATAGGTAATCGTGAGGGTTTTGATTTCGTCGGTTGGATCAGACTTGCCCCCTGAAAAGACATACCGAATCCGCATCTCTTCCGTCATTTTACCTCTCCCCTACACTCACTATATTTACCAATATTTTTTTTATATCACGGCGCGCATGTAAAAAGTGACAAGTTTTGACCATCGGGACAAAGGAGAAGACAGGACAAAATAGGAATAATCAAGTGAGTGTATTCCATCAAATTCTTTTACTTCTGCCTCGTAGTGGTTGCAACATATATCAATATTTGGTTAGAATAAATCATCCATGCGAAAAATTCGGTCCACTTATTATTTATTATTTAATATCCGCGTTATCATAGGGCCGGTATAACAGTCTCAGTTTAAGAGATAAACTCAAGTTTTACAAAAATATAGCGTATTACAGTGTCCGTTTAGGCCTAAGTACGTCACTCAAACGACAAATATTTAACTCAACGTTTCTGGCGGATTAAGTACTTAACGGAGAGTCAACTGTCATTTCTCAACTAGTTGCTAGGCAACGCGTGTAGTTTCAGTGTTCTATCACTTAACTACACGCGTTGAGGCGTTATCGTCTATCACTTGAGGCGTTAGTTGTATCGACGGTACCGCCACACAACAAAACAAACTGACAGCCATATTGAAACGAACATGGGCATTTAACAGCATTATTTTGGTGAAAAAAATTCAATTTACCATGTTGGATAGTAAAACAATAGTATTTCAAGTCGTAGCGTCCCGTTTTGTTGTTCGTGTTATTTGAGGTTATTTAAAATTTGACAGATAATAACTAAAGAAAAAGTAAAATATGTCTATAATTGAAGATTTAGTAACTGACATGTCATATTGAACTGTAATACGGAAATGGATTCAATCTCCCCTTAATATTAATCTTGAGTTTAACAAACTCAATGAGTTAAGGGCCTACTGTAATACCGACCCATTGTCTTGCTTATTGTACTGCGAGCAATGAAGTAAAAAAATGTGGTAAAATTAAAATTCTATACATACTCTTTTTTATTTTATTTTTATTTGCCTTTTTTCATCACAAAAAGAAACAATGTACATTCCAGTTCATTATACCATTGAACTAATGGAATGAAAACATCCATGCGACATAAATTACTGTTTTTTTAATTTTGTCAATACTGACGGTGTTGAATATATAGAATTCCATAATAATGGGTATTTTAAATCAAACAAATGATTTGGTCTACAAATATATTTTTTTTTCTGAATCCACGACGACCGTTTCAGCTTATTAGGCCCTTATCAACTGGTAAACATAGAAACTCTGATTTTTCTTATATACTAAAATTTGGTACATTTTTGCAATTATGAATTGTTCAAAACAATTGTAATATAGTTTATGTTGTATGAATCTGGTTGTATACCTAATACCTATAATTTTGCATCCCCTATTTTATTGCGGGTTTTTCAAAAAATGGACCACTGGTATACAGACTAAAAACTATGTAACCCACAATAAAAACGTCCGATCCTCACCCTTTCGGTAAAGACTTTATATTATTTTTAAACAGCTGTACTGTAGGTTTTTACATTACTTAAAAACACCTGCATCGACGTAATTCCCAACATAAACTATACAACTGTTTTGAACAATTCATAATTGCAAAAATGTACCGAATTTTAGTATATAAGAAAAAGCAGAGTTTCTATGTTTACCAGTTGATAAGGGCCCTATAAGCTGAAACGGTCGTCCTGGATTCAGGAAAAAATATATATGTAGACCAAATCATTTGTTTAATTTAAAATACCCATTAAATTACTGTTATATTTTATTCAATTATGTTTCTTCAATTTTACAAATGTTTAATAATAATATTGGATTTTTAATAAATAGATAAAAAGTTACATCGATATTTTCATTGAGATCAAAAAAATAATAGTCCTGTTCGTCACTACACTAAATAACTTGTAAGTCTTTTCAAGTAATTAAATTATAATTTTTCGAAGTCAACTCGTGGGTTTCCAAAAGCTCATTATTCAGTTTAATTTGAGGAGTATATTAAATAAAACTGCTTTCATGTATGTCGATAAGTTTGTACCGTTATCAAATTTAATTAACTAAATTGTGCACTACATAATTTTTTTAAACACAGGCACAAGCACAGGCATAGGTAAATTTCCATAAAAAAATCCTGTAAGTATCAGTAGAGGGCCAAAAGTTATTGAATCTGAAAATTAAAAATGTATTTACAATCTGAAGGGGCTATAGTAGGCTATATAGTATATTTTGAAAACAATTTCCCTAATATCCACAAAAGATACATCTTTAAAATAAAGGTGAGTTTGTATTTACATCTTAATTGTATTGCATGAGTTTTTTGAAATTTGAATTTCTGCAATATTTTTCTTGTAAAATAAGTTTAAATAAAACCTATGAGGTAGACTTTTATTTCAATCGAAAGAGAATATCAAAATCTACCAGCTGAGTATTTATTATTAATATAATATTATAATTACTATTCTTGCTATTTCAAAAAACTCAAAATTTTGCCATTTTTTATTTATTTATTTAATATTGCTTCTCGGGCAACTAACAGGTGCTATGTCAAATATTAATTTGACACGCACCCAATAACAAGTTCCCACATTCTGGAGACTTACGATATTAATCGTCACACAGATCCAGACTGAAAACACAATTAAAAACTGTGTCTCCACCGGGAATCGAACCCGGGACCTTTGGATCAGCAGTCAGATACCCAACCAACTGAGCCACGGAGGCCGACAAATTTTTCCACGAAAAAGGTTATACCTATACAATATTTTTTCGTGTTTCATACATAAGAAGGTAATTTAAAGCGCATTTTTGTTTAGGTACATCCGTATACCCAGGGAATACAAGAGCTTTAATATTTATGTGCAATATTTGGGATCCTTTTTGCTAAAATACCTTTGTAAAATAATAAAAATCTCCATAAATTGGACAGCCTAGCCTAATAAAAACATAAAATAAATTAAGAAATTAAACAGTTGTATTTTCAAATAAATTTCTATATTTTTTCTCGTGCGTATAACGAGTAATCTTAGATATTAATTGAAAAAATAAATTAAATAAAACATTGTCTTGAATGAAGGAAAGGTGATCTTAGAAGCGTGTGGGGTTTCGGGAGTTTAATCAAATATTTCTGGAAATATTTTGAAATGGCGGAAAATGTCTTCGGTAAATAAGAAAATAAAAAAAAGCGGTAATTCGTCTCCCGTCTTCCTCTGGAAATGAAGCAATCATCGCTGACGGAGGAAGAATTATTGAGGTAAGAAACTGGGAGGGTGTAGGTATAAAGGATAATCAATAGCTTTGCACCCCGCTCACCTGACGGATGGAGAGACTGCGTCGAGGTGATCTGTGTAAGATTGAGAGGAAGAATAATGAAGACGATATTGGAGATTAATAGATTCACAAAATAGACGGCTGGGTTTTTAAAAAATATTCAAGTTCGAGTTTAAATAGCGAAATAACGATGAAAATGACGTGAAATGAAGAAGTGTTCAATCAATATTAAAAGAGTTCCCTTTTTGTACTTCCGATGGTGAATACACTTAATCACTTGATGAATAGACTAGATATATGTAGCATCATCAAAAGTCTCAATCCTGCGGATTGGTTTGCAGAAGAAGTCTACATCTTACTTTCCACTTCTGTCTATCCTCTGCAGCCCTCTTCAGCTCAACACATGTGGTGCAGTTCATGTCCTCGCACACCTGGGCCAGATACTCCCGTCGGGGGCACCCCCTGTGGTTTGTCCCCTCAACCATTCCCTCCATTAGGTCATGTAGGAGACCCTCATAGCGCAAGACGTGACCAATCCAGCGAGCACGTCTCTCGGCGATGGTTTTGAGTAGGTGCCTGCCTTCTTCAACTCTGTTGAGAACCTCGGCATTCGTGATGTGGTCCCTCCAGGAAATTCCCAGTTTTATCCTGTACCTCCATATCTCAAAAGCCTCTAGTCTATTTCTGTTTTTTTCGGTAAGACACCATGTCTCATAGCCATACAACAGTATGCTACACACATATGTTTTTGTATGTCTCTTACGGAGCTTCAAGTCTAGATTTTTTGACTCAAGGATATTCGACTTCTTGTTGAAAGCCAGCCTTGCCTGGTTTTCAACAAGATATGTGGATGTACAGTCATAGTCATAGATTATATTATTCCATCGTTACAGCTAAAATAAGTGCGTTCCTATTCCACTTAGTGCAAGTTTATTTATAATATATATGTACGCCCTAAATAGGGCATTTACAATAAAAGACAAGATAAATAATAACAATGTAGGCACAACAAAACAACAATAAGTGCAAATATATCAATAACACAAATAGTAAAAAGTAGTAAAAAAAGGACAATAAATACAATAATCTCGGGAACATGATACATGATTCAGGAAGCCTGGAAACTAACATTCAGCACCGTATTGCCGCAGCCTGGCTTAAATGGAGAGAAGTGACTGGAGTAATCTGTGACAAAGGCCATGTATCAGACCAGTGTTGACATAATATGGTAGCGAGACCTAGACCGTCACTCGAAGACAAGTTCAGTCAGTACAAACAGCCGAGATGAAGATGTTTAGGTGGATGTGCGGCGTCACGAGAAGAGATAAAATACGAAATAAATATATAAGAGGTAGCCTGGGTGTACGCGATGTATCCGATAATCTGATGGAAAATAGGCTGAGGTAGTTCGGGCATATCCTTAGAAAACCGCCAGAATATATAGGATACACTGCATTGGACCATCGAGTGTCTGGCAAAAGATCCAGAGGGCGTCCCAAAAAACGATGGAAAGGCCTGGTGGCTGAGGACATGCAGGAATCTGATGTCTCTGAGGACGATGCTCAGGATAGGGCGAAGTGGAGGAGCGCATTGAGGAGAGCGGACCCCACCACCATATGGGATGCAAGCTAAGGAAGAGAGAGAGTAAAAGAAAGGACAATATAAGATAACACATTACAATATTATAAAGGAAAATAGAGATAAATAATTAAAAAGTAAGCAAAAACAAAAAAAAACTAGACACAAAAAGAAGAAGAAGAAAAAAAATAAAAATAAATATTGTTACAGATTCTATTTATAAACCAGAAAATAAACAAACCTAAAATCAAAAAATATAATTTGCGCTAAGCATCCTTTTGAAACCATCTACATATATATAGTACCCCATATTCAGTAACTATTGTAACTAAAATAGGAACATACTAAAATTGTAGATTTTAGATATACGGTCTTATTTCAGCGTTATAAAATATCCACTTGGACTAAATGGAATAGGAAGGTACCTATATTGGCCGGAACGTTCTTAAAAAGTTACTGAATTAGACGTATTTTAAATAATTGTGAAAATGATGAAAATTTCATAATTTTCATCATTATTCATAATACGTCTGATTCAGTAACTTTTTTAAGAACGTTCCGGCCAAAATAGGTACATTCCTATTGTTCGCGCCACAAAATTTAAATTTTGTATATCACTGCATTTGACTTATTTGAGGGCCTCTGTGTGTCATTCGAATAATCAATGCACCGACTCGGCCAATAGGATGGCCGGATGTTTATCGCGATCGCAGTCAGTTGTCAATTGATGACAATCCGCAACGTGTGTTCGCCCGCTCGCACTGAGAAAAGAAGATTTTTTCACTTATTAATACGCTCACGCATTTAAGTTTCGCAATCATCTCGCCGCTACAATTTGCATCTCAACTGTGACATCTTCAGATGCCCACACTGCAGAGAACGCCCTTCCAGCCCCCTGGTCTAAAGGTAGGTGCATTATTTTGTTTTGGTGTCACTGGAGGTGTTCAGATTGTTAAATGCAGTGCTAATCATTCATACCACCTCGCATTCTCTACCCTCTACAAATCGAATCATTTAAAACCGAACCAGCGTCGCATTCTCGCATCAACACCTATTCCATTAGGTCCAAGTTGATATTTTATAACGCTGAAGTAAGACCGTAAATCTAAAATCTTCAATTTTATAACGTTCCTATTTTAGTTACAATTGTGACGGAATAGGGGGTATTGTGTACATTAAATATATCAACTGCACTATATTGGTTTCCAAGGCGGTGCAATCTACATAATATGCATTGGTGAGTTAATAATGAAATTACTTCGAAGATTCTCTATATAAATAGGTGCATTTTGACGTGAAGCAAACCTTGTAGGTACTCTCAATTTTATCATTTCAATTAGGTCAGGGGTGTCCAATATACCATGGATTATTTTAAATAAACAAATTAAATCACAAATCGTTCTTATGAAATTTCCCATTAAAGAACATTCTCACTCCAAGAAAGTCACGAATGAATCCAATTCCCTATTTTATAACCACATTTTACCCGAATCAACTGTCAAAACGTTCCTAATTTTATTTTTTATTATTTAATAATTTCACACCTCTTATTTTTTACTCCTCACTAACCCAAGGGGATATAGTGGGGAGTTATGATTTCGCAATTTTTAAGGGTATTTTTTTAATGCAGACTATCAACTAGTAACATGCTGGCATTTTATTCTGAAAGTTTAATCACAATGTATCTGTGTGTGTGCTATGTGCTGTGTGCTATGTACGGCGTGTTCATTTTACTTTATCGATTATAGACTAAAGTACTAATTCGATTCTTTTCAAATTTTGCAAATATGTATATTTACATAATACTCATTTAGATCCCATTAGATATTGAAGGATATCTGAATAGTGCTTCTCAATTTTTTAACTGTCAAATATTTCAAAGTGACCCCAAGCTCAGGAAATTCAAAATTTGAAATTTTTATTTTCAAATTGATAAAAAGGCACACCATTTTCATAAAATGCTATTGAAGAGTTATCAAGTTTTCGTAATAAAATATTTAAATAAAAAACAATTTATCAAACTCATTTTATGAAAATGCTGAATATTTTCCATACAAAATTTGAATTATTTAAAGAATGACTTTTTAGTGAGGAGTTTAGCGTTAGCCACAACCCACTCGTTTTATTTTGATATTGGTTTCAAATATGTATAATTGTAAAAAATAAATTTACCTACAATATGATATTCCTGGCTCGTCTTTATATAATTTAATCGTTTATATCTATTATTAGATATACATAAATACATTCTGAATTCAACATAAAAATATTTACTTCTTTCTCTGGAATATCTTCAATTGAAGGTAGTTTCGAAAGCTGATATAAGGACGAACGCCCTTCATGTAGGTTGTACTCGTATGTGTACGTACACTGGGCTAAACAATTAAAGATAACATGATAAATATACATACATATGTACCTACATATTATACCATCACAACATGACCTTTACGGGGTAGGCAGATAAGACCGGACGCCATATTATTATTTTTTTATAACTTTTCTTCTTGCCAGCCATCTCTCGCCACCAGTGGAGAGATGGCTGGCAAGGCCTCTTAAATTTTTCAACCCATCTCTTTAGCGTGGGCGTCCTTAAATCACTTATTTTCTGAGACTACAACCCATCTCTTTAGCGTGGGCGTCCTTAAATCACTTATTTTCTGAGACTACAAACTATGTTATCATCCCATCTTTTCAGAGGTCGACCTAATCTTTTAAAAAAAAATGACATAAGCCAAATTTACATAACAATATTAATACAAAATACAATATAAATAAAATACATATCAATATTAGGTACTTGGATATATTACCTCACTAGGTAAAAGCCTGTTCCGAGGCAATACCTAGTCAAAAGAAGTTGTCAATTTAAAATCTATTTAAATCGAATATTTTTTTTAAGTTTCATATACGCAAACATTGGATTTTTCACTGTCGGGAGTTAATGATATTTTTGTCATATTTTTTAGCCTCTTAATAGAGACGAAGTTGGAATATTTTCTTTTAAAAAATCATTGATAAGGAAACCCAAAAAGAAGGCATAATTCGTGAACGTTGTGCAAGCACATAAAGTGATCACGTGAAGCAGCCAATGACGTCGTAAGCCCTGTAGGTGCCTTGAGTATCTGGTTCTTAGATTTTTAAAAGGTATAATATTCCAACTACGTCTCAATTGAGATGTTAAAAATTTGTCTAAAATATCTTATTTGATAAAAATTTAGACGGTGGAACGTTAAGTAGGTACATAAGCTTATAAATATTATATTTTGTTTATGTAATCAATGAATAAATAAAATAAATAAACATACAGATGGGTGGTGGCAGAGTGATTAGCGCGCTGGGTTAGTAATCCAGTGGTCACTAATTCGAATCCTGCCACATGCATTTATGCTTAGTATAGGGAATGTATGAGCATGTATACAATAATTGCGCCAACTTTTGCAACAATTTGCCAGGTTGGCGTCATACATTTTTTTTTCAGTGTGAGCAATCAAAGTTGGGTAATATTTTTTTTTTAAATTCATAACCCGGGCCATAATTATTTGTTTTCCGCAAAAAAAAAAGTTTTATTATTATTTTGGATTGTGATCAACAGCTGAGTTATTCAAGATTGTGGAACATAGATTAGAATTTCATAATATTGAAATTTGTAAATATGGCACTCGAAAAACCAATCTAGGGCGAAGATTTTCGGGCACTTTGTAAAAGTGGCAATATCTTTACTATGGTCATATTTGCATTTTCTGGCGAGTCATGAGTTGGTATAACAGCTATTAAAAGGAATACGTTGGATTATGGGACACCCTGTATGTACTTGGTACAAGGATATATTATATTCAATATTTCAATATCACAATAAAGATATTGAAAGGAGAGTAACGGCAGGTAATAGAGTGAATGGTGCATTAAGACCGGTAATGGCTGACCCAATTATTTCGAGGCAAGCAAAGCTCGCGGTACACAATGGTATCGTCGCACCGACTCTAATGTATGCTAGTGAGACATGGACATGGCAGAAGACGCATGAAAGTAGAATTAACGCGGTTGAAATGAGGTCACTTAGACGAATGTGTGGTAAAACGATGTATGATAGAATAAGAAATGAGGATATTAGACGAGAATGTATGATTGAAAGAAATATCGTAAGTAAGATGAAAATAAATGCCCTAAGGTGGTTCGGCCACATAGAAAGAATGAGTGATGACCGTCTGACAAAAAAAGTATACAAGGCTGATAAAAGAGGAATGAAAAGTAGAGGTCGGCCAAGAAAGAGTTGGCACGATCACATAAATGGGATTTTGAAAGATGGAGATGTTACATAGAAGTAAGAATAATAGAAGAGCGTGTATGAGACGATGTATGGACGTGAATGAAGCGAGGAGTGTATGTCAAGAGAGAGGAGTCTGGCGTTCGGTTCTCTCTGCCTACCCCAAATAGGGAAATGGCGTGATGGTATGGTATGGTATATTCAATATTTTTTTTATGAAACTTGCCAGGAATACTTTTCCATACATTCATACATACAGATAATAGCGCCGTGTCTCTATCGTGGTAGGCAGATCAGACCGACCGCCATTTGTTCTTTACATTCATGAATCATCTCATACAAGAAGACTGGTGGTCGATAGGGAGGGATGGAGACCATTTCTGGAGGAGACCAGAGTCCATAGCGGACTGTAGCGCTGATGAGGATGATCATCATCATCGCATACATGTCTGTCTATTATTCTAGCTTTTTATTTATGTATATAGTCCAGTATTGGACAGAGGATGTATATAGTCCAGTATTGGACCTCTTGAACTTCCACTGGTCCCTTTCCTGCGCCACCCTGGACCAGCCACTCTTTTGATGTCATTGGACTATCTGGTCTGGGGAATTGCCACGCTTCTGCGTCCTTTTCTTGGCCTCCAGTTCATCTTGCGTCCGATATCCGAGACAGGTGACCTAATGAATTGATATCAAGCCTCAACATAATAATATAATAATAAAAATAATAATAATTTATTCATCGACATATACTGGTACTTTACAAACATATAAAAAAAAATACGAAAGTAGTAACAAACTAATGACAAAGTAAAAACAAAAATAAAAGAAAAACAAAATTAATAGCAAGTAGTAACAAACTAATAGCTACGCCCACCTCCACCCGCTCCGCATATGGGGACTGAAAACGGCCCCTTCGCAGAACGCTAGTAAGAATGACAAATAATGAGTTGGCAAGAAGAGTAGCTCTAGAAGCTCCTCTAGACTCGTGGTCTCGTCACAATTGTGCAAAATTAACAATCAACGTCGGTGAAGATAATATTCAAAGACATGGATTGTCGCGAGAGTACTTCAAGCCTGTGACTGTAAAACTGAGCATCAGAGAGTTGACCAAGGACACTCTGGAATTTCATTTTTTTTTATTCTGCAGATAGAAGGGCACTATAGCCATGGGAAAATAAATTTAAGGCTGTAAAGTTCTTCTTAGATCCACATGCCCAATGGGACCTTGAAGAAACCCACGGACTGCAGCGAGGAGCTCCGTTCTGTTGTAGGACACATTTGGGTAAGTGCATTCCCAGAGGATGTGCTCTGAAGTTTGGTCAGGGTAATGGCATAACTGAAATGAGGACGAGTTTACAAGGCGGAATCTATTAAGGTAGCTATTAAAGCTGCCGTGTCCTGTAATAAACTGAGATGTCCAGAAATCTGGGATGGCCCAAGATTGACGAAGTCTAGTCCTCACATCAGGGAAAAACAAGAATGTTGTTCGTCCCACGAGGCACAAGCTCCATCGAGCCTGCCAAGAGTCCAGCAGGGCTTCCATGGTAATGCGGTTAATGTTTCTGGAGAAAATAGGGCCTTAGGGGGGATGATGCCGAATCTCACCAATTTCAGAAGACTTTCGTTTCATCAAATGGTATGAAGCGCCACGCTTCTGAATAACAAACTAATAATAACAAAAATACATACATACATACATAGCATCACGCCATGTCCCTTACGGGGTAGGCAGAGAGAATTGAGCGCCATACTTCTCTATTTTTGCACACATTTCTGACTTCCTTTACATCCATGCATCGTCTCATACATGCTCGTCGATTGTTCAAACTTTTTATGTTTCCTTCTTTCAAAATATCATTCATATGGAATATTTTTATTATTGCATATGCGCAAACATTGGATTTTTTTCCCTGTCGGGAGTCAAAGATATTTTTTAACAGATTTTTAATTATCTCAATAGAGACGAAGTTGGAATATTTATTCGATTACTTACACATTGGTACAAGTAGGTAAATAAGACAAAAATGACCTTATAAGTCTGGCGCAATTCAGGGGTGACTTCTATGCGAAAAATGCATTGTCACCTCAGATATAAGAATTGTAGCTTTCATTATTTACAAAAAAACCAATTCTCTCAATAGATGGCGTTCCAACAAAATAAATAAAAATAATAAGATTGTTGTTCATAATTTCACCCATAGATGGCTGTAGTAAAAATTCCTTATTTTCAAGCGAAAAGAATTTCAGTATTACAATATATAGAACTTTCAAAATTGAATTGATAGGGATCTCATTAAAAAGGCATAATTGGTGAACGTTGCGCAAGCGCATAAAGTGATCACGTAAACCAGCCGATGACAGGTCGTAAGCCCTGTAGGTGCCTTGATTTCCCGGTTCTCCTACAATAAATATTCCAACTTCGTCTCTATTGAGATAATAAAAAATCTGTTAAATCATTCATATGGTCATGCCATCCCTTTCTGGGGCGACCTCTGCTATTCACTCCATCTCTTGTACTCATGTATTTTTTTTTTGGTCAGTCGTTCATCGTTCATTCTTTCTATATGTCCAACCCACCTCAAAGCATTCACTTTCATGATAGAATAAAAAATAAGGAGAGAATGCAAAAATAAAAGTAAAAGTAATAACAGTGATCAAAAGTTCCCATTTGGATACATTAGTGTGTAGGTGATATGTTTTTTTGGTGCGACACCTGGATGATTCACTAGTACATTGACTGTGTCGAATCACTCAGCTTTTTCGTTTCGTTTTAGTACAGCCGATTCCTCCGTCCTGCAGCACAGCACCCACAAGTAACTTGTAGCATTATTTTTCATGACCACCACTTTTATCGATTATGTTGAATTCATATATTGTGGGAATTGTCAGAATTAATTTGTCTAGTGTACACTGGCGGCGGGGCATGTCAGGGTTGTGCCGAGGGGCTCTGAGCTACATTCTGCCCCCATTTCGCTAGATTCGATTTGACATTTGTTCGATTTTAATTTGGTTGAGATAAATTGTGAGGGAAAAAATGAAGTGCTCGCTAAATAAGTGATTTTTCTCTTTTTTCATTCCATCTGTGTCTGAACGTATGACAAACCAGATTTGCCATGGGATTGATGTTAAGGAACCTACCTACCTCATACTGTCTTACAATGAACGTAGTGATGAGCAAGTCTTTCATGATTTGCAGTCTTTGCCTTGGTCAAAGACTAGGAAGAATTTCATCATCAGGACTTGATGAAATTTATATTTGATCACTCCCTTCACATTAAAAATGGAATCTCGAAAACCTGATAATGTGGTAAAGAATTACTATCGCTCAAATTAAAATAGAAAAGTTTGATCATTTTCTTATGGATCGTATTAGCAGATATTGACCAAATTTGAATAGGACTAATCGAAAGATACCTCCATTTTAATGAAAAAAAAAATCATCGAATTCAGATAAAGTGGTTAAAAGTTGTCGCTGAACAAAAATAAACAAAATTTACGTTAAATTGATAACCTTCTCCAATTTATATAGCAGGTAGAAAAAAAAACAAAAAAAGTAGAACAATCAATTAATCGATAGCTCAAGATGTTCATTCCGCTAAGGGTTTGATATTTTTTTCACATGAGTTCCATCATCAAAACTTAAAATGGTAAAAAGTTATATCTGAACGTGGGTCGATGGCAGGACCGATTTCGTTCACCTATAGCACAAGCATTTATGCTTATTTTAGGGAACGTTGGATGATGTACATATATGTACTTGTTTAACAAGGACATATTCATTTTTTATAAAAAAAATAATAAAAAGGAGTGGGTTGCAACAAACGCTAAACTCCTCACTTACAAAAAATTCTATAAAATATTCAAATTTTGTTTGGAAAATATTCAGCATTTTCATGAAATGAGTTTGTTATATTATTTTTTATTTAAATATTTTGTTATGAAAACTTGATAATTCTTCGATGCCATTTTATAAAAGTGATGTGCCTTTTTACCAATATGAAAATAAAAAGTTCAAATTTTAAGTGTCCTGAGCTTGAGGCCACTTTGAAATATTTGATAGTTAAAGAAATTGAGAAGGACTATTCAGAAATCCTTTAAAATCTAATGGAGTCAATGTAATGGAGATACTAGTTGATAATCTGAAATAACAAAATAGCCTTTAAACATTGCGAAATCATAACTCCCCACTATATCCCCTTGCCCTGCCCACAGTGGGCAGGGCATGTTGCAAGACAGGGTACCGAGAGGTGGACAACCAGAATACTAAAATGGAGACCGTGGGAAAATAAAAGACCGGTAGGGCGACCACAAAAAGATGGGTAGATGATATATTCCGGTTACGGGAAGGGGTTGGCTGGGAGAGATGGAGTTCATTGGAGGAGGCCTACATCCAGCAGTGGAGAGATGGCTGACAAAGAAGAAGATATCCTCTTGGGTTAGTGAGGAGTAATATTCGTCGATTACCTTCTCCGTTTTCGGAAGCTGGTGTAATAAAAGTTTCATTGTAATTAGTGGACTTTAACAATTTTTTTTTAATTTTTTTTTTGTTATGTTTTGATCAAGACTGGGTGGGAATGCAAGTCCAAAACCATGACCACACCTGTGACAGAAAGACTAAGACTACATCGATCTTGGTCATGCATTTGCTCATCACTAAACGAATGTTGCCAAATTATTAATGGATCCTCAGGAAAATAAGGGAGTAATATTTTATTAAGTTGAACAAGAGTGACAAAAAATGCTTACTTCATTCAACGAAATAAAAATAAATACCCAAAGTTAAATGTAACATTAATATTCTCCATATTGCTGCTATATATTGTAGGCTTTCGTGGCTCAGTAGGTTAAGTATCTGACTTCTGATCCAAAGGTCCCGGGTTCGATTCCCGGTGGAGACACAGTTGTGTTTTCAGTCTGGATCTGTGAGACGATTAATATTGTAAGTCTCCAGAAGATGGCAACTTGTTACTGGGTGCGTGTTAAATTAATATTTGACATAGTACCTACCTTTTAGTTGTCCGAGAAGTAATAAAACGAGTGGGTTGTGGCCAACGCTAAACTTCTCACTAACAAGTCATTCTATAAATTATTCAAATTTTGTATGGAAAATATTCAGCATTTTCATGAAATGAGTTTGATAAATTGTTTTTTATTTAAATATTTTATTATGAAAACTTGATAATTCTTCAATGCCATTTTATAAAAGTGATGTGTCTTTTTATCAATTTGAAAATAAAAATATCAAATTTTAAATTTCCTGAGCTTGGGGTCACATTAAAATATAAATTTGACAGTTAAAAAAATTGAGAAGCACTATTCAGATATCCTTCAAAATCTAATGGGATCAAAGCGAGTATTAGATATAGGTACATATTTGCAAAATTTGAAAAGAATCGAATTAGTCCTTAAGTCTATAATCGATAGAGTAAAAATGAACACGCCGTACATAGCACACACACACAGATACATTGTGATGAAACTTTCAGAATACAATCTCAACATGATACTAGTTGATAATCTGCAAAAAAAAATTGCCTTAAAAATTGCGAAATCATAACTCCCCACTATATCCCCTTGGGTTAGTGAGGAGTAAAAAAAAATTTACATAGTACATACTATTAGTTTCGTGGCAATGTTTTTCATGTCAGTTGGCTTTCATGTTGGCGTCCTGAGTTCGATCCATACAGAAAATAAATTAATTTCGAATAATATCTGTCACAAAAAAAACAATCGATTGTTGAAAAAAATCGCTAGATTAAAGTGAGAAATTGATTAATAGAAAAAAATTATCTACATTTTATCGAACCCAGAACAATGACATAATACAAATTGCTTGCCACTACGCTTTATGTTAATATTTTTTTATTCTTTATCACACCATTTAAATATGCGTCATCAAAAATAGATTACTGCTGCCCTACTAGGTACACCTCTAAGGCTAGTTCACGGTAGAAAGAGATATATAGGTTGTATTTACTTTTCAACAAGTAACTAAACTGTGTAACCTAAACTATTTTACACAGATTAGAAAGGTGAATGATTGTGTAGGTAGGTATCTTGAAATTTTTATTTTTCGATTATACAAATTGGACCATTAAAAAAAGTATCTAATGGAAATAGAAATGTGCGGCGAATTCTGAACACGAATCTCAGATCAAACATAGTTGTATTGATGAAAAATATAACTATTGACAAACAAATTTTTTTTCGACTGATAACCTATACCTACATCATCATCATCATCATCATCGCCTGTGTTTACCCACTGCAGGACATAGGCCTCCCCTCTCCTTCTCCACTCCTCCCGTTCCTGTGCGACTTCCATCCACTGGGGTCCAACAAATCTTTTTATGTCGTCCATACATCTGTTAGGTGGTCGCCCTTGTGGTCTCTTGTCGCCTCTCGGTCTCCACTCCACCAGTCTTTTCGTCCATCTATTGTCGGTCACTCTTGATATGTGTCCTGCCCATATCCACTTCTTCATGGCTATTCTCTAAACCACATCGGACAGTTTGGTCTGACTGCGTATCCAGTCATTCCTCTTCCTGTCTTCTAGTTTTATTGCCAACATTATTCTTTCCATCTTCCTTTGTGCTACACGCAGCTTGTTGGCAGATAATTTGGTTAAGGTCGTTGTTTCCATTCCATAAGTGAATACTGGCAGAACGCACTACTCAAACACCCTTGACTTCAGGGAATTTGGTATGGGGCTACGAAAGGTGTTATCGAGTTTCCCAAAGGCCACCCATGCGAGACTTATTCTTCTCTTAATTTCTATGGTTTGATTGTCTCTGCCTATACATACTTAAAAATAAATATAAATACTTAAATACTTCGTTTTAATACTTAAAGACTTTAATATTTTTCAATGTCATTTTATGAAAATGATGTGCCTTTTTATGAAATTGAAAATAAAAATATCAAATTCTAATTTACCTGATTAAAAATTTATATATTTTAAAGTTAAAAAATTTGAAGCATGATATGATAAGATATACTACAAAAACTAATAAGGTATTAGAAATACAAATTTGCGTAGTTTGAAAAGAATCGTATAAGTTCTCACAGCTCACAAATACATTGTGACGAATATTTCAGAATACAATATCAGCATAATACTAGTTTATAATCAGCAATAAAAAATACTATTAAAAATTATGAGTTCATTACCTAAGGTTAGTGAGAAGTAAAAAATAATAACTTAGTTAAAAACACGTAATTATCAAATTATTAAAAATGTAGTAGCATTGGTTCAATTTGATTATTGAAGCGTTTCGTGCAAAGCACATATTTAGGAAAGTGACCTGTATAATTTTTATATAACCTCTAATTTCCGCTTTGTAGAGCATTATTCTAACGATTTGCCTTGCACGTAAAGCTTCAATTATCAAATAAATAAATAAATAAATAAATAAATAAATAAATAAATAAATATATATATAAATAAATAAATAAATAAATAAATAAATAAATAAATAAATATATAAATAAAGAAATAAAAAATAAATAAATAAATAAATAAATAAATATATAAATAAATAAATAAATATTTAAATAATAAATTAATTAATTAATGAATAAATACATAAATAAATAAATAAATAATAAATAAATAAATAAACAAATAAATAAATAAGTAAAGAGAAATAAATAAATACTTACATAAGCAAATAAATAAATAAATCAATAAATAAATAAATTAATTATTTAATTTATATATTTATTTATTTATTTCACTCTTTATTTATTTATTTATTCATTAATTTATTTATTTATTAATTAATTTGTTAATTAATCAATTAATAAATATGTAAATAAACAAATGGTTAAATAAATATATAAATAAATAGATAAAGAAATCACTAAAAATAACTATTTTTATTCTAATTTAAATTAAAAAAGAAAGTAAACAATCGTTTTCTTTCAGGCACAATAAAATGTAGCCACATTATTTGATTCGGAGTTCACCGTTTTATACTCTTTGTATAAAATTAAACAGATTCTCCGAGATTCGCCGAAAATCCTTCCGGTATGAGATTTTCCATGAAAATCATTCATTCTGTTACATAAAATCAAAATATGAATAAAAAAAATACGCGTCTCAAAGGAAGAGAGGTACGACGAGGAATACGCGCAGTCGAATGTTGAACGCCGGCATTTAATCGTTCTCATCGCTAAATTTAATCGCTGTATCGACTGTGTCTGTGTGCTACCAATGCATTATGACATTGCCAACATTGCCATGAATTGACAATTATGTATCATTGCTATTTTTTGTTTTTACAAAATATTTAAAATGTTGTAAATGCATACCTACTTAAAACGAGTGGATTGTGGCCAACACTCAACTCTCCACTACATGTAATGTGCTACTTTTGATTTTCTTCTTGGAACGTTGATGATCTCTGAATGCTTCTTCTTCTTCTTCGTCAGCTAGGACTATGTCCTGTAGTTCTCGGCACCTGCTCCTGGGAGGAGGACGTCCAGCTGTCCCTTCTTGGAACGTTGATGATCTCTGAATGCATTTTTATAAAATACGTTTTTATTAATTAATATTTATAGGACGTGATAGAATTTAGAAAGTTTTGACATGTAAAGTTATCAGCGAAAAACGAACGGATGATGATAACAAATAATACGCTCTAAGTTGTGTTTGGGTAGAGACACAAAATTTTACAATAGGTACGACATACGCCCTCTCTCATAAAACTCAATCTCACATCGAAATATCTCGACGCACTCTCATAAGATGCACTCTCTACATGATACATAATATGAAATTTATGTAAAATATTCCCTAGTTTTATTATTTTTAATTTATCGATCAATCATATACTTACATCTCCGGTCCAAAAAAGGTTTTTCAACAAAAATAACGATATATACACGCTATCCCACCTCAAGTTACTTAATATTATTCATCTTCCTTTATCATTAATGTTGCCGGTTATGGAACAACTTAGCATTGGATATTAGAACTGCCCCATCACTTTTAACCTTCAAATCTTGCCTTGAACGGTACTCTTCCTCTCTATTCCCTAACTAATGCACATACACCCCATCCCACACACCATCCCTTTTGATCGCTCCTTATAATCTCATTTAGCTTTCATTATGTTGTTTCAGATAAAATGTAGTTATATTTTTATGTGTTTATATATTATATTTATGTATTTATTTTAATGAATAAAAAAACATTTACCTACATAAAAAAAACATTAAAACATCATCCATGAAGCAAAGTCTTAAATAAACAGAAACATTATACGTTGCAAAAAATACAATAGAAAAAAATATACATATAAAATAATAACGCAAGAGAAAAAAGAAATAAACAACAAAAGTGAAAAAGATTTTTTTTTGTTTTTATAGAAATCAAAATTATTAGTCGAATAACGAATTTTTAGGTGATCACAAAACAATTAAAAAATTACAAGCTGAAAAAAAAATAACAAAAAATACAAATACATAAATAGATATACCTAGTAAAAAAATATTAGAAACATATATTTACATATACATACACCCACATACACATATGAAAAAACTGTTATGTCTTATATTATGCCGAAACTAAATTTGTTCATGTATTTTTTTTTCTCAGAATGTTGACGGGAAGAAAACGCCTCCAGACAATATGTCCACCATTTGTAACATGCAATATTGTAGGATGTGTATTTGTACAATAAGTGTTTAAATAGATAAATAAATAAAATAAATAATACTTACAATATTTAACGGTGAAACGGTATTTAACTGTAAATACAATCATATTTATCTACAACAGTGAAGTGTAAAAACTTCCTCCTCTTAAACAATGGATTTCAGCAACGGACTTGTCGACATGTCCTATTCTGATTCGTCTAAATTTATCCGTCTGGATTTTAGTACGTGAGAAATGTCAAAAAGTTGCTTGCATTTATAAGGGACTCATTACGTCACACAGCGCAGATAAAATCCTTTTATCCACAGTTGCCCGTTGATTAAGACGTTTTCGTACTCTAAAACGAATCAGAATAGGACATATTGTCCATCAAGTGGAATACAAAGAGTTTAAAAGATAACAGTGCGAATAGGTAAGATGGCATCGATGAAATTTTCCGTGGCAACTTCCCATTAGGAATGATTTACCTTTTTCTAAGTATCAAAGGCACCCTTCCTTTTACACATTATTATAATAATATATTTTTTTAAATGGAATGCTGGAGAGAGGTGTTTTGTAAATGAAATTATATTTTAACGATTTCTTCTATTACATACCCTTACCAAAGCATTTTATTGTTTTGCGGTATTAATATTCAAAATAATATTTTTAAAAATATTCATTTCACATAAAGACGCGTGTGACGGAATTCGGCTAAATTTTAATACACATATTTTTCAGTACATCAATCGATAATAGTACCTACATACATATCGGTTGGTTAAAGAGGTGGTTAGACGATGAAATATTTCGATATTAAATGTGAAGTCACACATTTTAAACTGGGAAAATTCGTCAAGTCGTCTCTTTATTGTAGTAATTTCCATTTTAAATCCTTAATATCAGATTAAATTTTATCTTAATGTGTGCGTTATTGAACTCTAGATAGTGCGAGAGCCTAATAAATAATCTAATCTTGTTTTCTTTAGTTTCATCAATTGTATTTCCTCTAGTTCTTTTTTATCGTATTAAATATTTCTTAAAATTTCTAATAAACATAAAAAAAACGTTTATAACTTAATTCCACTGTTTATTTAGACTAAAACCTACAACCGGTTTCGTGTTAAGCACATTTTCTATTAGCACATTTTCAACTTCTTGAAAATGAGCTTAGCACGAAACCGATTGTAGGTTGTAGTCTAAATAAACAGTGGAATTAAGTTATGAATGTTTTTTTTATATTTTTAATGTTTATTAAAAATTTAAAGAAATTTTAATGGAATTCCATCAAGAACTTTCGATCAAAGAATTAAATCTAAGTATTAAACAAAATTTTAAGCTAAATAGTAGTAATATCTCTGTCCCAATGTCGTGTTTGCCTTTGGAGTCATGTTACGATGCAGCTGTGTTTCATCTCATAATTGTGTTGCGCTGTAATATGATTAATTTTGTCTTTATGAAAAAGTATAGAAATATTTTTTATACAAAATTGTATAAAAATTATTTTTACAAAAAAATGCTGAAATATCTTATTTTTGTTTTTTCCTCATCATCCTTCTCCCGTATTTGTTTTTGGGTCTTCTCTCCTTATTTTCGGTTTCTAAAATATCGGTTACGAAAAATCAACTATGAACCGTGTTCAAAATAAAATAAGTTTAAAGATCGATGAATAAAAGATATAATGGTTTTTTCGTCGGGTACAAAATGTGTATTCGGTCTTGTATGACACGATATGTATATTGAAAGGATCTTACGGGAACATTATCCCGGGAATTTTACGATTTTCAATATTTTTGAATTTACGGTTTTCCATTTCCTCTTTGCAGACTCTTCAATCAAAGCAGAAAATCTTCGAACTGAGACTGTTAAAATACTACCAATATATACTCGAACTCCGGGCAAAAGTTTTTGGAAACTGTCATTAATATGAAATTTATATAGTAAAGAAGCTCGCAATATTATTAGACTCGCTTTTAAATAGTACATTTATTTTTATTTTTATACTGTGTCAAATGTTGCTTAACACGTCCCCAATAACAAGTTGCCATATTCTGAAGTCTTGCGATATTTATGGTGTTAATATTTGAGAAAGGTCTTTGATTAACGTATTCATTTGTTAGGGTTAAAATGCAGAAAATTAGAACTTTTTCTTAAGTGGTTTTTTTTTATTTGACTTATTTTATTTACTTAACAAAAAAAATATAACATTTATAAGCTGGCTTATAACATCTCACTGGGCAAAAGCCTGTTTAAGGACTGTTCTTTTTTACGCAGTTAGGTCTTTGATTTAGGTATTATTAGCACATACCAGTTAATTGGATGAAAATAATAGATAAAAAACAGAAATATGATTGCTAATTCTTGATGGAATTCCATTATCAATTATATAAAATTACTTAAAAATAAGTAAAAACATAGATTTTTAACTTTTTTCCACTAATTTAAATATATTAACCACTGACGCGTTTCTCTCGAAGAGCATCTACTGAATGGTACTTGTGAATTAGTGGATCTTTTATTTATATACATAAATTCATTGCCAACAAACCTTTTTACAAAATATAATACATGAAAATTTGAAATTATCCAACTGTCGATTTGTTCAGGAGAACTTTGTTCTCTTAACATATCGACAATGTATCAAGCCAGAATACGCGAGAATTGTATGGAGAGGTCTACTTTTTTCACGGCTTTTCCAACTTTGAAGTCAAAAAACACCAACTTAGAGGCTTCGCAGCATATATGTTCCATACACGGATTTACTCAGAATTCGGAGTAGAACATTTCGTGTGTCTGTGTGTGTGTGTGTGTGTCTGTGTGTGTGTGTGTGTGTGTGTGTCTGTGTGTGTGTGTGTATGTCTGTGTGTGTGTGTGTCCGTCCGTCCCTTATAACTTTTGATCCGCTCAATTTACAGAGCCTAAAATTTCAGAATATATAAACAGTTACAGGCCTACAAAACTTTTATACTCGGAATTTTGAATTTTTGTTTCAGTCAGGGGTTATCAACTTTTGAATTTTTATTTTATTTTTCCATATATCTCAGAAACCATAAACGCTAGAACGCTGAAAATTGGTACAAACATAGACAAATACAAAATCTCAAATTAGTTTTTCAAAAAAATTCCAGGGTTTCTCAAACATGTTTTATTAAGAAAAATATTTTTTTTAAGATAAATTTATGAGTTTAACTGCCTATATTTCCAAAACTTTTACAATTATCGAAAAAAGCCGAAACACCCCAACTAGATAATTTAATTTTCTATAAAAAATATACACATTGTAATAGAAGATCTCAATTTTTTTTTAACAATTTTTTTAAAAATTGAATTTAGTGACGACATCGCTTCATACATTTTGTATGGCAGTCGCCTATACACAATATGTAAGAAGACTTAATAGTTTGTTACTTCATCTCCAAACATACATACATACCATCATGCTATTTGCATATTCTGGGTAGGAAAAAGGATCTTCCTCCATACTATCCTATCTTGACATACATACCTACATATGTTGTATAGAAAACAAAATATCTGAAAATATTCAATAATTTGTATCTATGGGTTTATAGTTTGGTACATATTCTTCAACTATACATACTATCGCTATCGACAGTTGGATCTCATGTGTTACATGCAACTAGTTTATAAAAATTGTCAGTACAAATATAAAAACATGAAACAGAGCATATACCTATGTAAATACAAATTATTAAAGAAGATACAATTAATATAAAGGCCTAAGTGTTATTTTTCATAAATATTTAAAAGATTTATTGTTTGAATAGAAAAGGTTGGATATACCTGGTATCTCGGAATGGGACACTTGGCTGCGGCCACTTGCCGCAGTGCATACATGTATACATGTATATCAACTGCATAATATATTATATAAAGAGCATTGCAAAAATCAGTATGAAAAACTTCATTCAAAACAGAAAAAAATATTTTTGTATTCGCGATCAAGTGGCTCGCACCCAAGTGTCCGTCGCGACCAAATGGACTCGCAACCAAGTGGGCTCGCACCCAAGTGTCCGTCGCACCCAAGTGTCCCGCAGCCAAATGTCTGCCGCAGCCAAGTGTCTCGCAGCCAAGTGTCCCGCACCCAAGTGTCCCGCAGCCAAGTGGCCGCAGCCAAGTGTCCTAGACCGCCTGGTATCTATGTACTAAACAATAAAAATTATATCGAATTGAGTATAACAAAGGGCTTTTTATTACAAAAGGTATGTAGGTATTTCCATACTTAACTAAATTGGAAAATCTAAATTATCAGTTATAAACAAAGACCTTAATACTTTAGTATATAAGGTCTTTGGTAATAAATCATATTATATTATGTAATGGTTTCAATAGAGAAGAAGGATTAAATTCTGGTTGCATGTTGATTATATAAAATTGTATGTAGTTTTTCAATCTATGTATTTATCTCTAAAATCTCTAGTCTATCTAATTTTTTGCCTTTTTTGAATTATATAAAATTTGGATATTTTCCTGTGGGTTGAATAATGATTGTTTTTATTGAGATGAGTAGCAAAATTTGAGGTATTTTTATTTAATCTTATGCAAGCTTCGTGTTCTTTTATGCGTGTTTTGAAAGATCAAACGGTTTGTCCTATGTATGCACCAGAGTCGCATTTATTTTTGTAAATTCCGTTTTTATCAAACATGTCTGTTTTTTCTTTGTTGTTAATCAAAAGTTTTTTTTTTTTTTATATAAATAAAATGAATATGTCCTTGTTAAACAAGTACCTACATATACATCTTCCTACGTTCCCTTAAATAAGCAAATAAATGCTTGTGCTATAGGTGAACGAAATCGGTCGAGGCAGGATTCGAACTCGCGACCACTGGATTGCTAGCCCAGCGCGCTAACCGCTCTGCCATCGACCCATCTAAACCTAACGTTTTCCTAACGTTATAGGATTATAAAAGGATACTTTTTAGTCATGTTTTCGGATTAAATTGCATATTATATTATATGTGTTGCCTATATAGCTAAGTTCTTACCATCAATTTTTATTTGTATCAACCGTTTTTAATCCTGGGGCGATAGGTATTTACTGAAAAATGTTTTTTTTTTGTTTTGTGTTTACTTAATTTTAATATCAGATTGCATCCAAGTGCCATTAAAAAGCAATAATAATATAAGTTAAGGACATATAAGTGTTGATATTATTCTCTTTTCTGATTTGTTTCAGAATACGATAACGTCTAAATCTAAAAGGATTTTATCCACGCTGTGTGACGTAATGAGTTCCGTATAAATGCAGTCAACTTTTTGACAATTCTCATATACTAAAATTCAGACGGATAAATTTTGACGAATCAGAATAGGACATATTATTCTTTAATCGCTTATATTACTTTAAGCGAAGTATACTTTCATCGCTTAAGAAAAAAATTCTCCAAGATTTGTGCAGACAAATAAAAAAAAAATTTCATTGGGTCTAATAACATGGCAAACCCCTGTATAATATGGGTACCAAGTCACTGAGCGTTGCCCTTTGAAACGCTGACTGGTACCATTTTGTCAATTTATACCCAAGAGTGTTTCAAAGTTTGGACATATTAATAATGTTATATATAAATATTTGAAATGTGAGAGACGTCAATATATTATACCAGAGAAATAAAACCGCCTCGGAGAAATCGTAAACATACTATTTAAACTAACACCAAAATATTTTGAATCATGGTCACCGTATATGAAATCAACACACGATAGTGATTTTTTTCAAAAATAACGGCACCCGTTTTAGCGAATCTTTAAATGTAAGAAAACTAATATTTGAAAACGAATTAAAATTCTTCACTTTATTTTAAAAAACGATGGAGTTATTAAATTAAAAAAAATAAGTTACCGTTTTTTTTCTTAAGAACGGAATGACATTGGACTCTCGGCAGCCTACTGAAGCAAGAATTGGTGAGAAATTATTTTCAAAAAATCCCGAGGAAGAATCGGTTAAACCTGTCGAATAACTATTAATTGACTCTCTTCTCCCACAACCTCTATCTCCCTCCTTTCTTTCCTTGTTGCTGTGATTTAACATTTAAAAATGTAACTTGTTAGTCTGAATACATATATATCAATTTTTTATTTAATTTTAAATTTTTAATTTTATTTTGTACTTTAAATTTTAAATTTAATATTTAAATTTAAAATTTTATATTTAAATTTTAAATTTAATATTTAATATTTAAATTTAAATTTAAATTTTAATATTTAATATTTAATATTTAAATTTAATATTTAAATTTTAATATTTAAATTTTAAATTTATTATTTAAATTTTAATTTTTATTGACAAACATTTTTTCAACATCTCAACAGAGACGAAGTTGGGATATTGTAGAAGAACCAGGAACTCGAGGCACCTACAGGGCTAGCGACCTGTCATCGGCTGGTTTACGTGATCACTTTAAAACCAGCCTATGACAGGTCGTAAGCCCTGTAGGTGCCTCGAGTTCCTGGTTCTTCTACAATATCCCAGCTTCGTCTCTATTGAGATGTTGAAAAAATGTTTGTCAATAAAAATATCATTTGACTCCCGAGAGGGAAAAAAATCCAATGTTTGCGTATATGCAATTAAAAAAGAATATTCGATTTAAATTTCAATATTAAACTTTAATTTAAATTTAAAATTTTAATTTAATATTTGAATTGTAAATTTAATATTTAACATTTAAATTTTAAATTTCATATTTAAATTTTAAATTTCATATTTAAATTTTAAATTTTAAATTTAAGTTATAAATCTAATAAACCACTTCATTATTTATATCCTCACGTATCTCTGGCTGGTTCGAAGAAATTTTCTTATGGCAATAAACCCGCCATTGTACATGCTATATGAATTTAATAAATAAATAATTCGAATCTCTCTGCCTATCCCAAGAGGGATATAGCGTAATGGTACCTATTTATGTATGTAGTAATATTGCCTTTCATACACTTTCATACAATTCGCTTATACGATAATATGCAAATCATTTACAAATTGAATAGATTTTTTTTCTTGTGAGTTCCATTTTCAGAAATCGATGACATTCGTGTGTTGTTATCATCCACGAAGCACACTCTTTCTATGAAAAAAGAAATCATTAAAATCGGACAGCGTTGTAAAGAGTTCTTATCGCTGAAGTGCAAATTTAAAAGTTTGATGAATTTCTCATGGATCTCATGATCATATCTTGCCCAAATTGAAATGCGACCAAGCAGAAGTATACCTCATTTCTTATGAAAAAAGTAACATTGAAATTGGTCGACGTGGTAAAAAGAAATCGATGAACATAGATAAAAAAATTAGTCGTCGAATTGATAACCGTTTTTGGAAGTCAGTTGGTTTATAAGAAGCGATAGCTTCAAAAGTGATAAAGGATTAAGGAGTTCACATACCTTGGCTCGATAGTGACCAGCGACAATGGCACACGAGAAGCAGTTAGAAGAAGAATTATGGCTGATAACAATGCTTATACACCCTACAAAAGCAGCTAAGGTCAAAACTAGTTAGGAGAAACACAAAGATCCTCCTGAACAAAACACTCATCAAGCCGGTCCTCGCGTATGCTTCTGAAACCTGAGTGATGACTAAGCAAACTGATGGATCCATATCGGCTTTTGAGAACAGGATTCTTCGAACGATCTCACGGGCCAATAAAAGAGAATAATGTTTGGCGTCGTCGATACAACAGGGAGCTATATGAAACCTATGGAGAGCCTGATGTGATCAGTTCCATCAAGATAGAGGAACTTGATCCAAGGCTGTAAAACTCAGACGCTGCCCATATGGGTGAAGAGGATACAAGTACCTACCAGAGCCACACGAAAAGTAAAGTAACTAAGTAGGACGCTTGAGATGGGCTGGTCACATAATCCGAATAGACGACGACAACGCCGCAAAACGCCTCACACTCCCTGTGCCACAAGGTCGAAGGAGACCAGAAAGACCAAGGAATCGATGGATTGACAATGTCGATACCGATGCCTCCACATTAAATATTATAAATTAGAGAACGAAGGCAAGATAGACGGGAATGGAGGAGACTCCTGGATTCAGCCAAGGCACACCCAGGGCTGTCGAGCTTACAGCTAATTAGCGGTTTGAACAAAATTTATCTACAATAAACATATTTCAACCCGAGACACTTAGAAGTTAAACGATTTACCACTCGGCTACGCGATTGATATGTTGGAATCGGATTCGGAAACTACGGAGTATTTCCATTAGGCAATATCTATCAAGCACCATGAGTCCTTCAAAATTGCTATTTTTTTATTTAAGGATCAATAGGATAGTATAATGTGTCGGTCCTTTTCTTGTATTTAGGTACAAGAATGTCGTTCAAGGAATATTTTCCTTAAATTTAGTTCAATTTCGCCAGGCATTCGTTGGTAGGATGCGAGGAATTCCAGGAAATCGCTGATACAATAAATAAGCGATTTCGCGAAAACAAATAAATCAGTTATTTTTCTTTAAAGGTTTATGGCCCGTGGGTATATTGGACATATTGCCGTGGGTCTCTGCGAATTCCTATTCGTAGCTAACTTCACGCACCATCGGATCTTAAGGGAGATCAGATCGAGGTGTGTTCAGTGTTCATATCCCCAAATATAAACACATTTATTTTTACCCCAAACGAACTTAAAAATACCTAGATATTTTTTTTTATCTTTTGGCAAATAATTATCTCGATAGAGACTTCCCATGTCAATCTTAATTTTGAAAATTCGAAAGATGCTAAATTGTAGATTTTTTTAAATTAATTTCTGGCGTTTTCAAACTGTTTTTAAATAATCTGGGAACACCGTCGCCACCTATCAATTGACAAAGAAATGACTTATTTATTTACTATTTATCACACATATATTCACAATGACAACAATAACACTACTTCTGATTATGCCACCTTGCTGTCTGGAGTTCCGCAAGGTGGAGTTTTATCTCCACTGTTATTTTCCGTATTTATTAACTCTATCACTACAAACCTCAGATGTAAATATCATCTTTTTGCAGACGATCTTCAATTATATTTCCATTTTAATATCTCTGATATTAACAATGCAGTCCTTCACATGAATGAAGATCTTAAATTGATCTCTTCTTGGTCATCGGATCATGGTCTTCTTGTTAATCCTACTAAGTCCCAGGCAATTATAATCGGTAGTCCTCGTCTGCTGTCATCTATAAGGAATTTGCAACTCCCACTGCTGTATATCAATAACCAATGCATTCCTTATACCAGGGTTGTAAAAGATCTTGGAATCTTCATCGATGATGACCTTTCGTGGCATGAACAGGTATCGCATGTTAGTAAATCTATTTTCTTTGCCCTACATTCACTTAATAAACTTAAAAATTTCCTTCCATTCCGTTGTAAAATAATTCTTGCTCAATCACTTCTTCTTCCATTGCTTGATTATGCCGATGTATGCTACTTGGATGCAAATGAAGTGCATCTCAATAAACTTGAACGTCTTCAGAATATATGTATCAGATTCATCTTTGGGTTGAAAAAATTTGATCGCATATCACCTTACCGCAATCTTCTTTGTTGGCCCAGGATACGCCAGCGGCGCAATATACACATTTTGTCACTATTGTACAATATTCTCTCGAACCCAAACCTGCCACAGTACCTCAAAAGCAAATTCACTTATTTATCCAGTCATGGACTTCCACTCCGATCTGCTGAATGTACAACACTTTCCATACCTATCCATAATACAGAATTTCTCAGCTCTTCGTTCGAAGTACAATCAGCAAGATTATGGAATAGCCTTAGTCCGGATATTGCGTCGTCTAACTCACTTAGTATTTTCAAGAAAAAACTAAAGAAGGAATATTTATCCTTGAACACCTGATCCCGATTTCCTCTCCTGTCCTTACCATATCCTTTTTCTTGCTATGAATTATAATTTTTTTTTTGTTTTAATAGTATTTAAGTGTTATACGTATTTTCTTTTATTTCTTTTACTCTTTTTTATTTGCTGTTGTACATACACAATGTTGTCATACTTTGTAATCTGGTTGGTTGGAAGAAATTGCCTAATGGCAATAAGCCCGCCAGTGTACAATTATATTTGTTTATATTATGTACAAAAAGATGTATAAATAAATAAATAAATAAGGAGATAACTGCTGCCCATCTAGAAAATCCTGTTCTAGGGCTAGTAGTTTACAATTTTTAGTGACAATTATATGCAATTATGAACCAGGTGATTGTACCTGTTCCACACTAAATAGGTAATTACATAATCTTAACATTCTGCACTCACAATCATTACCTGAATGAACATATGGGCACACACAATAGATCAACCAGGGGAGCAAGTCTGGTCCAACCGGCGAAATCAAAACCCTCGTGATTACCACCCATATCATGGATATAATTATCATATGGAGTTCTACTACATCTAAAGGTATTATAGAACTCCATATAATAATAAGGTTTTAATTTGCCCCACAGGTCCTAATTTCCGCCATAGTATCTATCATAAATGAAATCTCTGACGCGATTTTTATTTCAGAACCATAGTAAAGACTATTTAACTACGCTGGTGTAGTTGATATAAATCATATGCTTCCCAAATCAAATCAAATATTTTTATGTGTTACTTACAAATGCTATTAATAATTTTAAGTTTGAATTATTTAAGTTGTTATTTTTGATTACTAAGTATTCGTGTTAATTCTGTATTATATACGATCATAAAAGTATTCGACCTATATTTCAAGTATCCATTAAAAACTATTTATTAAAGGAGGAGATTATCAATTCGACATCATTTTTTATGTATGTTCAGCGATAATTTTTCACCACGTTTTTGTAACCATGATTTTTTTTTCGTTAGAAAAGGAGTACTTTATTGGTGGTTTCATTTGAATTTGGCAATGCTTTAACTATGGGATCAATGAGAATAGTATCAAATTTCACATAATTTATAATATTCAATACACTTTGTTTACACAACTCAGATGAGCACAAACTTCTACCGGTTTCTAAAACAATGTTTTCTTCTTCAGGAAGACTTATGTACTAAACTTAAAAATAAAATATAGACTGCTGTTAGGGCTAAAACTGGGGGAGGAGTCAATTTATTAAGATAGTGGGGCGGAGCCGTAAACATAAGTGACAGTAGGTGGTTCAAAAATTGATGTAACATTAAAAATAAATATTTTGTAGTATATTTAATAGTTGGAAAAGTTTTAAGTAGTTTCACAATTTACAGTTCAGCGATTATTCTTTACCTTTTATTTTCAGGTATTCCAGATATTTCAGCAGAAAGAATCTCACATAATTTTATGAATCCATGAGAAAATCATCAAACTCTTCAATTAGTAAAGATATTATATTAAGTCTGACAGAATCCAGATTATGAGCGAATGATTCTCCAACAACATCAAAGGCTTTTGAAGCTACAGGTGTGTGGGAGTACGTGCATGACCTTATGAAAGTAAGCACGACAAATAATTGTATCACCTAAAAAGGCACTAAATTCAAAATTGATGGTGAACTTCATTGCTGAACTACATATGTGAGATGTTATTGTTGCCTGTTGTATTTTCGATTACCCGGCTCTTACGGGACACCTGAAAACGATGTTAATAAAAAAGAGTGGAAGCACTATTCTAAGCCGGTGTCTCACGGCTAATATGAAAGATTATTAAGGTATTTAACTTCTAATCACTCTACTCACTACTATTACTATTTCAATGATGGTAATGTGCTTTAGAGAACAAGGAAAGAAGCAGTACTGAAAATAGAGGATAGTCACAATGAATAAATTCCATAATGTTACTATAGCCGGACTGTTAAAAATCATATGGAATTTCTGATCGATAGTCGCCAGGGGTGCTAAACTTTAAAAATATTCAGAAATAGTTATTTTATTAATTAATAATAATAAAAAAACACTTCGTAGTACCCTGAGCAAGTTACCAGTTTATTGCTGAATGGCGTTTTCATACAACTTATCAGAGCTTCCAGCCTAGAGAAGCAAAAATTGCGTGATAAATAATTTTAAATGAATATCTCCTCTGCTGGGGTCGAACATAGAACGCCGACATAAAAACAAAACATATTATCAACATATTTGAACATAAATAGGTATACATATTGCGTGATGAAGAGTTTATTGCCATACGACAAATACTTTCAAGCAATCGGATATAAAATTAAAAAACACAATGTATGAAATAGAGTAAACTCTTAATAAAAATAAGAATGGAAGAAAAAAATAGATGGAAGGTCGTTGGACCTCCTTCTCTCACGATAGTCTACCGACTTATGAAGGTAGTCATGAAGAAGAAGAAATATAACTCCTAAAAAATACCCACCTACCCCGAAGTACTTTATTCAAATCTTGATTTATAACAAACCTACCACAAAAACAAATTCACTTATTTATCCAATCATGAACTTCCACAACAACAATATCAATCCATATCCATAAAACAGAACTTCTCAGCTCGTTATTTGAAGTACAAACAGCAACATTGTGGAATAGCCTAAGTCCGGATATTGCGTCGGTTAACTCACTTCGTATTTTCAAGAAAAAACTAAAGAAGGAATATTTATCCCTGAACACCTGATCCCTATTTCCTCTCCTTGTCCTTACCCTATCTTTTTTTTTGCTATGAAGAATTTTATTCTTTTTTGTTTTAATAGTGTCTTAGTGTTACATATATTTTCTTTTGCTCTTATTCTTTTGTTGTACATACAAAATTTTGTCATACTTTGTAATCTGTTGAGTTGGAAGAAATCTCCTAATGGCAACAAGCCCGTCAGTGTACAATATAGTTGTATATATTATGTACAGAAAAACGAATAAATAAATAAATTTTAACAAAAAAATATTATTTCACGCCAAATTCGAAGAAAAATTTCATTCATTTTAGTATGTCAAATGACTTAATACTCGACGAAAAAAAAAGAAGATGAAAAATATATAAATCCCATAAACGTCCCGGGTAAATGCTCGATAATTCACATCAAGTTTCATCGCAATCAGATCAACGGTTTAGGAGCGCCCAACGTACATACAACCATACAAGCATACAATCTTATCAACATACAAACATTAAGATTTATAATATAGATGACGTTCTTTTTCAATAACGTTACAATTTACATACAGATTTTAATTTCTTATCGTTTTTTTGGGAAACTAACAGGTACTTTATCAAATATTAATCTAACACTCAACCAATAACAAGTTGCTACGTTATGAAGACTTGTGATATTTGTGTGTCACACAGATCCAGACTGAATATGTAATTAAAAACTGTATCTTCACCGGGAATTGAACCCAGAAATCAAATTATTTGCAGATGACACATTAATATATGTAACTGGTGATAGTATTGAACTTTGTCTTAAGAAAATTCAATTTGATTTGGAATTAATTGCTATCTGGCTTAATAAAAATAAATTAAAATTGAATGTATCCAAGAGTAAATTTATGATTATTGGTAAACAAATACTTAGTGACACTAAGTACACACTTAAGATTCATGATGAGGAAATTGAGGAGGTTGAAGACATAAAATACTTTGGAGTATTAATTGATAATAAATTGAGATTTGACAAGCACATATTATGTATTACGAAGTAAATCGCGAAGAAGGTGGGATTCATAGAAAGGATAAGAAATAAACTTTTTTTTATTTTTTTTTATTTATTTAAAAATTCAACACAGACAGCGTTTGCTGGTATGAGTGTTGACATACATTTTGGTTTATATTGACATTTTGTTATATTAATACATGTTATACAATGTGGTGAACAATAACATTACAATGAAGATGATTTAAAAACATCTAAATTAGTGTATAATAGCATTGTTATTCAGCACATTAACTACTGCTCAAGTGTATTTTTTATGAGCAATGTAGGTGAAAATAAAAAAAACTACAGATAAAACAAAACAGAGCAATGCGGACAATATTAAAATGCAATAGATTTACCCGTATTGAATATATGCTTGAGCAGTTGAAAATTTTGACAGTGAAACAACAAATAATTCTGAATGTGCTTATTTTTATTTACAAATTAAAAAATAGACTACAACCTTATTTACAAAAAAATATTATGTACAATTTTGAAGTTCACGCATACACGACGAGAAGTAGGCGGGACTTTAGACTGCCGCAGACAAACCTGGCAGGTACACAAAATAGTGTGTACTACAAAGGCTTATGATTTGCCTGAATGTGTAAAGGAGGCGTCTAGTCTTGCCGCTTTTCGTCGCTTAGGTGCTGAATACATAAAACAAAAGTTTTTTTTTTAAATCGTGTGTTTCTATTGTTTATATATATATTATGTTCTAAGATTCTATGATATCTGTTTTGCTTGTTTTGATACTATATTATTATATTATTGTTTTTTTTCATGTTCTTTGATGTCTTCTATTGTGGTGGTGTGTTTTCCTTTTGTTTTTACTTTGTGTTTTATTGTTATTGATTTGTACGTGTCTTTTTTGTGTGTTCATTGTTCATTTAGTCATCCGATGTTGATTTGTTTTTTTTTATTACTTGTTTTTATTTTTGTTTATACAAGATGTAAGAAATTGGTTTTTTTTACATCTAAATAAAATATATACAATACAATACAATATAGAACCCTTGACTTAGGTGTCAAGAATGTATATGTATATATGTAAATATTATGATAAATCATTATAGCGAATGGAGACTGAATATGTAATTAAAAACTGTATCTTCACCGGGAATTGAACCCAGAACCCTTGACTTAGGTATCAAGTATGTATGTGTATATAGGTTTGTAAATATTACCTATGATAAATCATTATAGCGTAAAGGAGTTCTCGTCGTGGTGAAATGTAGTAATATTGTTATTCTTCTTTTTTAATCGCTTCCTAGATCTTTTTGATTTAGATTCACAATCATTCATGTATTTTAATTTGTGTTACTTTTTCTGGTCTTGCGGGTAATTAATTGTCTTATTTAATGTATTTTGTAATTGTGACTGTTTGTAACCGTAAATGAATACATTTTTGAATTCGAGCATACAATCTCTTTTCACAACCTAAGAGGTAAACGGTTGATCACACATGACATGGGATAAAATAAGAATTGAAAGGGAACATCGCTGGTCTAAGAAAGTGCTTTTGTTAGTGGTTATTATTTTTTACCTATATCTTTACACTATGGTAGGTACCTACGTTCATATTTCACTACATTAAACCTCCCCTCAACACTGTTTTTCTTAGTTTTGTACATACATATATACCTACATTTCAATTTCATGGTCCCTTTGTACGAACCGAAATCAACGAATTTCCTGCATGAAAATTAAAAAAATAATAATCAGATGTCGGCAAAATAATTTATTAATGGATTTATTTATAATATATTTATTAATTAATTTATTGATTTTTTGATTTATTTAATTTTTTATTTATTTATTTATTCAAACCTATTTATTTATTTAATTTTTTTATTAATAAATAAATAAATAAATTAATTAATTAATTAATTAATTAATTAATTAATTTATTTATTTATTTATTAATTAAAAATTAATAAATTTATTTGTTTATTTATTAATTCATATATTTATTTATTTATTTATTTACCTATTTATTTATTTATATATTTATTTATTTATTTATATATCTATCTATTTATTTATTTATCCATTTATTTAATTATTTATTTATTTATATATTTATTTATTTATTTATTTATGTATTTATTTATTTATTTATTTATTTATTTATTTATTTATTTATTTATTTATTTATTTATTTATTTATTTATTTATTTATTTATTTATTTATTTATTTATCTATTTATTTATTAATTCATTTTTTTATTTATTTATTTATTTATTTATTAATTTATTTATTTTATATGTACGCCCTTAGTAGGGCATTTACAATAAAAGACAAAATAAATAATAACAATGTAGGCACAACGAAACAACAATAATTGCAATCACTGTAGGCCAAATTGAAAAAGTATTGCCTCAGAACTTGTCTAGTGAGGCAGTAAATTTCCATATATGTACAGTTGTACATATTTTGTTTATAATATGTCTTTTTAAAATATAGTTATTTTTAGTTTTTGTTATAGGTATATGTGTAAATAATGGAAATAAATAAATTCATTTCATTTCACACCAATAAGATAAATAATTAAAACAAGTAGTAAAAGAAAGGGTAATTTAAGACAACATAATACAATATTATTAAAAAAATAGGGATACCTAATGATAAATAAAGCAAGCAAAAACAAAAACTAGACACAAAAAGAAGAAGAAGAAAAAAATATTAAGAAATAAACATTATTAAAGATTCTATTTTTAAACTAATACCTTATTAATAATACCTTATGAATAAATAAATGTTATTTATTTAAACTAATACCTTATTAATAAATAATGCATGTATAAACTGTATCTTCATACTTATATTATTTTAATGTTCGTGAATTGTTAATTAATGTGAATTCGTAAATAAAACATAAATTATTGTTTAACAAATTGTTAGCTTTGTATAATGTTAATGATACAAATGTAATTTTAAATAAAGCCATTATGTATGCATACAAAAATGTTTATATAAACTTGGATTTGTATTCCAAAACAGTGGCGTGTTTTAATAAATAATATTATTTTCGTTTTATTGTTTTACGACCGTTGGACACAGGGCCGGATTTATACTTTACCCGGTCCTTTATTCCGGTTTCATAATAATATGTCCTTGTACAAAAATATAAACATCCTCATACATTTCCTAAATTTTGTATTTTTTTAATGTTATTTGATTTATACATTCCCAAAAAAAAATATTATTTTATTTTTTTAACATCCTTATATATTCCCTAAATTTTGTATTTTTTAAATTTAATTTTATTTATATAAAATTATTTACACACACAATACCTACTAAAATATTTCTACTTTTTAGCAATATAGAACAATATAAAAACGTTGATAACAAAATAAAAACATAGGTATGTAGTTTGAAACTCATGTTCGAGAGCGTATCCTCATACTTTACATATTACATACACAATTCGATCACCCACGTAAAGTATGGACAGCCTTAAATAGAATCCGAACTAGACATGGCAGATGTGCTGACTTTTTTCACATATGTGGCTGGTTGGACTCCCCCTAGATGCGACTGCAGGGAGGATAGACAGACCATGGACCACATTGTGTCCGAATGTGACCTCAGGGCGTACGCGGGAGATTTCAAGGACTTTGCGTTGAGTGACTCAGCGACGAATTATATTTTAAACATTGACATTAAACCTTGTCAAGCAAGCCTACTTGTGCTAATTACTATTATTTTTGTATCTAAACTTTGTTTTGATGTGATGTGTATGTGATTAACCCATTAGATAAATAAAAAAATCATGTATTGCGATATATATGACCTTTTAAAGCTATTTTAAAATTGTTCTATAATAAAGTGTTTGTGTTATATGTTGTAAGACGTAGGTGAATGAAATAGGTCGAGGCGAGATTCGAACTTGTGGTGCCTGGATTACTAAACAAGCGCGCTAGACACCCTGCCGCTGATCCACTTTTCCCTTATATTATGCTATGAGACACCTGCTTTAAATAGTGTTTCCACTCTTTTCAGGTGTACCATAAGAGCCGGGAAATCGAAAATACAATATGAAAAATAACAAGGTGTTAAGGGATAAGGCAAGTTTATTTATTTATTTAGAAAACAACATACAGCGTATAAGAAATTATATAAAATAAAGATAAAATCCAATTACAGGTTGTCACTGGAGTTATTGTAGTATAATTATATTAAGATAAGTTAAGAATAGTTACATATTATGATGAGATATTGTGTGAATGATGTGTGAAATGGTATACCTATATAAATCTGTGCGGAATATTAAGTGTTGAATTTGATTATGAGGATGAAATTTTAAGTCTGATATATTTTTAATGTGGGGGCGCTTAGTAAGAATATTTTTTCTTTTTTTATTATTAAAAGGGTACATCGACAGACATCCAGCTCACAATTCTCACAAAAAGAAAACAATATTGGTTATTACTACGAGTGCTGGACGTCCAATTATGAATGCACACAAAATTACATGAACTCTCACTCAATCACACACGCAAGTTACATAAGTACATAAATTAGAAATAATTCGGCTATAAAAGTTAAGTTAAAAAGAAAAAGTAAAAAATAGTTACACAATTCAAGAAAAAAAAAGTTTCACAATTCAATATGTCGAACTCTTGGAAATGCCTATTGTATGTATTACAGATTCTGTAGGTACATTGTTGCATGTTGAGCATAGTTAGTGTGCTTAGTGGTTAAGTGGAATAGAGAAGTGTATCTAGTTCTACGGATAAGGATGTTGAAAGATATACCTATAATTTAAAAAAGCAGGAGAATCAATTTTATTATTAAGAATATTGCGGAGAAGCATCATATTAGATACTGTATGTGTGTTGTCGAGTTAATTATCACGTGATTATATCATGTAGGTATGTGCTGTGTAATACATTAGAAGAGTCGATGACAAAGCGCTGAGTGCACTAGTGGGCATTTGTTCGAATCAAGTCTCTATATATTTCGTTTACCTTGTAGGTATATCGCAAGCATTTGCGCTTAGTATAAAATGCGTGAGAAAGAATACGCTCCCGTTTCGAGAATATCTTTAAAATAAATAGCGCCCCATAATTTTTTTCTTAGGGCGACTACATCATTTGGACTAATGGTGAATCCAGCCCTGATTGGACTATAGTATAAGAGCCCGCATTCATTTTCTTTTAAAGCCTTTAGATTATGTCCATGAATTATGATCTATTAGATCATAAATATATTCACTGAATTATAGCGGGGTAGGTACTAAAGAATTGTAGATACCTCCTTTTGTTTTATTATTGTAAAATAATTTCGCTTTAATCAGAATTGTATAGTTGCAAGAAAACATCATTGATTGTTTTTCTTAAACATTCTAAGATATAAGATATCAAACACTCAATAATTTAACTTAACCTCTGTAAGATATTTAATTATTTATTTATTCATTTGCAATAATTAACACTATACACAATAATTAACACTATAGTTTCCCCCGTTAGGTAGGCGTTTACTTACACGTGTTGGAGGTCTATAATTATAATATTTACATTATAGATGACATATATTGTGTATTTACATTTTGGTTTCATATAATATTCTCGAATTCCCACAAATATCATCAACACAGCACATTATAACAGAAGAATAAAATTAAGATATATGATTTAGGCATGTAATCTTTTTAGTACATAAGTATTATTGTAAGTTTCAATCAGATGTTTTTTTATGCATAAATGTTTATTTTTTGTGCTTAACCCTTTTTTAACAGAATTATGAAAGAATTATGATAATAAATGTTACATAAAAAATTGGCAAAATATGTGATGAAGATATTTTGATAATTTTATATATTTTTTTCTTTTTTTGCAAATTTTAACGATTCTAATTGTCATCATTCATATATAAAACTATTTACCATATCATACCATCACGCCATTTCCCTATTTGGGGTAGGCAGAGAGAACCGAACGCCAGACTCCTCTCTCTTGACATTCCTCGCTTCATTCACGTCCATGCATCGTCTCATACACGCTCTTCTATTATTCTTACTTCTAACATCACCATCTTTCAAAATCTCATTTATGTGATCGTGCCAACTTTTCTTGGCCGACCTCTACTTTTCGTTCCTATTTTATCAGCCTTGTAGGTATACTTTTTTCACTCACTCATTCTTTCTATGTGGCTGAACCACCTTAGGGCATTTATTTTCATCTTACTGACGATATTTCTTTCAATCATACATTCTCGTCTAATATCCTCATTTCTTATTCTATCATACATCGTTTTACCACACATTCGTCTTAGTGACCTCATTTCAACCGCGTTAATTCTACTTTCATGGGTCTTCTGCCATGTCCTTGTCTCACTAGCATACATTAGAGTCGGTGCGACGATACCATTGTGTACCGCGAGCTTTGCTTGCCTCGAAATAATTGGGTCAGCCATTACCGGTCTTAATGCACCATTCACTCTATTACCTGCCGTTACTCTCCTTTCAATATCTTTTTCCAATCTTTTATCACGCTGAAACATGAAGTATAAATATTCATCGACTTGTTCTAATTGTACATTCTCCACTCGTATCTCGCATTTTGTTCGTCTTTCGCTCTTCTCAAATACCATTACTTTAGATTTAGTTGCATTCATTCTCAATCCATTTTGCATGCATCCATCGAATACTATTTTAACCAAACATTCCAAGTCTTCCACGCTTTCAGCCATTAATACTTTGTCATCCGCATAAATTAGATCACATACAGTCACACCTTCCAGTTTCAGCCCAATGTTCTCATTCTTTAGTGCTCTCACACAGTAGTCAATGTATAGATTAAAGAGCCACGGTGATAGTACGCACCCTTGCTTCACTCCCATATTAATGTAGAACCATCCTGTGAGAGAGTTTTCAATTCTCACACAGGCTTGGCTTTCCTTTTTACATTCATAATATAAAAAATCTTTTATTTTTCTTTATTATTAGAGATTGCATGAAATATAAATACCTAATGAAAAAAATACAGCATGCTATAAATAAAAAAAAAACTCACATATATTAAATTTTGAATAACCGTGTTAAGCAAGAAAAGCACATTTCGCAATAACGGAGTTTTCAACTGCACAATAACCGAGTCGCAATAACCGAATACAGAAGTTTCCGTCATTCTCAGTATTGTAAGCGATCAAAAATTAATAATTTAGAAGAGAAATAACACAGCTGATATCAATTGTCATTGAGATATTCGTAAAATATATTAATGATTGGTTAAGAAAGGGATATAAAATTAAAGATAAATAAAATATTTAATAACTTATTTACATTTTTTCAATATGAATATTATGTATAGTCATATAGACATTTTTACTCCTCATTAACCCATGGGGATAAAGTGGGAGTTATGATTCCGCTTTTTTAAGGCTATTTTTTATTACAGATTATCAACTAGTATCACGATGAGATTGTATTCGGAAAGTTTCATCACAATGTATCTGTGTGTGCTATGTGCTGTGTGCCAATGTAGGGAGTGTTTATTTTACTTTATCGATTATTGACTAAAGTGCTCATTCTATTCAATCCAATGATATTTTTGTGACAAATATTTAACATCTCAATAGAGACGAAGTTGGAATATTATAGGAGACCTAGGAAATCAATGTACCAACGTGGCTTACGACCTGCCATATGTGATCAATTTATGTGCTTGCGCAACATTCACCAATTATGCCTTCTTATCGAGTTCTATAATTCTATATCTCTCAGTTTTTTATGTTTGAATAAATATATTTGTTTGTTACTTCCCTGTGTCTACATACATGTAAAGAGCATTTTTCTGTAGCTCTGTTATCGTTCCTTTAGCAGTAATTCTTCGCAGCCCATCGTTCATACAAATGACTGAATACGTATTGTAAAAATCTAGTACAATCCAATACTCAATTTACGTTCGTTCAATATTTTTGTTTATTTAGTGAGAATACAGTTTACCTTCTCATAATCTTCCCGTTTCGTCTTTATTTGTTTTATTTCGTATTTATTACCTTTTATTTTGTCGCCGTGGCACAGTTGGTAAGCCGTTCGGTTTCTGTGCGGGCGTCCTGGGTTCAATTCCCAGCAGAGGAGAATTTTTTTTAAATTAAAACTCACGCAAATATTGCTTCTCTGGGCTGGAAACACTGGTTAGTTGGAAGAAAATGCCATACGGCAGTAAACTCGATACTTTTGCAGGGTGCAAGGAAGTGTTCATTATTATTATTAAAAAAGGTTTGATTTGTCATTATTTTCTAATTGCAGTAGTAGGTGCCGTTACAAAAATAACATAAATAATAGAAATAACATATATTTTACAAAATTTTGATATCGCTTTTTACTTAAGTGATAATTTAGATGGATGGCGGCTGAGCGGTTAGAACGCTGGGTTATTATTCCAATGGTCTGGAGTTCTAATTCTGCGACGACTAATTTCGTTCACATATAGTAATTGTTTATGCTTAGTTTGTGTAAAGGGTATTCTTGATTCTAATGTACATATTTTTTGCATGTAAAAATATGGTTTGTGTAGCATTGCACTCCCCTGCTCACAGACTGGAATAATTTTTTTTATTATTTTCACTATTTATAGTAGGGAATGTATGAGGATGTAAAATATGTCTTCAAATTTTTCGTGTTTTATTTACGTGTTTGAAATTTTTCGTTTTTTATTTTGTAAAATATGTGTTTGATACGAGGAAATTATTTACCAACAGTCTTAAATAGAAATAATCTTTGGCAGTGTCTCTAATTTAAGAAATAACTTAAATTTTTTAGTATATATATATATTTAAGGGATAAATGCAGTCTTATTTTATTTTTCATTTGTTTTTTTTTAATACTTCTCAGGCAACTAAATGGTTCTATGTCAAATATTAATTTGACACGCACTCAATAACAAGTTGTCACATTCTGGAGACGTTAATCGATATTAATCGTCTCACAGATCTAGACTGAAAGCACAATTAGAAACTGTGTCTCCACCGGGACCGTTGGATCAGCAGTCAGATACTCAACCAACTGAGCCACTTACTTGCTTACTTACTCAGCCTCTTCTTGAGTCCAGTAAGCCTCCCGCTTGGACTTCCACTGGTCTCTATCCTATGCCAATCTTCGGCATTCTGGACCTGCCACTTTTTTTCTCGCTAAAGGACCACAAAACTAATGAATGGATTAGGAAGAACACAGGAGAAGCGGATGTGGCCAAAAGAATAGCGGAGTTGGGCGGGTCATACATCTCGGATGTCAGATGGAAGATGGACAAAAATTGTGATGTACTGGAGGCCAAGAACAGAAAGCAGAAGCGTGGGAAGGCCCCAGACCAGATGGTATGATAACATAAAAAAGAGCCACTGAGGCCGACAATTAATAAAATATTTTTTAACAGATTTTTAATTATCTCAATAGAGACGAAGTTGGAATATTTACTGTAGGAGAACCGGAAAATCAAGGCACCTACAGGACTTATGACCTGTCATCGGCTGGTTTACGTGATCACTTTATGCGCTTGCGCAACGTTCACCAATTATGCCTTTTTGAATGAGATCCCTATCAATTCAATTTTGAAAGTTCTATATATTGTAATACTGAAATTCTTTTCGCTTGAAAATAAGGAATTTTTACAACAGCCATCTATGTGTGAAATTATGAACAACATTCTTATTATTTTTTTATTTATTTTTTGTTGTAACGCCATCTATTGATAGAATTCAAAATTGAATTGATAGGGATCTCATTCAAAAATGCATAATTGGTGAACGTTGCGCAAGCGCATAGAGTGATCACGTAAACCAGTCGATGACAGGTCGTAAGCCCTGTAGGTGCCTTGATTTCCCGGTTCTCCTACAGTAAATATTCCAACTTCGTCTCTATTGAGATAATTAAAAATCTGTTAAAAAATATCTTTGACTCCCGACAGGGAAAAAAATCCAATGTTTGTGCATATGCAATAATAAAAAAATATTAGATACACTATAATAAGTACAAATACATATAATATATTATCTACACTATTTAGTGTATCTAACAGACAAAAATATACCTTAAGACCCTTGTTAACCCCTATGACCTTATGCCTTTACCTTTGACTCCCGACAGGAAAAAAAATCCAATGTTTGTGCATATGCAATAATAAAAAAATATTAGATACACTATAATAAGTACAAATACATATAATATATTATCTACACTATTTAGTGTATCTAACAGACAAAAATATACCTTAAGACCCTTGTTAACCCCTATGACCTTATGCCTTTACCTTTGACTCCCGACAGGAAAAAAAATCCAATGTTTGCGCATATGCAATAATAAAAATATTCGAAAATATTTTTTTTATTTTGAACTATGTTCCCTCTGCTTCCTTTAATTCTCTGCATTATCTCCTTGTTTCTCTGATCAGTATTATAGTCGAATATTTTTTCATTCTTCTAACTGCTGTTTGAAAATCGAACATTTAAACTATTCTAACAAAATAACTCTTCACTGCGACATGAAACTATTCACGATGCTTGAGTTGGTTGAAAGAGATTTCTTCGTGGTAATAATCTCTTCCTTCGTACACTTCCTTCTAATGAATGTTACCATAAAATATATTTGATTTGTTTTTGTGAAATGGCGTTTCTGAGGTACGACTGTGTGTCCATAGTTTATATTTCTCTCATTCTGTTTCATAAAATAACCATGGAAAAATAATATATTATTTTCATTCTAAATATCCGTAGATAAACTCACTCTTTTATGACTCGGACACAAAACAATCCAAGGCGAAAAAAAAAACAACGGCAGACTGGCTGGACTTAATGAAGATCACAGAACAAAGACATTTTGTCGTATAGAAATCTGGACCACAATACAATATTATAGAACTTCTTTCTCTATTGAGATAATTAAAAATCTGTTAAAAAATATCTTTGACTCCCGACAGGGAAAAAAAATCCAATGTTTGCGCATATGCAATAATAAAAATATATTCGATTACTTACACATTGGTACAAGTAGGTAAATAAGACAAAAATGACCTTATAAGTCTGGCGCAATTCAGGGGTGACTTCTATGCGAAAAATGCATTGTCACCTCACATATAAGAATTGTAGCTTTCATTATTTACAAAAAACCAATTCTCTCAATAGATGGCGTTACAACAAAAATAAATAAAAAATAATAATATTGTTGTTCATAATTTCACCCATAGATGGCTGTAGTAAAATTCCTTATTTTCAAGCGAAAAGAATTTCAGTATTACAATATATAGAAGTTTCAAAATTGAATTGATAGGGATCTCATTAAAAAAAGGCATAATTGGTGAACGTTGCGCAAGCGCATAAAGTGATCACGTAAACCAGCCGATGACAGGTCGTAAGCCCTGTAGGTGCCTTGATTTCCCGGTTCTCCTACAATAAATATTCCAACTTCGTCTCTATTGAGATAATTAAAAATCTGTTAAAAAAAAAAAAAAAATTATAGAACTTGTTTCGATTCATATCTATTATTGGGCCTAGGTTGCGGCTCTAAGGGCCTAGGCAGTAAAGGCGGGGGTGGGCGGCCGACGCTGTTGTGCCCTCATCAATTCTGTACTTAGAGAAGAGCAGGACGGACGCCTCTAGTCTCGCTCGGCAGTGACTCGTCAACTGTGGCGAATGTTGTTTGGTCCGGGCACACCGCCGGCGCAGACGTCGGGTCAGACATCCTGTGTTGACATCTGTGACGTCAAATCTGACAGGTGATGATTGCGTCGGATGCCCCCGGTGTTAGCCCACCAAGCTTTCGGACGCCAATATGAGGACCGAGGGGTGCGGGGGCAAGCCCTTCCGTTCGATCGGTTGTGCTAGGGGCTTGCCCCGGATGCCGATCTTGAGCGGTTGCCCCGCCGTTTGAGGTTGGATTCTCGGGGGCAGTGGTTGAACCCGATGGATGGTGGATATTTTGTGTTTGTCCGATGTTGCGGCTGCGTCCGGTGGTGGACAGGGCCAATGGGCTCTATAGCGTCGCCGGCGTGGAAGTGGATCGCGATCTCCTTCATCTCTATTATAGTATTTTATAGAATATTCAAAGCAGCAGAGTTCTCTAAGATAAGATTATCTTAAAAAAAATAGATTAAAATTCATTCATTCATATCATCACGGCTTATTCCACAATGTAAAGTAACCAGCAACAGGTGTCAGACTGAAAAGACACTACATTCAGAATGGATGCTGAACCTCATTACTGAATTGCTGTGTGTGATATTATTGTTGCCTGTTGTATTTTCGGTTACCCGACACTCGAAACTATAATAGATAAGAATGGAAGCACTATTCTAAGTTGGTGCCTCACAGCTATGATTAAAATTAGCTGATTATTTGTTTTAATTTATAACAAATGCCAGTTTCAACTTACCAACTTGCCATTTTTTTCAGTACAGAAAAGCAATAATAAGCCCGAGAAATAATTTTATACAAATTTCTCCCCCACTGGGAATCTAATCCAGGACACCAGTACAGAAGTCAAACGATTTTTTAGTTTGCCACGGTATTCAACGTATTGGATAGTGCAGTTTTGGCCGTAACCTAATATTTTTTTATTTTTTTTAAAAAAATGAATATATCCTTGTTAAAAAAATACATATACATCTACCTACGTTCCCTAAAATAAGCAAATAAATGCTTGTGCTATAGGTGAACGAAATCGGTCGAGGCAGGATTCGAACTCGCGACCACTGGATTACTAGCCCAGCGCGCTAACTGCTCTGCCATCGACCCATTTTTATTTTACAATAATTACTCGCACGGAGAACCAAGTGTTTACTTATATTTTTTTTATGTGAATCTTTAATTATTAATTTTATTTTTTCTAATATGTTTTATAACTAGTATTGCATTTGAACAGATTATATCTAGCGAGACAGTAAAAATTCCAGTTGTGTGAAAAATAAAAGATTTTTTTTTATAGAAATTGTAATTTTGGACCTTTGTATTTTTTACGCCATATATTATTCATTCATTCATTCATAAATAATATATCTACAAAGTTCAAAATACAATGACAATCATAATACGTAATTGGTATTGAAATCATATAACTTGGAAAATTACATACATACTCTCGATATATTTTTTTTTTAAATCTAGCGGACTATGGCCAACAACTATAGATGCTTGCTCTCCACCGGTCTTATACAAATTATTATAAAAATATATTGATTAAAATTAGCTGTCATCTAGACTATACATAACTTTAAATGATTACCGAGAATGTAGCTCAGGACAGAGCATAATGGAGAAGTAGGACCCAGAAAGTAGACCACACAATTTATTATAAAGATATGTAGTACCTTACGGTAAAAAAAACCTATTAAAACCTTTTACTCGTATTTTGTATGTTAAATTTTTGGTCCTTTATAAAAAATTGTGTGACTTTGCTATCTGAAAGTGTCTTCCATTGTATGTAGTATGTTTTCAATGGTGTAACAGGATATGTGATATTAAAAAAAACTCGCCTTTGACTATTTTCTTTATTGTGTAAACAGTAGGTACACAGCGCTATAAGGCTTAACTCGGTATAAGAATATCTTTCATGTACATAATGGAATTCATTGTTTATTATATTGTCGCTACATATTACCGCTTATCGCAATAATGTAGGTTTAACATTTTTTTTATAACGTGAAAAAGCCTCTACAGCTTCTCTTGTATCTTTCACTAAGCACCATCTTTCCACATATCTATGTTGACCGCCAGCCTCTTCATTTCTTGGTAGCTGCTACAGCGCACATCGCTGATCACCTGTCTCTAGTGCGACCTCTTTGTGTTTTCCTTCATTCATTTCTACGGCGATAGTAACGAGCAGACCCGGATGCCTGACGTTATAGCCTATCCATTTGGATAGTTGTTGAGCAACCTTTTTTAGGAGAAGAGGACTAAAATATGGTTATTACTTATTATCTCCCTTTGTTTATTTGAACTTTTTTAGCGGAGCTTTTTTCGAGTGCATAATTTGTAACTATGTGTCTTGATTCATTGTGACACAATGCAATTGTAGTGCCAGCGTTAATGTATGCAAGTAAGAATTCAAAAAAGTAGAATGAATTCAATTTATCGATAAGATTGCCAAGAAGAATGTAACACATTCACAATAAAGTCACTCGTTTTACTCAATCTCAACACTGGTTCACAATAAACCTTAAATTACCACGAACAATTCGCTTCTCCCCCTTGACGACTCCTTGATTAACACAGCAGCGTAGTTGTAGATTGATCTTCCGAATTCTGTATTTCCACCTTCTTACAACCCGGGTCTCTTTATTTACCCGGGATAGTCCCAGGCAATTATAATCGGCAGTCCTCGTCTGCTGTCATCTATAAGGAATTTGCAACTCCCACTGCTGTATATCAATAACCAATACATTCCTTATACCAGGGTTGTAAAAGATCTTGGAATCTTCATCGATGATGACCTTTCGTGGCATGAACAGGTATCGCATGTTAGTAAATCTATTTTCTTTGCCCTACATTCACTTAATAAACTTAAAAATTTCCTTCCATTCCGTTGTAAAATAACTCTTGCTCAATCACTTCTTCTTCCATTGCTTGATTATGCCGATGTATGCTATTTGGATGCAAATGAAGTGCATCTCAATAAACTTGAACGTCTTCAGAATATATGTATCAGATTCATCTTTGGGTTGAAAAAATTTGATCGCATATCATCTTACCGTAATTTTCTTTGTTGGCCCAGGATACGCCAGCGGCGCAATATACACATTTTGTCACTATTGTACAATATTCTCTTGAACCTGCCACAGTACCTCAAAAGCAAATTCACTTATTTATCCAATCATGGACTTCCACTCCGATCTGCTGAACGTACAACACTATCCATACCTATCCATAATACAGAATTTCTCAGCTCTTCGTTCGAAGTACAATCAGCAAGATTATGGAATAGCCTTAGTCCGAATATTGCGTCGTCTAACTCACTTAGTATTTTCAAGAAAAAACTAAAGAAGGAATATTTATCCTTGAACACCTGATCCCGATTTCCTCTCCTGTCCTTACCATATCCCTTTTCTTGCTATGAATTATATTTTTTTTTGTTGTTTTAATAGTATTTAAGTATTATACGTATTTTCTTTGATTTCTTTTACTCTTTTTTATTTGCTGTTGTACATATACAATGTTGTCATACTTTGTAATCTGGTTGGTTGGAAGAAATTGCCTAATGGCAATAAGCCCGCCAGTGTACAATTATATTTGTTTATATTATGTACAAGAAGATGTATAAATAAATAAATAAATAAAATATTTTCCTGAGCATTATCCCGAGTCTCCCCAACTCTACGTTGGGTGCTTTTCGGAAGAGTATAATGGACCCAAAACCTAAAAATAAATCAGTAACTCCTAAATCGTTGTCTTATTAAAAAAAAATGTGATCAACTGTCGACGGCGATAATATGTGTATGTTATTATTTTAAGATTTAGAAAATGTTTCTGTAAAAAATATGTAAACACTGAAAAAATTTAATTTCATTATACATACATACCATCACGCAATGTCCCTTACGGGGTAAGCAGATAGAACCGAACGCCATATCTTTCTATCCTGGCACACATTCTTCGCTTCGTCAACATTCATGCATCGTCTCATACATGTTCGTCTATTGTACACGCTTCTAACATTTCCGTCTTTCAGAATATAGTTCACATGGTCGTGCCATCCCTTTCTTGGGCGGCCCCGGCCTCTCAATCCAATCCTATCCGCATTGTATATTTTCTTCGTCAGTCGTTCCTCATTCATTCTACCCATGTGGCCAAACCATCTCAGTGTATTCACTTTCATTCTATTAATAATATCTTTCTTCATCTTATATTCTTTCCTTATGTTCTCATTTCTTATCCTGTCATACATCGTTCTATTGCAGATTCTTCTTAGCGATCTCATTTCAACAGCATTTATTCTGCTTTCGTGCGACTTCTGCCATGTCCAGGTTTCACTTGCATACGTCAACGTTGGCACTAAGATAGCGTTATGAATGGCAACTTTGGCAGCCTTTGATATGTTGCAATCATTCATAACTGGTCTCAGTGCTCTATTTACTCTGTTTCCTGCCATAACTCTTCTTTCGATATCCTTATCAGGTCGTCCATTCCGTTGAAACATGCTTCCCAGATATACATACTCGTCGACTTGCTCGAGCCATTCATTCTCTACTCTTATTTTACACGTTGTTCTGCTTTCACTCTTTTCAAAGACCATTACCTTTGATTTGCTGGCATTCATTCTCAATATAGTGACTACAAAACATTTCATTTTGTTCTACTGAATATTTGTGCCTTCAGCCCAGTCATAAATAGATATACCTTATACTCATAACTAAGGTTTGGCTAAAACGCAGGTAGCCACAGTTCGATTGTCATATTTATTTTTCAGTCATAGTGTAGAGGTCAGTCCTTTTTTCCTATCCCGAATATGTACAGCTTGATGGATGTTTTATGAAGATTAAATATCAAACTATTGCGAGTCCTCATAGAGATTGTGTATTCTGCCACACAAATTTTGTCTTATTAAAATTATTTTTTTACGAAAATTGCTAAAAAAAGTTTAGGATGTTCTGTTCTTTACTGCGTGTATTTTATATAGAAAATTAATTTATCTAATTGGGACGTTAATTACACCTGACTGGAAAAATATGCATATATATGATGACAAATATATGACCCATAATATTCAAATATATGACCCATGATATTCAAATATATGACCAAATGAGGTTCAAATATACATATGACCCATCTATTTGAAAAATACTCAATGAGATGAAGCACGATTGCTAATGAGACGACTAATGCTTGTCAAGAAAGAAAATGAACATTAAATTTCTGTTTGCCTACCTTTATATATATTCGACTTATATTTTAGTTCCGAACTATTAATCTGGCATGGCGCTATAATGTTTGTTTAAGAAAGTTGTCTGTTTAAATATCTTTGTTCTTAATCAGACTGCGAAACCAGGAATGCAATAAATTTATTAATATTCCTAAGAAGTTTAAAAATAGTATAATAGAAATAAACCTCTACCAATGATTTATAACCTTCATAGTACATTAGGTAGTATGAACAGTATTGCAAACTAGGGTTGGAACACATACTCAACTATGTTTTAACATTCAGTTATTCACAATCACACAAATAGCCTATTTTATAACTTTTTAAGAACGTTCTGGCTAAAATGGGTGCGTTGCTATTCCATCTAGTCCAAGTTGATATTATTCTCTTCTTCTTCTTCGATGGCACTACAGCCCAAATCGAGCATTGGCCTCCCTCAGCAAGCGCCTCCAACGTCCCCTTTCCCCTGTCCCCAGTTACCGTCCTCCAGTTGGACACCTGGAGAAGCTGTTCTGCATCTCTCCTCACACCATCCTCCCACCTCAGCTTTGGTCTTCCAACCCTCCTTTTTCAACCCGGATGTCCATATAGAATCCTTCTGGGGACCCGTCGTTCCGGCATTCTTTGTACATGGCCAAGTTGATATTCTACAACGCTGAAATATGAACGTTCTTATTTCGGAACATTCCGACGACCAGTAAGTCATGAATTAGTCCAATTCCCTGTTCTATAATCAAATTTTAGTCAAATCAACTGTCAAAACGTTCTTATTTTAGTCCACACCTAATTGAGTATCCCTACAACAAACATAATGTTGGGAAATTCAATTAGGTCAGCCACGGGAAACTAGACCTTAAAAAACACGCCAGGTCATTTTCACCAATGTCGTACGAACTGTCAAAGTAAACATCAAACGCGTAAATTTTTAACACAAATAATAATAAGTGGCATTAAAAATTGTTAGTATTAAAAATTGTTAGTATCATACAATTACGTAAATAATATGTTGAGAAATATAATTTACTTGAAAAATGTGATCAAATGCAAATACATAATAAACTTTTTCCTAACCTAAAATGGCAAAGGTGTTGATGAAACTATCCTTGCAACCAATTTCCATTCAATTTATAAATCAACTCGCTCACGCGAGTCGCTATTAGCATTAAAGGACTATCTAAACCTAAACAAAAAATTAACGGGAATAGAGATTTACATACACATCATACTATTATTTCATTGTCATATTTTTATAAGATCCCGTATAATTTTTGGTTAGGTTTAGTTAGTCTTTAACGATAAAAGCGACTCGCGTGAGCGAGTTGCTTTATAAATTGATTAGAAATTGGTTATAGAATAAATTTTATCAACACCTTTGCCATTTGAGGTTAGGAATAAGTTTATTATGTATTCGTAAGTATTTGTCAAGCCATTTTATCACATTTTTCAAATAAATTATATATGTCAACATATTTAATCTACTTTTATGATTTGGAACACTATTTGTTATTTTTTTATGCTTAAATTATCGCGTTTAATGTCAACTTTGACAGCTCATCCGATATTGGTAAAAATGACCTGGCGTGTTTTAAGGTCTAGTCCACGGGTATTATTGAATTCCTACTTAGTCTCTCTACTCTACGTCACTTCCGCCCAGTTTGGAAGGATAGCCTAGTCTTCACACCATTTATTTTAAATCTAACCTACAAAAGTTTGGTAAAAATATGTTGGTTAGGTTTGTTTGTAGTTATCATTGCAACTGGAGTGAGCCAGTTGCATTATATATAATATTTATTTATTTAATATTGATTCTCGGGCAACTAACAGGTAGGTAGGTACTATGTCAAATATTAATTTAACACGCACCCAATAACATGTTGACACATTCTGGAGACTTACGGTATTAATCGTCTCACAGATCCAGGCTGAAAACACAATTAAAAACTGTGTCTCCACCGGGAATCGAACCCGGGACCTTTGGCTCAGCAGTCAGATATCTAAACCAACTGAGCCACGAAGGCCGACAGTAAAATAGACATAAAAAAGTAACTTTAATATTAAAAGAATAACTAAATTGATATTTTTACCAAACATTTGTAGGTTATGTTTAAAAAAAATGGTGTGAAGACAAGGTTATCCAGTTTGGAAAGGTTGTTTTTATGTAGGAGAGCTAATATTGTGTATTTCTTTTTAATTTTTGTTTGCATTTACTATCATGTTTTGAAATGTTTTTATTTTTTGTGTAAAAGGCTAATAAGCCGTAATGTATAATATGTCCTATTCTGATTCGTTTCAGAGTACGAAAACCGTGGATAAAATGATTTTATTCGCGCGGTGTGACGTAATGAGTCCCGTGTAAATGCAGTCAATTTTTTGACATTTCTCATAATATACTAAAATTCCGACGGATAAATTTAGACGAATCAGAATAGGACATAATATAAAAGTAAATATTACTTTTAAAATAAATATTCTAGAACATTATAAGTTCATCCCTAGTGAATACACAGTACCTACATAGGTAGTATTTGAGACAAATGTTTACATATTTTGTTCCATAATCTTTGGCGCATTTCCAACGAAAAGTTAAGTTCATTACTCCAAGTGGCTGCGGGTGAAATACTGGTCGGCACAAATTCTTCTTTATATCCTCTTCAGATAAACACATAATACCGACACGTATTATATCACGCTTTGCTAACGTAATAAGGTCAAATAATCAACACATATTTTATGTATTTATGCCATCAAGGCATAATATCTTTGTTCTGTGGCTCTTGAATGAACCGCAGAACTAAATCAGATATTATTTAATTAAGTTTAGTTTGTCGATCGACAATTCTTGATAGAAATCCATTGTACGTTGATATGTTATAAAAATATAAAAATACTTGGTTATAGTTCTATTGTATTTATTGGATTATTGACGCATTTCGTGCAATGCAAAGCACATCGTCAGAATAATGCCCTACAAGACTGAGACTAGTGCTTATATACAAAATTTACATCACAGGTGTATAAAAATGTTGGTTTTTGAACGGTTGAAAAGAAGTTATATAATGCAAATGAATCTATACAAATCTACGTTTTAATACAATGAAAGTAGTTGGGTCACTGGTTGTAGTCCCCTGTGTATTAAAACGTAGATTTGTATAGATTCATTTGCATTTTATAACTTCTTTTCAACCGTTCAAAAACCAACATTTTTATACACCTGTCATGTAAATTTTGTATATAACCACTAGTCTCAGTCTTGTAGAGCATTATTCTGACGATGTGCTTTGCACGAAACGCGTCAATAATCCAATAAATACAATGGAACTATAACCAAGTATTTTTATATTTTTATAAATCAACACAGATATTATTTTTTTATTCAAAATTGCAAACTCAATGGTTTACTGCCCTGGGGAGCAAGTCTGGTCCAACTGGCTAATCCTCAACACTCACGACTACCCATAATCGTGGATATAATTATTATATGGAGTTCTATAATATCTTTAGATGTCATAGTACTCCATATGATAATTATATCCGTGATAAGGGTAATCTCGAGGATTTTGATTTCGCCGATTGGACCAGACTTGCCCCCCAGATCTGTTAGAATGCATGAGTCTAAAGCGTAGGTTTTTTCAACCTGAGTTATATTTAAGTTGAGACTTATACATAGTTATTGATACCTCAGAAATAGGTTTTTTCGACATGTATTTTTTTATAATAATTATTACACTAAATAAATATGACATATATAAACTGACTAATAACGCTCCACTAGGCAAAAGCCTGTTCTGGGACTGTTATTTTACACAGTTGGGTATCTTTATTCAGCTGTGATTTTCATATTTTCACATAACTGCGCATTTATCCCGTACCTAATTATAGCCAGAAAAGTAACCAGCCCTAAATCGGTAGTTATAGTTAAATTTGACAGTTATGATAGATGTCGCTGGTAATTTTTGTTCACGACTGACCGTTTGACGATTGTACGGGTCGATTTCGTCAAATTTTATAAATATTAAAATGGTTAATTTACACGTTTTGCGTTATTTTTTAAAATAAAATCCAAAGAATATTAATGCAGATCAATTGAAATATTAGGTTAGGCGACATGATATAACAGCCGCGCCGAACAGTGCGCAGTTCGCAATACGTAGTCTGCGCCATAGACAATTTGAGTTCAAAATACTATCTACGGTGCCTTTATTTTGTAGTGCTTAGTTTTAGAAACAACGTCTGTTAAAATTTTTTTTAATAAAAAAATAATATTTCCTTTGTTAAACATGTACATATACATCTTCCTACATTTCCTAAATGAAGCATAAATGTTTGTGCTATAGGTAAACGAAATCCGTCGAGGCAGTATTCGAACTCGCGACCACTGGATTATCGCCATCGACCCATCTTATAAGTTCAAATGATCTTTATAATTTTATAACGTTCCTATTTTAGATCAAAGAATTTGTGAATTGGACATATTGTTGCGCTCTGCGTACCCATGTTAATGGTTCGAGTTGTTTTCCGCTTCCTGTATAGTCTCCATATGCAGAGCTTGAAGTAGGGAAAAAATAATATTACAACTTTAATTCTTCTATTTTTTTTCGATTTCCCCACATCCGTCTTTGTCCACTCTCTCTTTTTCTTTCTCTCTCAACCAAAGTAAAAGCGGCCGTCGCTTTTCTCGATGGCTGGGGTCTCGTAGGAAACTTTCACCCGCACGTTCCTTGCCTCGAGATTTTCTTTCGTTGTTCCGCTAATTAATGTCCACATCTTCCAGTCAAGTTCTCGCCATCGATCAATCGTTTAGTGACCCTTCCTTGCGCCCTTCGCCACCCTGTACCGCCATCCCCGGGAGCGATTTCACCCTCGCTCGGCCAGAAAAAATGCGCGGTCATCTGTGGGTGAGTTCACCCTACATATCTGAGCACGCCTTGGTACTCTTCAGCCCAACTTTGTATTGAGAGCATTTGCAATGTTTAAACAGAAGAAATCAAAGACAAGAAATTAAACAAATTTATTTATTTATTTATTTGCTCATAAACGGCCTAGGTTGCGGCTCTAAGGGCCTAGGCAGTAAAGGCGGGGGTGGGCGGCCGACGCTGTTGCGCCCTCGTCAATTCTGTACTTAGAGAAGAGCAGGACGAACGCCTTTAGTCTCGCTCGGCAGTGACTCGTCAACTGTGGCGAATGTTGTTGTGTGGTTCGGGCACACCGCCGGCGCAGACGTCGGGTCAGACATCCTGTGTTGACAACTAGACGTCATATCTGACAGGTGATGATTGCGTCGGATGCCCCCGGTGTTAGCCCGCGGAACCTTCGGACGCCAACACGAGGACCGATGCGTCGGGATATAAGCCTAGGTTGCGGCTCTAAGGGCCCAGGCAGTAAAGGCGGGGGTGGGCGGCCGACGCTGTTGTGCCCTCGTCATTCTATACTTAGAGAAGAGCAGGACGGACGCCTCTAGTCTCGCTCGGCAGTTACTCGTCAACTGTGGCGAATGTTGTTGTGTGGTTCGGGCACACCGCCGGCGCAGACGTCGGGTCAGACATCCTGTGTTGACAACGAGACGTCAAATCTGACAGGTGATGATTGCGTCGGATGCCCCCGGTGTTAGCCCGCGGAACCTTCGGACGCCAACACGAGGACCGAGGGGTCGGGGTACAAGCCCCTCCGACTTGAAACGGAGTGTACTTAGCGGCCGATTTTGAGACCAATCGGAGGCCCTGACGTGTGTGGTTGGATTCTCGGGGGCAGTGGTTGAACCCGATGGATGGTGGATATTTTGTGTTTGTCCGATGTTGCGGCTGCGTCCGGTGGTGAACAGGGCCAATGAGCTCTATAGCGTCGCCGGCGTGGAAGTGGATCGCGATCCCCCTAGAGATGCTCATAAACGGCATGAATTGCCTTTTAAAAACATAAAACAATAAAACTCAGTAAAAAGAAACAAAAAAAATAAAATATAACAAAAAAGTCAATAAAATAATATATGAAGCAACTAAACATAAAAAACATACTTATAAAAAAATTAAATTTGAACACAAATACTATCAGAAGAAACACTGCAACCGACTTAAAAAAAGGGGGAAGTTATCGATTCGACGATTTTTTTTCTTTTTTGATTAATCTTAAGCGATTTCATTTACCACGTTGATCGATTTCTACGATTCTTGTGGTCAAGATAATATAATGATGGGATCTATAAGTAATCATATTATACTCTTTAATTTGCGCAGGATTTGCGTATAGGCGAATTATATGAATGATAATATAACTACATACATACAAACCATGACGCCATGCCCCTCGTGGGGTAGGGTGGGAGAACCGAACACCACAGTTTTCAATCTTGACATACATTCATTTTTTAAGTGTATTGATGTTGCGCCTGTGTAGTGGAAATCAGTATAGCCTATATGTATAGGTATTTACGGAAACTTCCGAATGAGGAGGTTCGGTATTCTCCGTAGTTTGGATCGATATACATAATATTTTTTAAGGAAGTGTAATAGAAAAAAGCGCTCTCCAATATCACAGATATTGTTGACCGCTCGTTGTCGTTCAAATCGTCTGCGTTCCAAATTTACATTTATAATCATTAAATAATAATTCAACATTTTCTGTACCAAGTAATATTAATAAGCACCAATTGTAAGCATCAACTTGATCAATAAAAGAGTACGTTCAATTTCCTGTTACATCTTTCAATCATTCAACCATTTCTACCTGAGTAATATTTAATAATAATATTTAATCTATTGTATACGATATCGCAGTTGCTTGGTCGATCAATCTGTGGCTCAGCTGTCGGGACTCTCCGAACAGACGGCCTCCAGGTTCGAACCAAGCGGGTGAGATATCGTTTGGGTTGTATGTAGCTAAAGGCGGACAAACAGGTAATACCTACACGTCCAACTGACCGACCTTACCACCTCAATTACAGGCGTGTATATCAGCTCCGGCTGGTATGCAATCGCTTCTAACCAAGTGACCACTCTGGCACTTTAGCAAGCTCTACATACTACAAATACCTTTAACCCCAAACACGTATTTATTAAATAAGTATATGGTATAGAAACTACCATATATCACAATTTTGAAGTAGACGTAGGTTTTTCATACGAGAGATTACTGCCGTGACAGTTAAGATATTTTATAATTCCAAATGGTAATCCTGAGGGTTTTGATTTCACCGTTTAACAGGACTTGCCCCCCTGGGGTCACATTTATGCGAAAGCCGAACGCCGTGGCACAGTTGGAACGCTGGCGTCCTGGGTTCGATCCCCAACAGAAGATAAATTTATTTAAATTAATTTCTCACGCTAATATTGCTTCTCTGGACTGGAAAGACTGGTTAGTTGGAATAAATTGCTTTATAGCAATCAACTCGCCACTTGCGTAGAGTGCAAGGAAGTATATGTTTTTTATTTATTTATTATTATTTATTTATGATCATATAAACATATACATTATTTTAATATAAGATAGCCGCCTCACTAGAATAAATCTGTTCTGAAGCAGCCACCTGTACATTTGTGAAATTATTACATTACAGTAAAAAACAAAAGAATAAGAAATCTATAAAAATAAACATTAGGAATAATTACATATTTTAAATTAAAAAATACAGATTTAAAAGTGAAATAGGTACACACAATCTAAACAGACAACAAAAAATAATAAGTTAAGAAATTATTGTTGCAACGTTTCTTTCATTTCGGGTTCTACCCAAAATAATTTTGGGTTTGGGTTTTGGGTATTTTATGTTATTATTATATTTTTTTTTTCCAAAAAATGAATTTCCTTGTTAAACAAGTACATATACATCTTCCTACGTTCCCTAAAATAAGCAAATAAATGCTTGTGCTATAGGTGAACGAAATCGGTCGAGGCAGGATTCGAACTCGCGACCACTGGATTACTAGCCCAGCGCGCTAACCGCTCTGCCACCGACCCATCTAATTTCATTTTTAATTTCTTCTCAGGGCTCAATGTCAAGTATTAATTTAACGCCTACCCAATGAAAATTTGCCAAATTCTGGAGACTGATTTTTATCTCCTCACAGATTTTAAATGAAAACAAAGTTAAAAATTCTCCATCTTTTTTGGATATTTAATTTTAATGCACGCAGACGACTGGTGCGTAAGCTCTAAGCGGAAATTCGTGATTGGAATCGGTTTGGAGTGTCAAAAGTAAGGTTTCTGGTCCTCGTCATCATCATTGGCGCTACAGCACTGGCCGAAAAATGCTTGTGCTTTAGGTAGAATTACAAAAAAATTACAATTTAACAACGATTCCAAGAATATTCGAACATGTTGGAGGACTTGAGCTGATTCGATACTGCGCGCGTGTCCGTCGATTGCCCGGAAGTGATTTGATCGTAAAGTACCTACCCAGGTCCAAACCATTCATTTGGTTCAGCAATGAACTGGACGGGAAGAAAAATAACAAAAAGGTCACCGAGGAAAACAACGTGGATTTATTCTGACGTCATAATATTTCTTAATCCGCTTTATTCGCCCCAATGAAGTGACAAATGAAATTAAGACATGACCCGATATATTCCTGGTTGATTTTTCCATCGCATGTCAAATACACAAGTTTTTTTATTTGATTAATTTATTAACAATAACCAATGACAAGAAATAACCATAATATTTATGTATTTATCATAATATACAAAATCTTTTTTTTACATATTATAAAATATATACAGGGGCCGGTACCTATTCGAAGTGTTACCAATTAAAAATGCTGTAAATTTGTCATTTTTTTATTTTCTAATTAGAAAACTTCAGTATACAGTAAAAACATTTCAAATTTAACCAAATATATGTTGCATTTCAAAAAATATGTTCATATTTGTCATTCAAGTGTTGGATTTAATGCTCCTTGAAATAGAATATGCATCACTTACAATACTTTTTTTTCAATAACTTGGATTTTTTTATGATAGCATAACAAAACTATTATTTTATTGTATTTTATTTTGTTGTATTTTGTTTTTTTTTATTTTATTGTATTTTGTTGTATTTTATTTTATTGTATTTTGTTGTATTTTATTTTGTTGTGTTTTATTTTGTTGTATTTTGTTGTATTTTGGTTGAATTTTTGTTGTATTTTTGTTGTATTTGTTGTATTTTGTTATATTTTGTTGTATTTTGGTTGTATTTTGGTTGTATTTTGGTAGTATTTTTGTTGTATTATTGTTGTTTTTTTGCTGTAGTTTTGAAGTAATTTTGTTGTAGTTTTGTTGTAGTTTTGTTATAGTTTTGTTGTAGTTTTGTTGTAGTTTTGTTATAGTTTTGTTGTAGTTTTGTTGTAGTTTTGTTATAGTTTTGTTGTAGTTTTGTTGTAGTTTTGTTGTAGTTTTGTTATAGTTTTGTTGTAGTTTTGTTGTAGTTTTGTTATAGTTTTGTTGTAGTTTTGTTGTAGTTTTGTTATAGTTTTGTTGTAGTTTTGTTGTAGTTTTGTTATAGTTTTGTTGTAGTTTTGTTGTAGTTTTGTTATAGTTTTGTTGTAGTTTTGTTATAGTTTTGTTGTAGTTTTGTTGTAGTTTTGTTGTAGTTTTGTTGTAGTTTTGTTTTATACTCTAGTTTTTTTTTTAAGATTTATAGTTCTATAGATTTGTATGATTTTTAACTATAGTTTTTAATGTAGATTCTAGTTCTTAATTTTAGCTGTGTTCTATTTTTTCCATTACTTATTTTCTTGATTTTGTTATTGTAAATATTGTAAAATTTAACACTGATTATTTAAATGTTTTATTTAGTTAAAATAAATCCTTATCATTTTAATAAATAAAATAAAGTGTTTACGCCGGAAATCCTAGTAAATGAAATAATTTCACAATCAGCTCATTTTGCAGTATAATAGCAATATCTATTTTTTTTTACTGTTAAACATAGTAATTGTTATACTATTTGGGAAATTACAATAATTTGCCAGATTGACGTCATACTTTTTTTTTCAGTGTGAACAAAGTTGGGTTATATTTTTTTTTTTAATTCATAACCCGGGCCTTAATTATTTTTTTCGCCTAAAAAAAGTTATATTATTATTTTGGATTGTGATCAATAGCTGAGTTCATCAAGATTATAAAAAATAAATTATAATTCCAAAATACTCTAATTTGTAGATATGGCACTCGAAAAACCAATCCAAGGCAGAGATTTTCGGGACCTTTGTAAAAGTGACAATATCTCGAAAACTAAGGCACTTTTACTAGGGCCATATTTGCATATTCTGGCGAGTCATGAGTTGGTATTATAGCCCTTAAAAGGAATACGTTGACTTATGGGACATCCTGTATATCAAGAAAGGTAAAAAAATGAATAAGTTATAGCTTGAGAAATAACACCCAAGTGTACCAAAAGAAAAAATAGGGAGAGTAATATAATTGTTCTTATTGCATGCTATTGAAAAAATAGGGAGAGTAATATAATTGTTCTTATTGCATGCTATTGAAAAAATAGGGAGAGTAATATAATTGTTCTTATTGCATGCTATTGAAAAAAATGATATTGTCTTCTTGCGAAGATAATATTTTGTATTTCATCTCCAAAAATCATGAACCTACTATGCCATAGTAAAAATATTTACCGATGAAGATGCAATGATAGGTAGACAGTGTATAACACAATAGAATTAGGCCTATTGTCATAAAAAGTACCTTATGTAAATATTTCGTCCACATTCACATTCATGCATCGCGCAGCATCGCGCATGCACCTCGTCCACATTCATGCATCGCGCCCTTGAGGTGATTTTCCACGAAAACGGCGCTATACAAGTTATCCAACTATAATAATAATAATAATTTGTATGAATGTAGGTACCAATGTAAAATTTCTTGCATTGATCACTATCTGGTGTCGCGTGTTGAAATACTCGATGGCATGGGCTGGAAACTTTTCAACTCTGTGCGGCCGACACGAGCGCCGCGCTGAGCAAGATTTGGAACTAGATTTATACCTAAACATCGCGGGAGCGTTTGCAATGGCAGCCTCTTAACTGCGGATAATAGTACCGAGTCTGTCCGAGAAGGCTTCACACGCTGCACGAATATGATCTGATGGTATTTTGTCCCACTCTCGATGAAGAACAATCTTTAAGGGGTCGACAGCCTCATATTTTTTTAGTTAATACTTTGATCTGCAGAATGGACCATATGGAAAAATCCATTGGGTTCAAGCCCGGGGAATATGGGGGCCATTGTTGTGAAGAAACGAAGCTGGGAATCTTTTCTTGTAAAAAAACTTAGGGTTTCACGGGCTTTATGTGATGGTGGTGAGTCTTTTTGAAACTTCCGATGGTTTCTATCAAACTTTTTACGTGCCCAAGGTAACAAAGCATCGTTTAAAATCTTTTCACGATAGATTTGTTGATTTACCTTTACGCCCTGTTCAATGAAAATGAGTGAAGAGCGTCCTGTGGCAGTTACCCCGGCCTAAACCATCACTGATGCAGGCGCTTGTTTTCACATAGCGATTCGCAGGTCTAAATTGTCTTTTGATTTGCACTCTAACCAAATACGATCGTTTTGTTTGCTTACATATTGCTGAACCGTATATTTGTTTTCATCAGAAAAGACCAAGCCAAGTTCTCAAGCTTGCCACCAACGTGCAAGTGTTTTAACACCTTTGCTCTTGCTAGGCGAATTGCCTTACGTGCTGGTATTAAATCTTGCACTTTTAGTAATTTGTAAGACTTCAATCTAACTTCATTTTTTAATATGCGCCCTATACTTCGAGCAGACACATTGAGATTTTTCGCCCATTGAACTGCGCTTTGTCGTGGATTACGTTGGATTCTGGCCTTCACCTATCGAACCATTTCTGGCAATGTTGCTGTTTTTGAATGTCCACCTACATGGCGTTTTTTGATGCTACCAATATCATTGTTACGTGTAATGGTCCGATACACAAATCTTTTGTTCACGTGTAAATGTCGTAGCTTATTAACAATGGCTGGTTGCGATCTTCCATCCAAATACAAAGCAATAACACTGTTGCGTTTGAATTCCATTTCGATAACTTTTTTTAACTGCAATGTAAAACAATTTTCTTTTGTAGGCAATGTAAAATAATTTTCTTTTGTAACAACATAACAAACTGACGTTTTTCAAAAAATGAGGGCGCTCTCATAAGCCGTTGCTTGCTACAGTAGCGTGAAGTTGGTAACACTTCGATCGCTGACCCCTGTATACACCTCAATAGGTACCGCGGTGGAATATTTCACAATCACACTAATGCATCTGTATACAATATCAATAAAGGCATAATTGGTGAACGTTGCGCAAGCGCATAAAGTGATCACGTAAACCAGCCGATGACAGGTCGTAAGCCCTGTAGGTGCCTGAGTTCCTGGCTCTTCTATAGTATCCCAACTTCGTCTCTATTGAGATATTATTGTCAATATAAACAATATTTTATTTTTATTTGAAGCGTTCTGTACATATGATTAGTACACTGGCGGGCTTATAGCTTAATGGCAATTTCTTCCAACCAACTATTGTTAATGTATTGTTATCATCTTGAATCATCGTCAAGCATTTGGAACCCATTTTACCATATACATAAAAATAGGATTGAAAGAATCCAAAAGTTATTTATAAAATAGCTAAACTACCGTTTTGGTATTTCAAATGTAAACGACAACTACAGCAGCCTACAAACTTATAATATTATGAGTCTCGAAAACAGAAGAACTCTAACCGATGCTCTATTCCTTTACAAAATAATAAATAATATGCTTAACTGCCCTGAACTAACAAGACTAATTAACTATAGAGTCCCTGCAAGACCCACAAGACAGACTGAACTTTTTAAAATTTCTACCTTCAAAACAAACTCCTTCAAAAATTCATTTATAAACCGAAGTTGCCATGCTTATAACCTCCACTTTTGCTCAATCGACCCTTTCATATTAAATAAAACAAATTTTAAACAACAAATCATAGCAATTCTTCATAATTCCCCTCCGGCTCCTTAATTTCAATACAATATACAAAACTCTCTTCTCACACACACACTCACACACGCACACACATTACACACACACCCTTATACACACACGCACACGTGCTCTAACTTTTATTTATTTTTCTTTTGTATAAATATATTTTTTTTGTACTTATTTGAAGCCACTCGTTGCTGGGGATAGGTCACCCGCACTACCGAATTAGCTAATTCCAAATAACACGAATTTGACTGGGGCCATAAAACTATACCTATATAGTATTCACCTGCGTATAGCCGCGTAAATATTCTTTGGATATTCCACATTTATTTATTTATGTACACGTAGGTGGGTACTGTGTGTGTGTACTGCGTGGAATCTCCAGTAACGAGATGGTTTCAATTAACTTTGTTATTACTCTTAACCAGTGTATAATATAATAATTATATAATGTTCGTCTATAATTGGCTTCATTTAAATGTAAAATGTTCATCTGTAATTTTTTTATATAGCTGTTGACAAACTGTTAAATAAAATAAATAAATAAATAAATAAATAAATAATGTTAAATATACAAAAAAGTGTGTACTATGGCAATAAGTTAATCACAAAACAAAAATAAACAAAGCAGAAAAAAGATAAAAATAAAAAAAAAAAAACAGAAAAGAGAGCACATAAGAACAATTCATAGCAATGATAGGAAAACTAAAGGATTAGGAAAGGAAGAGGAGAGAAAGATGTAATCAGGTGTTGTCAGATAAATATTTTTGCTTTAGCCTTTTCTTGAAGATGTTTAGATATTTACACATTATACGAGTCGAAAGTGAAAAATTAATCGCTCGAACATAATTTTTGACTTTGAAATCCACCAGCAATCAAAATCAATAATGATATTACCGAGAGATGTCACCCATGTTCTCATATTCCACAGACTTCTAGCGTTTCGACTGTCATCCAATTTACCACCACACAGAATATGATTCTTAATACCACTGGGTATACTTTCTCTCTCTGTTTGTGTGTTTTCTCAGTCAGATTTACCTCCATAATGTATATTTTAATATACTAGTATATACAGACATTATGTATTGTGAATATTTCATCATACAATATCATAATATCAAGACTTTGATGTCATATCGAATTACTGTGGTTTCCTCCCGTCAAATTTCATAACCCGAAACGCCTTTATGGTTTTCGTCATTTCGCTCGTAAGAAACAAGGGTTGATTATGAAGTTCACCCGATTTATTAAATTAGAAGCCAAGAGATCTTTCAAACAAATGAATTGATAAAATAGTTCCAAAATTCTCACTTTTTTTCTTGTTTTTCCCAATGTTCCTCCTCCATTCGAATCTTTTACATCCTTGTTTTACCCGAGAATCCAGGATACCAGCATAGAAGACTATTTATCAATTTTTAAACGCTGCGAGATAAGAGTTTATTTATTTCATTTTTGAATTATAAATTAGCTATAAACCACTTGTTTTTTGAGTCACTTCGCGACATGTTTCGGAAGCGCTGTCCTTCCATCGACAGGCGTGTCGAGACTAACATGTTGAATTTGTGTGTGTCTGTCTGTGAAGCGACGGGGGTGGCGGTTGAGGGTTGGTTGGGTTAGTGGGGGGAGGGGGGTATTGTGAAGTGTTTTTGTTTTTGATGGGGAATATATTAAGTATTGGAGAAGTGTTATGAAAGGTATGGTTATTTATAAGTTTTATACCGGAATTTATGTGTTTATGTATTTCGAGCGTTTCGTAGTTGTTAAGTCGATATCCTTTATTCTTACAACAATAATACAACGGTTAATAATATTCAAAGTTTAGCAAACCGACGAACAATGACTGATTTATCTTTTATTTATAATGTTTTAAATAACCATATAGACTCCGCCGATATACTCACACTTATTGACTTTAATATACCTATAAGACGTACAAGACATACACCATTATTTAAATGCAAATATTATAAAACAAATGCTGCAATAAATTCACCAATCAATAGGGCCATGGATGCTTACTCAAGGTATGTGGATATTTTAAACTTGGACATTTTTTACGACTCCCCAAACGAATATCGACGGAAAATATCCCAAATAGATAATTTAGAAAACAATAGCTAACCATGGCCCATCACTCTTAAGTCCACATACTCTCTTTTACACACACACACACCCTCACACACCCTCACACACACACACACACACACACACACACACACACACCCTCACACACAAACACCCCTCACACACACCCTCACACACACATACATATACACACCCTCTCTCTTACATAAGCGGAATAATAATTAAATAAATAAATAATAAAAATACTTAACAACTTACACTACACACACAAACCAAAATGTATTTGACACATGTAACTGACATTAAATTTAGATAATTGATGTATCATATGTATTAATCCATGTAATAAACTATCTAATGTTGTATGTGTTAATTAAAAAATAAAATAAAATAAAATAATGTGGTTAGCAAATTCTGAGAAATTATTGTTGTTTAAGCATCTTCTGTGTTCGTTAATTCTTTTATTTATTCGTTCCTTTATTTATTTATTTATAAAGAGAAAAAAATACCCATCACTCATATACCAACATTTTTTTTAATTTATTTATTTAAAAAAATGGGCAACGTACAATAATACTTTTTTAAACAAATATAATAAATTAGAATAAAAACATAAGTAATTGTAACTTAATCAGCCCACCTTTGATTTCATGTTGCATGTACCTCACTGATGGTAGCAAAACAATTAATTATTCCTGTCTAACGTGGCTCCTGAAATGGGTCCTGGACATACAGAATAAAGTATAAAACATAAAGTATGTAGATCTGTAATCACATTAATTCCCATAGAAGTAACGAAAAAAAATTATCCTGCTCAGAGATTATCATCGAGATGAACGTAGGTAACTAAATATGAAAATCTATGAATATTGAAAAAACATATACTGAAGTATATAGTGTAATTTGTGAGATTCTCTGGAAAGGTGTTTAAAAAATCATCCATATAACATCACTTCCTGAACAGTGCATTCCAGCCATACACAGGTACTATGAGGCTGTATCTGTATTGTATTGTATTGTATATATTTTATTTAGATGTAAAAAAATACAATTTCTTACATCTAGTACAAACGAAAATAAAAAAAAAATAAAAAAATAAACAAATCAACATCGGATGACTAAATGAACACACAAAAAAGACACGTATCTATCAATAACAATAAAACACAAAGTATTAAAAAGGAAACACACTACCACAATAGAAGACATCAAAGAACATGAAAAAAAATAATAACAATAAAGTATCAAAACAAGCAAAACAGATATTATAGTCTTAGAACATAATATATAAACAATAGAAACACACGATTTTTAAATTTTTTTTTCTGTGATTTTTTTTTAAATTTCTATTATGAATGTATGTAGATTGAGATACAATAAAAATAACAGTATGGTCATTAAATTGGTCAATAAAGTTTTGACATACCTACTATGTAAAGCGGTATCTTGAATCCTGCATTAGTTTTCGGTGTATTTGTGAAAAAAATTGGCGCTGGCTTGTTGTTCTAGATGGAGTCAATTATTTTTGTGTTGTTGGCAAGACTTATCATGTTATACCTTTTAAGATATTCACTATATAGGATTTGTTTATTTTTTTTATCATTCCAATATTATAGGAATATTTCGTATAATAAGAACTCCAAATAACACTTGCATACTCAAGTATACAGCGAAATAAAGGGTTGAATAATATTAGTAGGGATTTTTATTTTTATACTTTTTCGTATTCCGGAGAACAAATCTCATGGAACGATAAGATAAAAAAAAGAAGTGTGATAAATCCAAATCTTTTTCTTTCTGTCGATTTGTTCAAGAGAATTTTACTATCTTAACATATCGACAAAGTATCAAGCCAAGATACGCGTAATTTGTATGCAGGGACTATATTTCTCACAGTTTTTCCAACTTCGTAGTCAAAAAACACCAACTAAGTGGCTTCGCAGCATCTAAGTTGGTGTTTTTTGACTTCTTTCTCTATGTGTTCTATGTTTATATGTTCTTTATATGGATTTACTTGGAATTCGGATTAGAACATTTAGTGTGTCTGTGTCCCCCCACTCCTAATAACTTTTGATCCGCTCAATTTACAGAGCTCAAAATTTCAGAAAATATAGATAGTTTTAGGTCTACAAAACGTTTATACTCAGAATTTCGAATTTTTGTTTCAGTCAGGGGTTATCAACTTTTGAATATTTACTTTATTTTTCCATACATCTCAAAAACCATATAAGCTCTAACACTGAAAATTAGTATAAATATAGACAAATACAAAATCTCATATTAGTATTTTTCAAAAAGAGTTTCTCAAATATTTTTTAATAAGAAAACATATTTTATGACTAATTTATGTGTTTGGCTGCCTACATATATTTCCAAAGTATTAAAAATATCTTAAAAAGCCGAAACACTCTATTTTTCTATAAACAATATGAACATTGTATTAGTACATCACAAATTTTTTTTAACAAATTTTATTAATATTTAATTTAGTGACGACATCGTTTCATACAATTTGTAAGAAAATAAGCTCTTACCCTGAAAATTAGTATAAATATAGACAAATACAAAATCTCAAATTAGTATTTTTCAAAAAGAGTTTATCAAACGTTTTTTAATAAGAAAACATTTTTTATGACTAATTTATGTGTTTGGCTGCCTACATATATTTCCAAAGTATTTAAAATATCTTAAAAAGCCGAAACTCTCTATTTTTCTATAAAAAATATGAACATTGTATTAGTACATCACAAATTTTTTTTAACAAATTTTATTAATATTTAATTTAGTGACGACATCGTTTCATACAATTTATAAGAAAATAAGCTCTTACCCTGAAAATTAGTATAAATATAGACAAATACAAAATCTCAAATTAGTATTTTTCAAAAAGAGTTTATCAAACATTTTTTAATAAGAAAACATTTTTTATGACTAATTTATGTGTTTGACTGCCTACATATATTTCCAAAGTATTTAAAATATCTTAAAAAGCCGAAACACTCTATTATTCTATAAAAAATATGAACATTGTATTAGTACATCTCAAACTTTTTTTAACAAATTTTATTAATATTTAATTTAGTGACGACATCGTTTCATACAATTTGTAAGGCAGTAAACACTACACAATAAGTATCTCACTCAATAGTTTGATACCTACTTAATTTACAAACATACATACATCATGCTGTTTTCATATTCTGGGTAGGAAAAACAGACAGACCACCAAACTACATTATCCTGACATATATATACCTACATTTTTCATATAGAAAAAAAAATCTTAAAATATTCACTAATTTGTATTTAAGTGTTTATAGTTTGGTACGTATTCTTCAATAATGCATGATATCGCCATCGACAGTTGTGATCTCATGTGTTACATGTAACTGATTCCATAAAACAATCATGATGTGCTTATTTATAGAAGGATGATAATTTTAGGGCTGGCGTTGTCAGAGCGGTCTTGTTGAAATCTTAACCTCAATCTGGTAAAATCTAAAATCAAACAAGAGTTGCCACACTCCGACATAATGTATATAACAATAATAATATATTACCTTCTTGTGCGGTGTGGTACTCCAATTTGAACCATCACAAATGTGCGTTATCTACATTGTTAATAATTTACAATTGTGTGCGGGATTAATGTTTATGAGTTGAAGGCTTTTCCAAAGTCAAGGATTAATCTCTTCATGACGTTTGATAAGGGAAAATATATACTTATTTACGTTTATAGGTTTAGATACACGACACATTACATAAATACATATAAAAATTATTGAGTTGTATAAGTAGGTAGGTATGTGTGAATATGTGTAGTTTCAAAATGTTACATATATTTAATTAATTAATTATATTTTATTTGATTAGGGGTATACCTACACAGATGAACAGGTTACATTCATTAAAATATATTTGCGAAGTGGTACAATCTATAGATAGGCCTGCCATCCAATTATTGTTGTATATTGTATGTATATGTATATGTATTGTACTGTGGGTCTCCACGGGTGTACAGCTGAGCAATAGCCTATTTGTTGCAAAATAATGCAAAACATGTATAATTGTTTGTTTTTCTTTTCTCATTTATATGCAAGAAATAAATTATTATTTATTTATTTATTTATTATTATTATATTTTATTTAGATGTAAAAAAATACAATTTCTTACATCAAGTATAAACAAAAATAAAAAAAAAATATTAAAAAAAACAAATCATCATCGGATGACTATATGAACAACCAAGCATATAAAACACAAAATAAAAACACAAGGAAAGCACACTACCACAACAGAAGACATCAAACAACATGAAAAAAAAACAATAATATAATAATGTAGTATCAAAACAAGCAAAATAGATATTATAGAATCTTAGAACATAATATATAAACAATAGAAACACACGATTTTTAAAAAAACTTTTGTTTAATGTATTCATTATGTATATCCACTATTATTTATATTCAACACAACTATCTCACATAGCCTTTCAATATACTCTCAATGGTAAACCTATTTCTTCCGGTGACAACGTTAGAGACCTTGGTGTTTTTTTGGACACCAAACTTAGGTTTAATTCACACATTGCCTTTATTATATGTAGATAAGGCCTACAGAATGCTTGGATATTTATTCAGAACCAGCAAACCATTCACAAACTTGAGAACACTCAAATTTCTTTATTTTTCCCTGGTTCGCCCTATCCTGGAATACGCATCTTCTGTCTGGTCGTCTCCCCATTATGCAACACATATAAACCGTATCGAAAGGATACAAAATATTATATTTATTAAACACCTTAACCCTTAATTAGGCGCATGGGGTCATGACAATTTCAAATTGAAAAAAATATATCTTAAAGTGTTTGGAACGCGATAGCGCTCATTCTAGCTTCCTACCTCCCCGCGGGGTATGCAAAACAGTTGCGGTTGGAAAATAAACGCGTACGCACATGTCGCTGGTCTCTTAGGTGCTGACCCCATGCGACCAATTACGTTACAAGTTTTGGCGAAAGGTAAGTATTCATTTTTGTTTCTTTTACGTATATCTATTTATTTATTGTTACTCATGTTTGTGCATTATTGTAATGCATATTTAATTTATATATTTTTGTCTTTATTTCTGTAATTTATTCCTTTTTTTGTTTTAAAACTTCAATATGAGTCATTGCTGTATCGAATACTGATAAGAGTAGCACACATAATAAGGCGGATATTTTGAAAAAAACTAGCGGAGGAACTAGTGGAAGATTACCAGAAAAGTCGCATTCAACAGTGTGCTATCCCTTCTTCGACAAAAAAGCGGCTCCGTGAGGTTCACGATATACAGGAAGTTATGCATCAATTAAATTCAACTAAGTTCTATTCCCAGCAGAGGAGAAATTTATTTAAAATAATTTCTCACGCAAATATTGCTTCTCTGGGCTGGAAACACTGATTATTTGGAAGAAATTACCATACGGCAATAAACTTGCCACTTGCGCAGGGTGCAAGGAAGTGTTTATTATTATTATTAACTCCTGAGCGCGGTCGCTGTTCGTCAAGACAAAAAGTGCAAAATAAATGCCATAAGTGTGGTAAACTTGTTTGTCAGCAATACTTCAGGGCTTACTGCAATGGATGCAGAATAGATGAACCTGGTAATAAATCTGAATAAGTTGATCTCTGCTTTACCAAAAATACATAGTTTGAAGAGGAATTAGAAGTTGTTTTGTGTTTTTAATTGTTTAAAGTCAAATTTATGTTTTTGTTTCTTTATCATGATTATAATAAAGCATTTAAATATTTTTGATAATACATACTTCGTTTTATTTATTTCTTCCACTCCATTTTCATTTATGTCTTTGGGGTCAGTAGTGAACCCATGCGACTACTTGTGTGATTTTCTTCATGCGCCTAATTAAGGGTTAACCGTAAAGCATTTCTTGATTTCCCGTCGTATCGTGAGGCAAGGATTTACCATTGCATTGATTCACTCGACAACAGACGTACTGTATCTGATATGATGCTTCTCCACAATATTATTCCAACTGTCGATTTGTTCAGGAGAACTTTGTTCTCTTAACATATCGACAATGTATCAAGCCAGAATACGCGAGAATTGTATGGAGAGGTCTACTTTTTTCACGGCTTTTCCAACTTTGAAGTCAAAAAACACCAACTTAGAGGCTTCGCAGCATATATGTTCCATACACGGATTTACTCAGAATTCGGAGTAGAACATTTCGTGTGTCTGTGTGTGTGTGGGTGTGTGTGTGTCTGTGTGTGTGTGTCTGTGTGTGTGTATGTCTGTGTGTGTGTCCGTCCCCCCCTTATAACTTTTGATCCGCTCAATTTACAGAGCCTAAAATTTCAGAATATATAAACAGTTACAGGCCTACAAAACTTTTATACTCGGAATTTTGAATTTTTGTTTCAGTCAGGGGTTATCAACTTTTGAATTTTTGTTTTATTTTTCCCTATATCTCAGAAACCATAAAAGCTAGAACGCTGAAAATTGGTATAAACATAGACAAATACAAAATCTCAAATTCATTTTTTCAAAAAAATTCCAGAGTTTCTCAAACATTTTTTATTAAGAAAAGTATTTTTTTTATGATAAATTTATGAGTTTAACTGCCAATATTTCCATTTTTTTTTAAAATATCGAAAAAAGCCGAAACACCCCAACTAGATAATTTAATTTTATATAAAAAATATTAACATTGTAGCAGTACATCTCAAATTTTTTTTAACAATTTTTATAAAAATTGAATTTAGTGACGACATCGCTTCATACAATTTGTATGGTAGTCACCTATACACAACATCAAAGAAGACTTAATAGTTTGATACTTCATCTCTAAACATACAATATACATATACCATCATGCTGTTTTCATATTCCGGGTAGGAAAAATAGACTGACCTCCATACTATCCTATCTTGACTACCTAGGTACATGTGTTGTATAGAAAACTAAATATCATAAAATAATAAATAATTTGTATTTATGGGTTTGGTACTTATTCTTCAACTATACATACTATCGCTGTCGACAGTTGGATCTCATGTGTTACATGCAACTAGTAATAATAAAATTGATTCTCCTGCTCTCTTAAATTATATATCTTTCAACATCCCTACCTACCCGTAGACACTAGACACACTCCTCTTTTCCGTCTTACCACTCAACACACCAACTATGCTCAACATGCAACAATCTACACCATAATCTGTAATACATACAATAGGCATTTCCAAGAGATCGACATATTCTTACTTAACGCCCCCACATTTAAAAAATATATCAAACATAAAATTTCATCCTCATAATCAAATTCAACACTTAATATACTGACACATTTATATATGCAATTTCACACATCATTCACACAATATCTCACCATAATATGTAACCATTCCTAATGTATCTTATTAATATACTACAATAACTTCAGCGACAACCTGTAATTGGCTTTATTATTAATCAAATCATCTTTGTTTTATATAATTTATTATATGCTGTATGTTGTCCTCTAAATAAATAAATAAATAAACAACAGAAGAGAAAAAAAATGTAAATAAATAATGATTAGGAGATGGTTTAGAATAGTGGGATAGGAAAGTGACGGGGAATGTCAGAGGATAACTAAAAGAGGGAGAGCATATTAAGTTGTACTGTAGGTATTCATACGATAAAAGAAAACAAAACATCTATCTATTGTTATCTCGGATCATGTTGGTTAATTCCTTCATATACCTGCTATATGGAGTATGATGTTAATATGAGTATGTATTTGACGTTATTTTTATTAGCAAACTCTTTAACATCTCAATAGAGACCAAGTTGGGATATTATAGAAGAACCAGGAACTCAAGGCACCTATAGGTCTTACGATCTGTCATCGGCTGGTTTAAGTGATCACTTTATGCGCTTGTGCAACGTTCACCAATTATGACTTCTTATTGAGCTCCCTTATCGATGTAATTTTTTTTAAATTACTATTTATTTGAATAATGTGTAACAATTCACCTCAAAAAAAGACTTTATAACTATTGCCGTCTATGAAGTAACGAAGAAACTTTTTTGTGAGGCCATCTATTGAGAAATTGGTTTATTTGTAAAAAAATGAAAGCAACAGTCCTTATAAATGAGATGACGGTGTCTCTCACAGATGTCACTCCTGAACTGCGCCAGAAATATTATTTCTTTTTTGGCTTGTTTACCTACTTGTACCAATGTGTATGTTGATCGAATATTTTTTTAATTGTAATAAATGTAAATTTGATTGCAGAAACACATCTAAATACTCAGCGCATGCTTGCTGTCGTAGAATAACATTTGCTAACTGTCAAAAAGTAGTTGATCGCAATGAACCTTAGGAGTGGTTTTATAATATAAATACGAGATGTTTCCGATGGATGATGATTTTAACGACTTTGTCAAATATGTATTTGGTTATTTTGTCAAATCAAATACCAAATAGAGTGTCCAGCACAAATTCGTTGAAATTTCAGAAGAATCGTGATAATATAGCTGTCAGTGTTAGCTTGGTTACATAATTATGTTTGTGTTTTTATGACAGAAAAAAACATTTTAAACGTTATTTTAAACTTATAGAAAACTATCTATGTATCTCTTTTCTTCGTACACAATAATGTGAAATTCTACGCCATCGACCTAAGTTTGGCGTAGTATTTAGTAAGTGATGTCTCTGCAATGCAATTGCTTACTTAAGGATTCTAAATACTACAGTGAAATTAGGAGTTAGTACTTAGTTACCTACGACTATGAATTTGTATTCTAGTCAGCCGAAACGGTCGTCCTATTGAAAGTCAAATATATGTGTAGAATTACAATATCATTTCAAATCTCGTAAAATTGAGTTCTACACCATAAATACCGTCAACATTTACAATAGGTATAATATATAGTATGGGATATATTTACTGACACCATAATTAAGTATTTTATCAACCTGTAACTAATAGATAGAAATATTTGGGCATTCTCGACTATATCTTTGCTAAATAAAATTAAATTAAAATAATATAAACTATACATGACCTAGAAACCCGGGCAAGAGAAATGTTGGTAGGCCTCTAACCAGGTGGTCTGACGATATCAGAAGAGTAGCTGGAGGCGGATGGATGCGGTCTGCCCAGGATAGGGATGTGTGGAGGTCTCAAGGGGAGGCCTATGTCCATTACTGGATGAAAGAGGGCTGACGAAGAAGGAGAAGAAACATGACCATACCATAGATTGCAATGGGGGACGAAAAAGTTTGTCTAATAATTTTTAATTATTGATTTAATTTATTTGTATAAATTTATTCACATAATAAAACAATTTACAAATATACCTACATATTTATATAATAAACACAAAAATATTTTATTTATATTACCCTCAAAAAAGAGTTTTAACTTGTGCTTGGGGGGAGGGGATTCTTATAAAAACCAAAAATTAATTAATTTATATAATATTTCTTGTTGGGCAACCAACAGGTCTGTGTCAAATATTAATTTAACACGCACCCAATAACAAGTTTCCACATTCTGGAGACTGATATTAATGGTCTCAGATCCAGACTGAAAACGCAATTAAAAGCTGTGTCTCCACCGGGAATCAAACCCGGGACCTTTGGATCAGCAGTCAGATACCCAACCAACTGAGCCACGTAGATCGACAAATCATTCTTGAGCGTACTATATAGAGCGCGCAGATATTTTACTAAGACCCAGATCTGTATACTCTACAAAGCGCAAATACGCCCAATTATTGAATATGGCAGTCACCTCTGGAGTGGCGCCCCCCAATACCTACTGAATACCCTCGACGCTGTCCAAAGGCGTGCTATACGTCTGATTGATGATCCATCACTGACTGATGGATTGCAATCACTAGAACACAGACGCAGAGTCGGTATTTTAAGTTTATTCTATAGATACTACCACGGGAATTGCTCAGAAGAACTTGAATCTTTGGTCCCTCCTCCACCCACTCGCAACAGAGTCACTCGCTTCACTCAATCGCAGCATCCATTCACAGTGGACCTTCAACATATACGAACAAGTCGCTTCTCGAACTCCTTTATTAACCCAGCAGCCCGACTGTGGAACGATCTTCCGAATTCTGTGTTTCCATCTTCGTACAACCCGGGTCTTTTTAAAATCCGAATTAATAAACTCTTTTCTAGATTGCAAACCCCTCCCAACGCTACGTAGTGCGCTTCTTCGGAAGAGTAAAATGGACCCAAATCCTAATAGCTGGCGTCCCCTACGTAGACATGTCAAAAAAAAAAAAAATTATTATGTATCATCATAATTAATCAAAATAGTAAACCTTCAGTTAAGGAACATAGGAAATTTGTGAGTTATAGTTGTGTAAATACGTAGGTAGTTATATAAGTTTATCAGTATGTTGGTATTATGATATCTGCATTATATACATACTATGATTGTTTAAGAAGCAAGTAGAATGGGTAATTACTTGTTGGCATAGCATGTTACCCTATGTTATTGGTAGCTACATCTTATTCTATAAATATTTGAGATTGTCAAATTGACGTGTCTGTTAATTCTTATAAACCAATGCTTAAATTGAGATTGACTAAAGCATATTGTTTCATTTAAATAAAGACATGTCATCGTGTGACTTACATAATTAAGAGTATAATTTGTGAGTTCTTATGACATTCACCAATTGTGACTTCTTTTGTGATTTCATATCAATGTTAAAATTAAAAAAAATGTTTTACAACTACCATCTGTGTGAGGTGATCCGAAGCGATAATTATTTACTGATTACCATATCAAATTTTTCGCTTAAAACAGTATGTTGAAAGACTTTTTAAATGTAGATAACACTACAATCAATTCAACAGAAGAAATTCATTATTTAAAATATCCCTTAAATTACATTATCATGTATAACCTGGGTAACCTATATATAGAAAAAAATATTCATTTTGCAACCTGACAACATTGCGAAATATGAGTTTTTCCCTATAAAATATGACTTTTTTACATAATAATTACAGAAGGTGAAGGAAACTGATTTGATTTTCAAGTTTTTTTATATATTCAACGCATAAAAACTTTGTACCGGCATATGTGAATGTAGAAAAGCTAGGTTTGCATTATTGGTAGTAAAAAAATATATCGCATATAAAGGTATACCTCAGTATATTAAGATAGTGCGAACTCGCCATGTGTGTTTGAAAGTAGTGGATTTTAATTAAACATGGGTACCAAATATATGTACCTATATTTAAAGGTGAAATATTTGAACTGTATATCCTGTATTTTGAGGAATTTTTAGTGAGTGGCCTGAGAAAACTAACTTTAGCTGTAAATGGAAGCGATATTTATGGGCATAAAGAAAATTTATCAAAAAAATTATGATTTTCTTCTCTATGTAGATGTGGATCTGTTTTTCTTGCAAAAGCTACTCTAGGAAATTTTAGAACAAGTTGTCCCTCCATTTCTTTGGCGATCTTCCGGGAAAGCAAAGACCTGGTGGTATAGGTATCATTGCCGCAAGACGGGGTTCAAATATGGGGTTCAGGACCGATTCATCTCGTTTATATGGTCCCTCCAAAGTTCTGGCTCGTCTCCACCGTACGTTTAAATCATCAAACTGTCGATTTGTTCAAGATAATTCATTTCTCTTTACAGATCGACAAAGTTTCAAGCCATGATCCGCAAGATTGTATGGCCAGGTCTTTGAAGTTAAAACACCAACTTGGACACTTCGCAGCAAATATTATGTAACATCATAATATACATGAACGTGGAAATTGGATTATAACATTTAGTGTGTGTGTGTCGGTCCCTTCTTATAACTTTTTATCCGCTCAGTGCACAGAGCCTAAAATTTCAGAAAATATAGAAAATTTTAGGCCTCCAAAACTTTTATATTCAGAACTTCAATTTTTTCTTTAAGTCAGGGGTGACTTAAAAAAATTGAATTTTTACTTTATATTTCCATGTATCTCTGAAACCAAAAAAGCTAGAACGCTGAAAACTAGTATCAATATATTGCATACCATCACGCCATTTCCCTATTTGGGGTAGGCAGAGAGAACCGAACGCCAGACTCCTCTCTCTTGACATACATTCCTCGCTTCATTCACGTCCATACATCGTCTCATACACGCTCTTCTATTATTATTACTTCTAACATCACCATCTTTCAAAATCCCATTTATGTGATCGTGCCAACTTTTTCTTGGTCGACCTCTACTTTTCGTTCCTCTTTTATCAGCCTTGTATACTTTTTTTGTCAGACGGTCATCACTCATTCTTTCTATGTGGCCGAACCACCTTAGGGTATTTATTTTCATCTTACTTACGATTATTTCTTTCAATCATACATTCTCGTCTAATATTATCTATATATCTACTTATCTATATTGATACGCGTGATACTATTAGACGAGTATCAATATAGATAAGTACAATATCTAAAATTAAGTTTAATGAAAAAGTTCAAGGGTTTCTCTTTCTTCGTTTATTAAGATAAACATTTTTAATCACAAATTTATGTGTTTAACTACCTATATTTCATTTTTTTATTTTTACATCACCGTATCATCCCAACAAGATCATTTATAAACTGACCTCCACACTAGTTTCGTATGGAAAACAAAACATCATAAAATATTGAGTAATTTGTATTTACAGGTTTATAGCATTGTATGTATGTATTCTACAACTATACATACTTACTAAAACTATACTTAAACTTCTTTTGAGCAGCAAAGTTACTACTATAAGGCTCCAATATTCTTCCCGACTATCTAAAATCAATCAATTCTTCTCAAAAAAAAAAAAATCAAGTTGTTTGTATTGTCTGAGGATGGCAAAAGTATTATTACATCGTTAACCTTCCTAAGTTGAAATATATGTTTTTTTTTCTTTTTGATTTTTATTTGCAATACTCATGGTTACCCTACATATTTTATTTTATTGTTTATCATTTATATTATTTAAAAAATATTGTTTCAAGTGGTTTATAAGTACCTAAATGGCGACATTAGTGATATGTTGTTTTGTATAATATTATTTTTGTGTCATTTATGTCTGTCAAAAATGTGAATTTTTTTAACCTCGATACAGGTTTATCCTAGTGAAGTTGAATACATTATTTCATATTAATTGTACTCAATAATTTGTAAGATTCAAATAAATATATGCAACATTGACAGTTGGATCTCATGTGTTATTTGCAACTAGTCTTTTTATCGACAAATATTTATTAAAAAAATTATCATGCAACTCCGGGTATTTGAGACAGAATAATTTATCTGAGATGTGACTGTCTATACATCATATACCATATACCGGAAGTTCAAGATTAAATGTCTCAGTTCGTAGATGTTATATTAACATTGATGAACAATGTGTTTAGTTAACTGACATCAACTACTAGAACTGGTAGAACGGTTACTGTTAAATTCAACAACAATATTATTTGTATTAATTATTATTGTTATTACAATTGTATGTATTTACTACATTAATTATTAACATTTCGATTGTTTCGAAGTGATGTTCCATTGGAGTCCACGTTTTAACCTGTCGGTGGTTGAAGAGGTACGTCTGTTTTTACATAATATTATCTTACTTGTAACAAGATGAATAGTCATATCATTATATGACAATGCTTCAAAAATGACCAGTTTTTTCAGACCTTTTCATCAAAAAAGTGTGTCAAAATCATGAAAAATCTCAAATTCACATTATCACAAAATATTTGATGTATGCATCGTAGTTAAAGCAACTCCGTCCAATATTAGTGTTTTGTGAGTAGTTTGTGTAACGTCGGTCGACATAGAACAAAAACCGAGATATGAACTAAATTATTAACTAGAAGTATGAACTTAAAAACTTATATTATATGCATATCTACATATATACGTAACTTCCGGACATTCACGAAAACAATATTATCAAACTGTATTTAAAAATTGCAAACTGGAAAAGATTTTCTATAATATTTAACTGGTGTAGCGCAGCGCATGTATATAAAACATATTACATAGATTTTTCGCCTTTTCTTATTGGAATTTCAGGATGAATCTTTACTGGTTATAACATTTTCTATACAATATTATCATATGGTATCATCCAAGATAAAGAAAGTATAGAGTTTTGCACACTCTCCGAAACAAAACATAATTTTATCAAAGTAAAATAAGAGGTTTGGGACAAATTAATTACCAGAAATAATTCTTTAATATTAAAATTGCTATTGTCGAGCGAGTGTAACCAGTAATTGGTGTAAAGAAAATAATCCATTCATATCCATTCCTGTGCATAAGACAGAATTTAAAAGTTCGTCGTTCGAAGTTAAATCAGCAAGACCCTTGATTAGTCTAAGTCCGGATATTGCGTCGTCTAACTCACTATGAATTTTCATGAAAAAAAAAAACTAAAGAAGGAATATTTTTCCCTAAACACATGTTCCTGATTTCCTGTCCTTGTTCTTTCCCGATCCTTTTTCGGCTATGATGTTTTTTTTTTGTTTTTGATCTTAGTGTAATATATGTTTTCTTTGTTTTTTTTTTGGAATTTCATTCTTTTATTGTTACAATTTTGTCACACTTAGTAATCTGGTTGTTTGGAAGAAATTGTCCAATGGCAATAAGCCCGCCAGTGTGCATTGTATTTGTTTATTTTATGCACAAAAAGATTAATAAATAAATATGTTCGTCTAGAAGTATAAGCTTCACGTTTGTAAGGGTCAGTTTATTTATTTATTTTATTTATTTATTATATAAAATACAATTTTTCCTTATATCTAGTAACAATTTTTTTTTATGCATCATAATATATTTAACTTATATTAAGTTACATAATAGTTACCAGATATTTTACTTTTGTCATAAACTGCCTCACAAGGTAAAACCTGTTCTGAGACAGTGTATTCCATTTTAAAAGATCCATTCACAATGAAACTGCGATCGTTGTTAGCCGCTTTATAAACTCTCCAATTCTTTGAAGGATTCTTTGATCCATATGACACGTTTATCCTTGATAAAAACTCCTAAACTGAGTTCTTGTTCAACTTGAAAATGATTCTTTACCAATGGTGTAGAAAACATCAGGTGATGGGTATTTGATGATGTTAGGTAGTGGACTGTATTATAAAAGATCTCACCGATGCTTCTCTATTCCTGGTTCACTGATTATTTCCTTTCTGTGCACACATCCACACGGGGTGGTCTTCAAACTTGTACTGAACTTTGTTTAATATTTCTCTTATTGTCACCCTAAATTATTGCGACCAACTTTCCAAGTGACAATTCTCAAACGCATCGGTAAGGGGACAATGGCAAGGAAAGGATTCACGGAAATATGCTTCTAAAAATGGTGAATTTTAATAATACATTTTCAAACTTTATTTTCAGAGTTCGAGCAATAAAAATGCAGGCAAAAACGACTGACAATGATGCTGAGTACAGCGCGATTCCAGGAACTGACAAAGAAGAGATGTCCAGGTCTGATTTGGATGACATCAAACTATACAAGAGACGATGGTTAGTTCTCGGAGTCTTTGTCCTATACTCGTCCAGCAATTTCATGCAGTGGTTCCAGTACTCAATCATCAGCAACGTAGTTGAAAGATACTACGAAGTCAGTTCCTGGTCTGTAAAGTTGACTTCTATGATTTTTATGCTGACATACTTACCCTTGGCTTTTCCTGTGTCTTACTTCATGGATAAGATTGTACGTCACAAAACTTTTTTTTTTAAATGAATATGTCCTTGTTAAACAAGTACATATACATCTTCCTACGTTCCCTAAAATAATCAAATAAATTAGTATTACAATTAATTATATTTACAATTGATAAAATAATAATTGATATTGTGCAGATAAAGAAATAAATAAATTAATTAAGGGGGAGACTGCTGCCAACGTACCTATTTTTCAATTTGATATACCATCATTATTTCTAAACAAATCGTTGTGAAAAAAATAATTTAGTTAGTTTGGGTATTAATAAAGAAAAAATACTTTTTAATAATGTTCTGTATAAATTCTTGTAGAAAAATAATGGCATACCCCGATTTTCAACGTTAATCTTATATTTTTAATAAACCATTAGGCGTAGAGCAATATATTTTTTTAAACCTAAAAAACATTTCTTTTTCATTCAGCGCTATTACGAAATCATAGTTTTTTTGGTTTATTTACTTAACCTGATGCATTAATGCAACGTCACAACATATTTTTCCAGATATTCTGTTCATCTTAAATTTAAAAAAATATCTATTGCTCTATACCTTATAGTTTTTAAGAATTTTAAGAGAAATGTTGAAAACCGGGGTATACTTATTATTTCTCTATAAGAATTCACACAGAACATAATTAAAAAGTAAAGAAATATTTTTCTTTGTTAATACTCCAACTATTTTTTTTTCAAAACGATTTGATCAGTAATAATGATGAAATATCAAATTAAAAAAAAAAAAAATTAAAATAGGTACGTTGGTCAGCAGGCGCCCTCTTGAGAATAGGTATATTTCTTCAGATGAGACACTCGGTTGTGAGAAAATATTACTATCACAAGAGACTTCATCAATTTTAAAATAAAATATTAATTGTCAATATGATTCCTTTGCGATAGTTTTAATAGAGTTGATAATTTATCATTTCAGGATCTTAAAGCATCAGCAGTTATAGGATCTTTGGGAACGTCGATTGGATCATGGATCAAAGTATTATCAGTGGATCAGTCAAGATTTCCAGTGACATTTGTTGGGCAGGCCATCATTGCTTTGTCCCAACTCTTCATCATCAACGTACCACCGAAGATTGCTGCTGTATGGTTCGGCCAGGAAGAGGTAAATTTTTCGAATACTATTTTAGTACTAGTTGCATGTAATGTATGAGATCCAACTGTCGATGGCTATGGTATATATAATTGAAGAGTACATACCAAATTATAAACACAATTAATAAATATTCAGTTGGATAATATCATCAACTCTGGTTGATTGGAAGAAATTGTCGTTTTGGCAATAAACCCGCTATCGTAAAAATTATGTGTGCAAGAAGATAAATAAAAAGTCATAATCTAATCTTTATATACACTCAATCATAATAACTAATTATGTTCAAAGTTTAATATGAAATTGTCATTAATTGTTGTATGAGTAATATAATAACTTAGATCATCCAAATCTTAAAGTTTTCTAAAGCCTGAATCTTATCTTATTGAATTTCATGACTAGCCCTGCTGTTATCAAAATTTATCATGCAGGTGCCTACATATACATCATATAAATTTCGTTAATATATTTTTGTGTATACGGAGTGTTCTTTGCCTACAGCCCGAACAGAAAGATCGATTAACTTCATAAAAACATCAAGGGCTTTATGGTTTGGAACATTCCGTTCCTCACAAAATAACTTCTGTGATTGAAACGGTTGCTTCGAGACCAGTCGTATCAAAAAATCGTGATTTCGTCGAAATTTTCCAACTCTACTAAGCTACTAAGCACCATAGGAAATCTACTAAGCACCATAGAATATGCAATCTCGAAAACAGACGAACAATTATAAACATAATGCATGCAGACAAAATTATTCACAACCGTGTAGGCTCACCTAACATACTTTCAAAATAAAAAAAAATTATGTCCACCGACGTTGCACAAACTACTCACAGAACAATTACATTAGACGGAGTTGCTCCATATACAATATATTCCAACTGTCGATTCGTTCATGAGAATTCATTTCTCTTAATGAATCAACATTATTAAGCCAAGATGCGTGTACGAAGGAAAATTTTGAATGGTGTAGTGGACTTTTTGCATGCTAATAACACCAACTAGAGGCCTCACAGCATATATGTTCCCAAACATGGATTTTCTCAGAATTCGGAGTAGAACATTTTATGTGAGTTTTGTGTGTGTGTGTGTGTGTGTGTGTGTGTGTGTGTGTGTGTGTGTGTCTGTGTGTGTGTCTGTGTGTGTCTGTGTATGTGTGTGTATGTCTGTCCCCCCATTATAACTTTTGATCCGCTTAATTTACAGAGCCCAAATTTTTAGAATATATAAACAGTTATAGGCCTACAAAACTTTTATACTCAGAAGTGTGAATTTTTGTTTCAGTCAGGGGTTATCAACTTTTGAAATTTTGATTTATTTTTCCATATATCTCAGAAACCGTAAAATCTAGAACGCTGAAAATTGGTATAAACATAGACAAATACAAAATCTCAAATTAGTTTTTTTAAAAAAATTCCAGGGTTTCTCGAACATTTTTTATTTAGAAAAATATTTTTTTATGATAAATTTATGAGTTTAACTGCATATATTTCAACACGATCAGTGGAATTTAACACGTAGGGTATTCCTGTGGTTATTTAAATTGCCCATAAACAGATCCATATCGTTAGCATATTCATTACTTAACCTCTGAATTCTGTTCAATGCAGAATTGTGATGCGCTAGTGTGTGGGAATTGTCACAATAAAATTGGTTTGTATCGCGAGTACCCACACGCGGTACATGAAAGTTGATGCGCATCAGTATGTCAGGGCTGTCTAAGTGTCTACGCTATGCATAATAATTTTAAACAAGAAAAACAAATCGGTGAGTTTACGCCTATATGAAAGTTTTAACAAATGCATTGATCTTTCGATTGGTATACCCATTTTAAAATTTACAAAACGGAGAAATTTATGCTGATTTTTTCTATAGAGTCCGAATGGACTCGATAAATATAAAAATAATACAGAATTTTATGTTCATATTTTAATGATGTATCCTCCTGGAACATTTTGCTAGTACATACTAGCTTATTTTAAACTGTCCAATTTGTACTATTGTTGCATAAATCCATTATTGTTATTCTGTATTTTGTATGTAGGTATACGTATGGATTTGAATAAATAAATACGGAACCGACCATACTAAATTAGAAAACTTCATTGAAATCGTTTTCGGAAATTAGCGTGTACGAACATCGTGACACGGAATTTTTATATATTTAGATTACTTTCAGGTCATTTCGAAAGATAATTTTAATCGCACTTATAACTGTTATTGAATTCGTAAAAATATCAATATGTTTACTTTATAACAAAAGAATTAATCAAATGATAAAACTAATTAAAGATTGTATGCGTATATTGTTTTTATATACTAAAAATATTTCGTAGTCTTTTAAAGTATCCGTGGAATAATATAGTATAGAGAAAAATATTTTTAAAAATCAGGTGTTTATTTTGGAAGTGTAAAAGAACTAATGAAAATGTACCTATATAATATAAATAAACAAAAATATCTGTAAAAACAAGTGCTGGTAACAAAAGTGTACTAAAAATAATATCAATGTGAAATTATAAATATAAAACAAAAACAAATAACATAAAATGCATTATGGTTTTGTTGTTTTTGTTATAAATAAGTTAAATTATTTGATTCTTCGTATCGATAACTCATTAAAACCTAGTTTATCAATTTAATTAAATTAAAAACCGAGTAAATTGTAAAAAAAATATATTTTATTTAATTAAATATGCCACAAAGGTAGCTCCGAAAATATTAATAACAATACAATGATACAAATAATATATTGATACATATTTGAAAATTTTACTTTGATTTTGGATACAAAAGCCATTTTATTTCATTTGGTAGAACAAAACAACTAAGTCTGCTGTGAAAAGTAGTTGTTTTAAGTTCGTTGTTTGTCGTGATTGTTTTTCTGTCTGCCATTCTTTGAGTACGGCAAAATATAAAAAAATCCGTTGAATGCGTATTTCATAAAAATATGACCGATCAAAAGTTATGTTTGTGAACGAAACATTCAATAAACACAATGGACAAGGATGAAGATAAATTCGGGAGAGAAGTCGATTTAGGAAACAAAGAATGGCCTCAGTGGTTGCTTGTTCTTTCTGGTAAGTTAATAAACTATTGATTGTATTTATTTATTAATTTAATTTAATCAAAATATAATCATGTTTGGCGGGGCGAAATTTTGTTTAAGCAACTTTCTATAGCACCTACATATTTGTTTATTTATATAGGGGGTTACATACAGTCTTATAAAATATATATCATCACGTTTTTATTTCTAAAGGGGGGGGGGAATAATGATCACTCGATATCAATCTTATTGCATATCAACAACCATAAATAAGAACTTGTTGTGAAAATATAAAAGAGTTAAGTCCTTTATATGAGAAATATATTCGGACAATATGCACAATATTTGTGAGAGAAACGACTTATTATATTTTTAGTGCGGATTTGTATACTTTCGATTGTAAAATGTTTATTTTTTTTATATATATTTTTTGATCATTTTAAATTTATATTACGCAGCTTCTAAAGTGTATTTTGTATTTTTTTTTTATTTTATATTATGGTTTATTTTGAGTCTGCGTGTATATCTTTTTTTATGTTTGCTTACTTATATTATTCTTTTTATTTATGATTTGATTGTTTTACTATGTAGGTTTATCTGTTTTTTTTATCCTATGTATTTTTTTCATAAGTATATGTTTTCTGTATGTAAAGGCAATTTATACCGTATATAAGTATAAATAAATAAAAAACAAACTATATACGATTTTTTTGATGAATCATAAAATACAATGTTTTTTTTTATCTTTTTTAACAGATTTTTAATTATCTCAATAGATACGAAGTTGGAATATTTACTGTAGGAGAATCGGGAAATCAAGGCACCTACAGGGCTAACGTCCCGTCATCGGATGGTTAACGAGATCACTTTATGCGCTTGCGCAACGTTCACCAATTATGCTCACGTAAGTGATCACGTAAACCAGCCGATGACAGGTCGTAAGCCCTGTAGGTGCCTTGATTTCCCGGTTCTCCTACAGTAAATATTCCAACTTCGTCTCTATTGAGATAATTAAAAATCTGTTAAAAAATATCTTTGACTCCCGACAGGGAAAAAAATCCAATGTTTGCGCATATTATGCAATAATCATAATATTCGGGTTTTTTTATCATTGAAGGACATTTGTTTCAACCGATTAAGCCTGAAAAATTGATTACATATTTGATTTGAACCGCCACGCCATATTAGTGCAAAACAACATCAAATAAAAAAGTTAATTATTTCCATGTTCGATATATTACTGTTGAGAGAAAGGTCTCGCGTTCGATTCCCGGGTTAGACACAGTTTTAAATTGTAATTTCAGTCTGGATCTGTGAGACGATAAATATCGTAAATCTCCAGAATGTGGCGATTTGTTATTGGGTTTTAAATTAATACAATATTATTTTCTCCATTAGACACCTTTTTAGATCCAAAAAATCTACGTAATTTGATGACAATCTCGTCAAAATATATTAAAACAATTAATTTACTGTTTAAAATATATAATGAAATATTTAATTAATTTTTGCATTGCATCTTGGAAAACTTACAGGTACTATGACAAATATATATATTTAACACGCACCCAATAACAAGTATTATTCTGGAGACTTTATGATTTTAATCGTTTCACAGATCCAGATAAAATATAATTAAAAACTGTGTCTCCATCGGGAAGTGAACACCCAACCAGATCCAGAAGTCGGATATCCATTCATCCATCCAAAAGACGGGATATCTAACCAACTGAGCCATAAAGACCGATTACTGTCAATCGAATATTTTATTATTTATCGCAGAATATGTATATAATATATTGGTTTTTTATCTCTGCTGCGAGTCAATGACATTCTCCTGTAATATTCCACCTTCGTCTCTATTAAGATATTAAATTGTGAAAAAATATAAAATTATTATGTTTGGTTTTTCAGCATCGTTGAGTTTCTTCGTGGCCGGAGTATGTTTTGCTTGGTCATCACCATCTTTGGCCATTCTGCAGTCCGATGAAACACCATTTCCAGTCAACAATGACGAAGCTTCGTGGATCGCATCTTTTCTCTTCATTGGAGCAGCCGTGGGACCTCTCGCTGGATCGTCTTTATCGAGATACGTTGGACCGAAGAGGGCCACACTCATATCTGCATTCCCATACCTCGCTGGATTCGTCCTGATCATATTTGCAACAAACCCGATCTGGCTATACATCTCGAGGTTCTTGTCTGGATTTGGGTCCGGCTTTGGACAAACAGCTACGCCGATATACGTGTCAGAAATATCGGAAAACAGAAATCGAGGAGCACTTCTCTCTTTCTTCTCCTTCAGCATGGGAATCGGAGTCCTTTTCATCGTGTTTGTCGCGCCCTATTTACAAATACACGTCATGGCTGAAATCCTTTCCATATTTCCTGTACTGCTCTTCGTGACTATTTTACTAATGCCCGACTCTCCGTATTTCTTGATCCGTATGAACAAAGAAGACGAAGCTATTAAAGCTATCAGATGGCTACGGAGACAGACGAACGATTACGTGATACAAGACGAAATCAGTGTCATAAAGAAGAACGTTGTCGAAAATCTTGGATTGATGGACAGTTGTAAACAAATGTTTCTCAAGCCAAACCCTAAAGCTTTGGCTATCGTGAACGTATCGTTCATAGGACAGATTGTATGCGGCGCAATCATGGTGATCTTTTATCAGGAACAATTGTACGAGATAACCAATGTGCCTCTGTCTCCAGAAGTGGCTGTTATGGCAACCGCTGTTATTGGAAATACTTCCGGAGTTGTTTCAGTTTTGCTGGTGGATCGATGGGGGAGAAAGCCATTGTTGATTGTGTCTTCGTTGGGCTGTGCGGCTTCCACTGGGATACTGGGAACGTATATTTATTTAGAAAATTCTGGTCTATTGACAGACGATCCTAACATAAGGTGGCTGCCGTTCATAGTGATGAACGCCCTTCAGATATCTTTCGCTTTTGGTTTGATGCAAATTCCTACGACTCAGTTAGGGGAGTTTTTCTCGTCGAACGTAAAAGAAGTGGCCTTTTGTATCATCTCGATTGTGTCTGCTCTGTATGGTGTGATCATGACGAAACTGTATCAGGTTGTACAGGACGCATTTGGAATTACGACTGTCTTTTGGGGACTGTGTGTGCTGACTTTAATCACGTTCTTGGTGATAGTCTGGGTCATTCCCGAAACGAAAGGCAAAAGTTTCCTTGAAATTCAAAGTATGTTGTTACTTGAAGATGTGTCTTTTGAAAACAATAAGTGCAACCAAGTCTCGAAAATTGATGTTCACAAAAAGAGTACCTATACCTAAAATATAAAAAAATAGGTTTTGCTCATCAACAACAAACAGCTAACCGGTTAATATCAATAAATTACTAAAAATAAGTAAGAATTGCCTATAACAATACAAAATCATTTATTTATTTATTAATATTTTTTTACATAGTACCTATAAACAAATAAAATGCACACTGGCGGTCTCATTGCCATTGCAGTTTCTTTTAACTAACCAGATTGTAAAGTATGACTAAATTATATATGTACAAATAAACGAAAGCGAAAACACAAAAAAAGATACATTAAACTTAGATATAATATTCATAGTTTATGTACTTTAGTTTGTAAAGGCGGGTTTTTTTTTACCAAAATGCTATTTCTTCCAACAAACCAGGGGGGCAAGTCTGGTTCAATCGACGAAATCAAAACAACCGTGTTTACCCATATCATGGATATAATTATTATATGGAGTTCTACAATATCTTTAGATGTCATAGAACTCCATACTATAATTATATCCATGATATAAGTAATCACTGGGGTGAAGTCTCTAAAGTCAAATTGGTACAATAGTAAATATTTAGTGAGAAATAAAGAAAAAAATACAAAGATAGAAGAAAGAAATGAGGAAAAAAATAATATAACTGGTTATAGCAAGAAGGAGGGTACGGAAGGATAAAGAAGGAATATTCAGTAACTTTTTGACGGATAAAGATTTTTAAGTTTATTTTTAAATAATTGTATGGATTGAGATGACATAAATTAAAAAAAAAAAATACTTCATAGCAAAAACAGTATTGGGAAAGAATAAGGAGAGGAATCGGGATCAGGTTTGTAGGAAAAATATCTCTCAAAATCATACAAAGATAAAAAAAGAACTTCTAATCGGAAGCCTACATATCACTTGAAAATAAGACATTATTACTATTGCCATATTATATTAAGTAACGAAGAAACCTTTTTGTAACGCCATCTATTGAGAGACTGGTTTATTTATAAACAATGAAAGCAGCAGACCTTATAAATGAAGTGACGGTGTTCTCTCATGGATGTCACCCCTGAACTGCGCCAGAAATATTATTTCATTTTTGGCTTGTTTACCTACTTGTACCAATGTGTATGTAAATTGAATATTTTTTTAATTGCATATACGCTAACATTGGATGTTTTTCCTTGTCGGTAGTCAAATTATACAATTGATTAAAAAAACTATTTAAATTATTTAAAAATTATTAATTTAAATTATTTATTTATTATTTTTTTTAATTTAAAATTATTTTAATTATTTTTTTTTTTTATTTAAAAAAAATGTACCTATCTCATTTGAATCCCGGCAGGGAAAAAATTCCAATGTTTTCGTAAATGTAATTAAAAAAATATTCGATTATTGTTAAGATTATTGCCCAAAATGGTTGTGATTTATACCTAATTTAATTATAAATAATATTAAAATATCCCTGTTTTTGATTCGTAATAATACCCATTGAATGAAATCTTTAAATAGCAAATTCATTGAGAAAATTAAGTAAATTAGACATGTATGTACAAACAAATAGATTAACCTTCCGTCAAGTAAAAAAAAAACTATTTTCACAATGAAGACAAGTCGGTAAATACATTATTGATATGAATTGTGATATGAATGTTTGATTCTTTTAACAATACATACATTTTACATACCTTTATAGAGATAAGATAACTAGGCTTATGATATGATTATAGTTGATACTAGTTTTTATCAGTGATAATGTTTAATTTATCACTTTGTCAAATACTTTTGACGTAACATTAATTTGTAGTTAAGATCTAGTAAGTTTGTGAGAAATATGTATTTAACCTTGCAAAGATATTATATTTGTTTTTATGAGGGACAGAAAAATACAAAATGAGATATTTTATGACAACATTTTAACATCTCAATAGAGACGAAGGTGGAATATTGTAGGATAACAATAAAATCAAGGCACCTACAGGGCTTATTGTCTGTCATCGGCTGCTTTACGTGATAACTTTATGCGCTTACGCAACCTTCACTAATGGTGTCTTCCTTTTGAGTTCCTTTTCAATCCAATTTTTGAAAGTTCTACATACTTTATTCGTGCATATTTGTTTGCTTGAAAATAAGTGAAAAAATACAATCGCCATCTATGAAGTGACGAAGAAACTTTTTGTAACGCCATCTATTGAGAAATTGGTTTATAAACAATGAAAGAAATAGTCTTCATACATGAGGTGACAATGCTAAAAAAATAATAATAAATGATAAACACTTCCTTGCACTCTGCACAAGTGTCGAGTTTATTGCAATATGACAATTTCATTCAACTTATTAGTGTTTCCAGCCCATAGAAGCAAAATTAACGTGATTTAAATAAATTTTTCACCTGCTGGGGATCGAACCCAAGACGCCCACAAAAAACCAAACTGCTTACCAACTGTGCCACGGCGGTCGGCTTTCGCACAGATGTGGCCCCAGTGGGGTAAGTCCGGTCAAACTGTGAAATCAAAACCCTCATAATGACCCATATCATGGATATAATTATCATATACATCGATAATTATATCGATGATATGGGTTATCGTAAGGGTTTTGATTTCACTGTTTGACCATACTTGCCCCCCCCTGAATTGATCTAGAGTTGTAAGTTCATTTTTGGCTTGTTTACTTGCTTACAACTATAAAAATATTCGACAAAATAAGATGATTTTTTGCAAATCACGTAAAATAGTTAGAATTTTTGATATTGATAAAGAGCTTGTCGTTCTATAATATTTGACTTACAAGCAAACAAGAAACATACAAGCGGTTTGACTAATCAGTTCAGCACAACGATACCAAAAATACTTTTAGATATGTGTTTCACTTGTTACCGTTTACTAGTTAATGTTTTGACACCACTTGATTCGAGAGAGTATCCCTATTCGAGAGAGTATAGGCGACTGCCATACAAATTGTATGAAGCGTTGTCGTCACTAAATTAAATTTTTACAAAAATTGTTAAAATAATTGAGATGTACTACTACAATTCTAATATTTTTTATAGATCTAGTAGGGGTATTTCGTTTTTTTTTCGATATTTTTTAAAACTTTGGAAATAAAGGCAGTTAAACACATAAATTTGTCATAAAAAAAATATTTTTTCTTAATAAAAAATGTTTGAGAAACTTTGGAATTTTTTTGAAAAATAAGTTTTGAGATTTTGTATTTGTCTATATTCATACCAATTTTCAGCGTTCTAGCTTTTATGTTTTCTGAGATATATGGAAAAATATAGTGAAAATTTAAAAGTTGATAACCCCTGACTGAAACAAAATTGAAAAATTCTGAGTATGACTGTTTTGTAGACCTATAACTATCTATATATTCTGAAATTTTCGACTTTGTAAATTGAGCGGATCACAAGTTTATAGGGGGACACACACACACAGACAGACAGACACACACACAGACAGACAGACAAACACACACACAGAGAGACACACAAACACATGTAATGTTCTACTCCGAATTCTAAGTAAATCCGTACATGGAACATATATGCTACGAAGCCTCTAAGTTGGTGTTTTTTGAAAAACCGTGAAAAATATAGACCCTGCATACAATCGTGTTCCTTCATACACGCGTCTTGGATTTAAACTGCCTCTTCGTTTAAAAGAATTTCATTCTCTTGAACGAATCGACAGTTGGATTAACCGTGATAGCTATAATAAGATGGCTTGCATAAAAGCGATACCCTGAAGTATAGCCGGAGGATGAGAAAAGCCGACCTCAATACCCAATATAGGCAGTTGGCAGTAGCTGAATTTCTTATAGGAGCCGAAAGTCTTGGCTTGCCTATGAATGTCATGTTAAGAAATTTAAGACCCAATAGTTGTTTTCTGTTTTATTGAAACCACAAGATTAAAAATTGAACCGTTTATAGATACGATGTTTGACAGGACCACAAATTTAAATATTATTTTCGCATATGACTTTTAAACATTTTCACGGCCACTCAAATGAACAGCGAAGCTAATAAAACATTTAATTTTCGATATTTCAATTTTTTTTTTGCCTTGTCCGAAGGTATTGGTACGCCCCTGGCAGTTGGGACAGTGCCAGGAAGAAGAACATGATTCTAGAATTAAAGATAAATCCAACTAACTTGTAATTTGGAGTAATACCAGTTTAAGGCATTCATTCCTACCATAATATAACATAACATATTCACTTCCTTGCACCCTGCGCAAGTGGCGAGTTTATTGCCGTATGGCAATTTCTTCCAACTAACCAGTGTTTCCAGCCCAGAGAAGCAATATTTGCGTGAGAAATGAATTTAAATAAATTTCTCCTCTGATGGGAATCGAACCCAGGACGCCCAAGAATAAAGAATAAAGAGTAACAGAAAGAGTATTCTTGTATTTTGGATCACCCGGCTATTGTGGAACACCCGAAATCAATTATAATATTATTGAACTTGTGAAATTCCATCGTCACTAAATAATATTATTGAACTTATATTATTTGCTTTGCAATTAATTACCTAATTTAAAATAATGTTAAAGGTATTTTTATTGACAATAACATCTCAATAGAGGCGAAGTTGGAGTATTATAGAAGAACCAGGAACTCAGGCACCTACAGGGCTTACGACCTGTCATCGGCTGGTTTACGTGATCACTTTATGCGCTTGCGCAACGTTCACCAATTATGCCTTTATTGAGTTCCCTTATCAATGTAATTTTTGAGAGTTCTGTATATTTGAATAAGTGTAAAAATTCCACCTGAATAATACGAAATTATACTATTGCCATCTATGAGGTAACGAAGAAACCTTTTTGTTACGTCATCTATTGGGAAGTTGATTTATTTGCAAACAATGAAAGCAAAAGTCCTTGTAAATGAGGTGACGTACGTGACGGTGTCTCGCACAGATGTCACCTCTGAACTGCGCCAGAAATATTATTTCATTTTTGGCTTGTTTACCTACTTGTACCAATGTGTATGTAAATCGAATATATTTTTTTAATTGCATATACTCAAACATTGTATTTTTTTTCCCTGTCGGGAGTCAAATTATATTTATAAGAGAAAAATATCATTTGACTTCCGACAGGGAAAAAAATCCTATGTTTGCGAATATGCAATTAAAAAAATATATTCAATATTTAAGGTATCTACAGCTTGCAGCATAGCAATTTATGGAAGTCAATTTGGAATCGCTTCCGGTTTCTTTCTTTCGCCCCTTTTAGTTGCCAATTCCTCTTCTGTTGATGTGGTAGCTCAAGATTTGTTCAAAATGTTCCTGTACATCGCTCTGTTCTCTTCTGCTATGACAATTGCTGTACTTTTTGGTAAGTTTTATTTTAACATTTCTTCCTCACGTATGTACATATTCATGCGTTTATTTTGTAAATGATCCTTTTTCTGAAACAAATTGAGTACGTCTTCAAACATTCATGAATATGTAGGTATATGAAAATGTTTATTTTGTAGAGGTGAGTAAAATCGGGTGACTTGGTCAAAAGTATGACTGACTATATTTCAAGGTTTGCATAAAGACCTCTGTATACTCTTTCTTTTTCACTGCTGATTGTGCAAATATCACATTTTACAATTGATGTATTATCATACTTACTAACTTTATTCGAGCAAAGTTAAATACTTATGTCTTTACCGGGCAAAACATTATTTCTTTACAGATAATTTAATAATCATTTTGAGGGTTTATTAAATAGAAAAAAAAATATAATTATTTAGAGCAAAGATAACAAATTTCTTCTTTATTTCCGCAATTTTGTTTGTTTCAGTATTCCAAGCTACGCCCATGAAACCACCAAGTCCAGCACAAGCTCTTCTGAGGAAAGGTCCAGTACTCCAGATCGGATATCTGCCTTCTCTGAAGAAACTCCTTCGCGATCCTGCATTCCTGTTACTTGTAACATCCAATGGAGTCAACAACGGTTGTTTCAGCGCCATGTCTACACTCCTCAATCAGATATTCATTTTCTACTTTCCAGTAATATATTTTCTTTATAATCTAGCTAAATATTAAAAGACATTACGAGGTTGGCAGTAGTCTATATTATATAGTTCGTTGCTTCACGAAACTGCCCGATAAACCTTTCCATATCCATATTACAAACAAAGTTTTTGGAAAGGACTAGTAAGTAGTCACCGATTCATCTCAGTTGTTACTTATTCGGAAATATCATGCAATTTTTTTTATAAAAACTACACTTTAATTGTTATGTGTATAATGAAATAGTTGTTGTTTTGTTCCGTTAAAAATGACCTTTGGTTTGGTGATTCCAAGTAAGTCAAAACTATGTTTAATATTACAAGTTTATTGACTCATTTTATATGGATTTGCGTTGGTGAAACTCACTTTACAATTAAGGTTTAAGTCAGCCAAAACGATCCTCAGCTAAAAGCGGAATATAAAAAACGAGAAACAAAAATCCATATTTTTAATATACAAAAATCATAGATGAATTTTACAATGTGAAAATTGACAAAAAAAAAATGTGTTGTCGTTTAACAGATGAATACGGTATATTTTATAATTTAAACTATTTTGGAATACTTAATAATTGTATAGCAAGGAACAGAATTGTCTAGAACATCCTAAAAAAATATTTGAAACACCAGCCTAAGTATGTGCAAATACTCTTACAACATAGTCAGATGGTTGCCTAAAATCCTGTAGTGGAGACCCTGAAAAAATAAAAGAGGCATAGAAAGACCACAAAAAGATTGACAGATGGCATTGTCCGATTTGTGGGTCAAAGATCGAGATAAAAGATATTCAAAAATTCAAAAAGAAGCCTACAGAATATGTCTAGCAGTAGAACGAACGTGGCTAGCAATAAGTAACTTACTAAGAAGGTTTATAATCTCACAGCACGTGTAATGATCCAAGTGTTTTTTTCGTTTCAGAACGGTGAAATGGACCCTGGAACAGTCGGAGTTATAATAGTTGTAGGTGGAATGATTGGATCTGTAGTTTGTGGAGCAATTATGGACAAAACCAAGAAATATAAAGAAGTTGCCTTTACGGTGTATCTACTCGCTGCCATTACAATGATTGGATATTCATTTTCGTTGTTTTCATCGTTGAGATTTGACACTTACATCTTGGCTTGGATTTTGGGGTATGACCTTTTTATCTTTTTAAGTATTTAGGAATTATTTGTAGACATTGGATATACGGAACAAATACAGTCTTTAATATGTTGATTAAGAGTTGAATATAAGTCTTTGAAACAAGCGTTAGTAGCATCTTCTTAAAGATATATAATTACATAATGTTTGTTGCAAAATACTTCAAAAGTCTATATTTGTTCAATACCTTAAAGGAATTTATACATATATACGCTAAATTTTGATTTTTCCCTAGCGAGAGTCAATTATTTTTCTGACAAATTTTATATCTCAATCGAGACATAGTTGGAATATATATTGTACATTATATATTACCGGTGATTCAGACACCTACCTATTTTTTCCATTTATAATAAACCTTAAATTCATCTTTTGCTATAGGTTTTTCTTACTTGGATACACCCCAGTTGGCTACGAGTTTGCATCAGAACTGACATATCCAGAGTCTGAAGTAACCGTCGCTACTATTCTCAACACCATGAACATGGTAGCTGGAATTCTGCTGACAATCATCTTCGACGCTGTGTTGGAAGGTTTCGGAGAGTTTTGGTGCAACATTGCGGGAGTCATCAGCCTATTCGTTGGCACATTCCTCACAGCACTGATCAAGTCCAATCTGAAACGACAAAAGGTGCAAAGTATGACCGCTGAAAATGTAACCCTCAAAAATCAGGGTAAAAAAGTTTTTGAAATTGGAAACTAAATAGTCTGTCTGCAAGTATAAAGTTACGACATGTCATTAGCTGATTTGCCATGCTTTTAAATCTCTTAAGAGAAACCAAAAGTTTGAAGATGTTTAAAAATGATTGAATCATATCATATATTTTATTAATGAATGCTAGTACCTATAAAGCAATGGAGGGGGAGACCCGATTATTTAAAAAAATGGACAACGTACTTAAAACAGCTGAACCAATTAATTCAAGATCAGAATTGTTTGCTGTATCTAATAATATTATAATGGATGCTCCAACCATGATATAAACAAGTGAAACGCGGAGACACAATAAAATTCAATACTTTTTAACAGATTTTTAATTATCTCAATAGAGACGAAGTTGGAATATTTATTGTAGGAGAACCGGGAAATCAAGGCACCTACAGGGCTTACGACCTGTCATCGGCTGGTTTACGTGATCACTTTATGCGCTTGCGCAACGTTCACCAATTATGCCTTTTTTTTTAATGAGATCCCTATCAATTCAATTTTGAAACTTCTATATATTGTAATACTGAAATTCTTTTCGCTTGAAAATAAGGATTTTTTACAACAGCCATCTATGGGTGAAATTATGAACAACAATCTTATTATTTTTTATTTATTTTGTTGTAACGCCATCTATTGAGAGAATTGTTTTTTTTGTAAATAATGAAAGCTACAATTCTTATAATAAATATTCCAACTTCGTCTCTATTGAGATAATTAAAAATCTGTTAAAAAATATCTTTGACTCCCGACAGGGAAAAAAATCCAATGTTTGCGCATATGCAATAATAAAAATATATTCGAAAATTCAATACATTTGCAAAAAGGTTATGAAACCTTTTCAACAATCTTATAGTAAGCTTTGGTGAGAATATTATCACACAAATATTATTCTACAGCATGGAATTTTAAAAAATAAATCAAATATATATTTTTTTAAATATATTTAGTATATCATTTATATTTTTCCTTCATTATGCGTTTTCATCCAAGCACAATGTAAACACAAGCTACACGATTAAAAAAATGGTTCACCAAAAGAAATGGTCATCCTGTTTTGACAGACAAAACAATTGTGAATTGATATTTATTAAAATCATGTATAATATTTATTTTTATAAAAACAAAAATACAGTAATATAATATAATTCACCAAATTAGTTAATCACCCATATAATATACACTATGCACAAGATACCTGCATATTATGTACACTACATGTATGTATATGCATATAACGATGACTCTAATTACCTTTTTAATATGTAAGAAATACTCTTATTTATACCTATAATGTGTAAGTGTGTAAGATAATAATAATCGTAAATGAAATTTATAAACATTTCAATAAATTAGATCAATACAAACACCTTTGAAAATTACAATCTTCGTGAAATGAAATTGATAAACATGTAGATAGGTATGTATGTACAATGTACAATATGTATATAGATCAATACAAACACCTTAGAAAATTACGTAATTACCTAATAATAAACTCAATTCAATATTATAACATCACATAAAATAATAATAATCGTAAATGAAATTTATAAACATTTCAATAAATTAGATCAATACAAACACCTTTGAAAATTACAATCTTCGTGAAATTAAATTGATAAACATGTAGATAGGTATGTATGTACAATATGTATATAGATCAATACAAACACCTTAGAAAATTACGTAGTTATCTAATAATAAAACTTTATTCAATATTATAACATCACATAAAATAATAATAATCGTTAATGAAATTTATAAAAATTTCAATAAATTAGACCTAATAATAAAATTAAATACAATATAATAAACGTCACATGGATGAATGAAGAATGTTGACAGTCTGTTCTGGGTCAGCACTAGTTCAAAAATTCCCATGGTTATTCTACGATCATAAAATAGATATTTCATATTATGTACACTACATGTATGTATATGCATATAACGATGACTCTAATTACCTTTTTAATATGTAAGAAATACTTTAATTTATACCTATAATGTGTAAGTGTGTAAGGGTGTAAGTGATGGAGTGAATAGCAGGGGGCGGCCCCTGCTATTCACTCCATCTCTTACACCCATTTATATTTTTTTGGTCAGTCGTTCATCATTAATTCTTTCAATATGTCCAAACCACCTCAAGGAATTCACTTTCATTTTACTGATAATTCTCTTCTTCATCTTGCATTCCCTCCTTATGTCCTCATTTTTTATTCTATCATTTATCGTTCTATTACATACTCTTCTAAGTGATCGGCCTTCGTGGCTCAGTTGGTTGGGTATCTGACTGCTGATCCAAGGGTCCCGGGTTCGATTCCCGGTGGAGACACAGTTTTTAATTGTGTTTTCAGTCTGGATCTGTGAGACGATTAATATCGTAAGTCTCCAGAATGTGGCAACTTGTTATTGGGTACGTGTTAAATTAATATTTGACATAGTACCTGTAAGTTGCCCGAGAAGCAATATTAAATAAATATTAAATAATCTCATTTCCACAGCATTTATTCTACTTTCATGCGTCTTTTGCCACGTCCATGTTTCACTGGCATACGTCGAAGTGGGCACTACAATTGCATTATTTACGGCAATTTTAGCTACCTTTGAGATGCTTGGATCGGACATTACTGGTCTAAGAGCTCCGTTTATCGATTACCTGCCATAACTCTTCTTTCAATGTCTTTATCAGGTCTTCCATTCCGTTCAAACATGCTCCCCAAGTATAAATATTCCTCTACCTGTTCTAGCCATTCGTTCTCTACTTTTATTCAAAACGGAGTATTTATAAATTTTTATAGGTACATATATTTACTATAAATTTAATAAAATAAAAAAAATTAAGAGAAGTAGTAATATTTATAACATATTTAAAAAATAGTACATTTAGTGTAAACAAAAAATACAAAAATAAAACTTTTTCCGTCTCTTTCTCCTGTGAAATAAATTCGTTGTGGAATTTCATATTTATCATAATAATTATGTTGGATGTCATTGTTGCCTGTTGTAATTTCGATTACCCGCCTCTTACGGGACACTCGAAAACAACAAAAACAAAGAGTGGAAGCACTATTGTATGCCGGTGCCTCGCCGGCCACGAACAAGCTGACTATTAAAAGAAAAAATGTACTAAAAATATAAGCAATGTTTTGATAGTGCTTTCTCATTTGTGACATTTTACCTTCGTTGACGTTATTCGAGTTCACGCCCCTTGAACTAATATTATGAAATTCAGAAGCTATTATAATAATTGCTTTCTCTTCTTGGCTGTGTTGACGTGGACTAAGTGTTCAGCATTACCTTGCTAGGGAAAAGCCCGTAATTGCTGCATTGTACATACTAGACTTGCTATAGGTATCTACATACATACCCGTGACTCTTGATTGCTCAAGGTTTACATAGATGGATGCCTCAGTGTAAATTGTTTGAATACTCAAATATACCTCAGTCTGTTAGCAAATATTCCAAATACATACACAAATCCTAGGGAGTATATTTATTTATTTATTCAGCGTAGCATCTCAAGCAACAAAAGCGTAGGTAATATTTTTTTTAATTATTATTTTTTTTTACTCCTCACTAACCCAAGGGGATATAGTGGGGAGTTATGACAAATTTAGACACAAGAAATTATTGCCTTCCAGTAGAAGAGGTTGACCACTATATATACCTTGGACATAAGATGACCCTAGGCAGAGACAATATAACCATAAAAATTGAGAGAAGAATGAGTCTCGCATGGGCGAGCTTTGGGAAACTCGATAACCATACCATCACGCCATTTCCCTATTTGGAGTAGGCAAAGAGAACCGAACGCCAGACTCCTCTCTCTTGACATGCATTCCTCGCTTCATTCACGTCCATACATCGTCTCATACACGCTCTTCTATTATTCTTACTTCTAACATCTCCATCTTTCAAAATCCCATTTATGTGATCGTGCCAACTCTTTCTTGGCCGACCTCTACTTTTCATTCCTCTTTTATCAGCCTTGTATACTTTTTTTGTCAGACGGTCATCACTCATTCTTTCTATGTGGCCGAACCACCTTAGGGCATTTATTTTCATCTTACTTACGATATTTCTTTCAATCATACATTCTCGTCTAATATCCTCATTTCTTATTCTATCATACATCGTTTTACCACACATTCGTCTTAGTGATTTATTTTATTTTATTTTAAACTTTCTGAGCACAAGTGCACAATGGCGGGCTTATAGCCAAATGGCAATAGCCAAACCTTTCGTAGCCCCATACCGAATTCCCTGAAGTCAAGGGTGTTTGAGCAGTGCATTTTGCCAGTATTCACTTATGGCATGGAAACAACGACCTTAACCAATTTTTTTTTTATCAAATGCAAAATTATTCTTTTGTGGCTCCATCAATAACAATAAAATAACTTTGTATTAACCACTTTTTATTAGAACCAAGTCTACATGTTTCGAGAGCAATGCTCTCTTCCTCAGGACACTTAAATAGTTCACTTAATTATTCTTTTGTGGCTCCATCATTAATTAATATCAATAAAATAACTTTGTGTTAACCACTTTTTATTAGAACCAAGTATACATGTTTCGAGAGCAATGCTCTCTTCCTCAGGACACTTACATAGTTTACTAAGTGTCCTGAGGAAGAGAGCATTGCTCTCGAAACATGTAGACTTGGTTCTAATAAAATGTGGTTAATACAAAGTTATTTTATTGTTATTAATTAACCAAATTGTCTGCCAACAAGCTGCGTGTAGCACAAAAAAAATGAATAGAATAATGTTGGCCATAAAACTAGAAGACAGCAAGAGGAATGAGTGGATACGCAGTCAGACCAAACTGTCCGACGTGGTTGAGAGAATAGCCATGCAGAAGTGGAGATGGGCAGGGCACATATCAAGAATGATCGACAGTAGATGGACGAAAACACTGGTGGAGTGGAGACCGAGAGGTGACAAGAGACCACAAGGGCGACCACCTAACAGATGGATGGACGACATTAAAAGATTTGTTGGACCACAGTGGATGGGAGTCGCACAGGAACAGGATGAGTGGAGAAGGAGAAGGGAGGCCTATGTCCTGTAGTGGGCAAACACAGGCTGATGATGATTAACAATAAATGCATATATGCTATTTCAGGGAATGTAGGAAGATGTATATGTACTTGTTTAAGATCATATATAATCTATTGTGAAAAAATGTAAATGATAGCTACTTAAGACCGCACATGCACTGGGGATTTTTAGCGAGTTGTACCCAGTTGTACCCCACTTCCCCGCGCATGCCGCTGTAACAGTGCCCGTTTCTAACTGTGTTCCTAACCGACTCCCGCGCTCGCCACTACGTAGGTACATATCGTAGCGTGAGTACGTTCACCAAAGTACCTATCTAGGTACCTATATCTGGTACATACCAACCTGTTGCATTATTTCTATTTTGCTATTGACAATAACACGATATTTTTCCTCTGTTTTGTATTGATATTGTTTTATAATTATTTATTCACAGTTTTTTTTTTCGAGATATTATATACTTACTAATATCTTATAAATAGGTGATATTTCTGGTCATTCACTCCAAAGTAATTAATCATTATAAATTTTAGATCGGCAAGATTCAGATACCTAACACAATTAAAAACTGTGACTCCACCGGGAATTGAACCCGGGACCTTTGGTTCAGATACCTAACACAATTAAAAACTGTGACTCCACCGGGAATTGAACCCGGGACCTTTGGTTCAGATACCTAATACAACTAAAAACTGTGTCTTCACCGGAAATTGAACCCGGGACCTTTGGTTCAGATACCTAACACAACTAAAAACTGTGTCTCCTACGGGAATTGAACCCGGGACCTTTGGTTCAAATACCTAACACAATTTGAAACTGTGTCTCCACCGGGAATTGAACCCGGGACATTTGGTTCAAATACCTAACACAATTTAAAACTGTGTCTTCACCGGGAATTGAACCTGGGACCTTTGGATCAGATACCTTACACAAATTAAAACTGTTATTCCACCGGGAATCGAACCCGGGATCTTTGGTTCAGATACCTAACACAAATATGTGCCGACCGCTGTGGCACAGTTGGTAAGCCGTTCGGTTTCTGTGCGGGCGTCCTGTGAATCCGAGGATCTTGCAAGCCGATGGATGCCGACCCATAGTATAAATAATATTATAATCATCGAGAAATTAATAAACATGTCAATAGATATGTATATTGAATATGTATGTAGATCAATACAAACACCTTTCAAAATTAAAAAATTACGTAGTTATCTAATAATAAAACTTTATTCAATATTATAACATCACATAAAATAATAATAATGGTAAATGAAATTTATAAACATTTCAATAAATTAGATCAATACAAACACCTTTGAAAATTACAATCTTCGTGAAATGAAATTGATAAACATGTAGAAAGGTATGTATATACAGTATGTATGTAGATCAATACAAACACCTTAGAAAATTACGTAGTTACCTAATAATAAACTCAATTCAATATTATAACATCACATAAAATAATAATAATCGTAAATGAAATTTATAAACATTTCAATAAATTAGATCAATACAAACACCTTTGAAAATTACAATCTTCGTGAAATGAAATTGATAAACATGTAGATAGGTATGTATGTACAATGTACAATATGTATATAGATCAATACAAACACCTTAGAAAATTACGTAGTTACCTAATAATAAACTCAATTCAATATTATAACCTCACATAAAATAATAATAATCGTAAATGAAATTTATAAACATTTCAATAAATTAGATCAATACAAACACCTTTGAAAATTACAATCTTCGTGAAATGAAATTGATAAACATGTCGATAGGTATGTATGTACAATATGTATATAGATCAATACAAACACCTTAGAAAATTACGTAGTTATCTAATAATAAAACTTTATTCAATATTATAACATCACATAAAATAATAATAATCGTTAATGAAATTTATAAAAATTTCAATAAATTAGACCTAATAATAAAATTAAATACAATATAATAAACGTCACATGGATGAATGAAGAATGTTGACAGTCTGTTCTGGGTCAGCACTAGTTTAAAAATTCCCAAGGTTTTTCTACGATCATAAAATAGATATTTCTATATTTATTTATTCACAAATTACACAGGACAAACGAGAACCAAGTCAAGGGAGCAATTCTTGTCAAACGGTGGATTCAAAACCCTCATGATTACCAATATCATGGATATAATTGTCTTATTGATATATAATTATTCATAAGATAATTATATCCATGATAAGGGTGATCATGAGGGTTTTTTTCCACCGTTTGACCAGACTTGCCCCCCTGGATGCAATACAATTATACAAAATAAAATACACATGATTTATTCTAATTCCCTAATGGGCATATTTCTAGTATGTCTGGGGTCACAAATTTCCGGTAACAAACACTTCATATAAAAATTAATATATGCGTCATCTTTTTCAATTAATTCCACTTTTAAATCTTTGCCGACCCCAGACTAAACGGCAAATATACATATTTTTCTTCCAGTAACGCGTAGTTGACCTTGGACCTGAATATACCATGGATGATTTTTGTTGACTGCGAGACCAGATCGTGTGTTCATCCAAAAATTTACTTTTTTTACTTTTTATTGCCTCTTCCAATGATGTTTTGTAAGCGGAAATAGGACACTTGATCTCCACTATTTTATCTTCTCCAATCAGTCCATCGGGTGTTGCTCCGAGAAAAGGATTTTCCCCGTCAATAAAACGGCCACAAGGTTCTATTTTGCAACATAGTTGCTGTTCCAAATGCTCTATTGCAATTCTTTCATTTTGTATTCCGTGTCTTATTGACGGTACATGGCTGATATCTTTCTTATAAAGAATATTTTTTACCAAGTTTTTTACGCTAGTTGCTGCTCTTCTTTTTACTATTTTGGAAAAATTAGAAGCTGTAATAAGCCTTCTTCTCAACTCCAACCATTGACTGGAATCTCTCTGCAAAATAGTAATTCTTTCTATTTTATGCCTTTCTTCGTGTGTTCGCGGCAGGTCTTTCAAAATTACACGACATAATATCACAATCCTTTTGAGAATCAACTAATGATCGACGTCGTCTTCTGCAACAAGAATGTTTTTTTTTAAATATTTATATACTCATAATAATAAATACCAATAATGCATAATACCTAGAATCTGCATATAAATAAATAAGATCTCGTACTAGAATAAAAAATAATACTCAATAAATAATTCCCTTGGAACAGTTGGTTGACCATTTGGTGCGAGCGTACTGGGTTCGATCCCCAGCAGAGGAGAAATGTATTTAAATTAATTTCTCACGCTAATATTGCTTCTCCTGGCTGGAAACACTAGTTAGTTGAAAGAAATTGCCATATGGCAATAAACTCGCTACATACGCAGGGTGCAAGGAAGTGTTTATTATTATTATTTCCTATAAAAATAAAAAATAATAATGAACACTTCCTTGCATCCTGCGCAAGTGGTGAGTTTATTACCGTATGGCAATTTCTTCCAACTAACCAGTGTTTCCAGTCCAGAGAAGCAATATTTGCACGAGAAATAAATTTCTCCTCTGCTGGGAATCGAACCCAGGATGCCCACACAGAAACCGAACGGCTTACCAACTGTGCCACGGCGGTCGGCCTATAATATTATACAATAATACTAAATATCAATTTATACTATAATACTAAACACCTATGATTGGTTGGAAGAAATTGCGTAATGGCAATAACCCCGCTAGTGTGCAATTTTTTTTTATAATATGTACAAAAAGAAAAATAAGTAAATAAAAATATAATATTAAATTTCAATATTAAATACCTATAATAGGCATGATGACTAATTTTGAAAAACTATCTCACGATGTTTTTACGCATTCACTGTTTTCAAATATATATACATTTCTACATAAAATAAAGGTTTAGTAGCAAAAATCGCCATTTTAAAATCAAATTTGACATTTACGCCAAAAAAAGCTTGTAGTATCATGGCGGCTGCCGACCCTGACGGTGACGTCATGGTATCGTAAACTGCATATCACTACTATATGTAATATATGTGTTCTAAGAAGATTTGTGTATTTATAATCAATTCAAAAGTGCATAAGTGTTGTGCGGTCCCTAAATGTACAAACACGACGAAAAAAACACCTACTGAGGTATTTGTTTTCGTCCCACGCGAAAAAAAAGAGAAATAAGTGATTAAATTTCGCACGGCGAGACACAAGTGAATTTTATTAAGTACGCGTTTACAATGAAGTACAGTATTTGTTCCCCCACTTTTAGCTCTCAATAATATAATATTTACCATTATTTAGGCAATAAGCATATAAAGAACTTCATTAATGTCCAAACGTCAAAATAGGCCATCATAAGTTTCCCGCGTATGTTTTTAGCTTATGAACACATAATGTAGAGAGAAGAAGGAGCATATTTTATCGATTTTCGAGATGTAAGTTGTATTTAAATTACAGATAAATAAAGTACTTATATGTATTTATTATTAAGTTTTTACGTTTCGAAATTCTGATGAACAAAAGTCTTTGTTCGACGCAAAGAAATATCCGACCATCAAAAGTTCCATTCTAGTTAAGAGTAGTTAAGACAGGCAGAAAAATAACTACTATGGCTGCTATTGCTAAAAATAACGATAGCAGATAAATATAGCTTGTTATGAACACAATACAAATAACGAGCGCTATGTAATAATTCGTATGCTGCTAAAATTGTAACGATGTTTTAAAACGCATGCTTCGCGTAATCGCCGTCGTTTCGCAAATCGCTTCATTGCATGAAAAAAATATAGCTTGCTAGTTTAGTTTGGCAGTGACCAGCATCATAACATGTCGAACGTTCGTCAGCTCACCATCGCGTGACAAAATTGTAGAATACTAAAACTAAATTAGTTTACCATACGTTGCGAGCGTTCATTATTTATTTATTTATTCAATAAAAACTAAGTTACATACAAAATACAATTAACATAGGCCCGATATTACATTCGGCCCTCAACTCATTGAGTTTGCCAAACTCAAGATTAATGTTAAGGGGAGATTGAATCCATTTCCGTATTACAGTGCAATATGACATGTCAGTTACTAAATCTTCAATTATAGACATATTTCACTTTTTCTGTGGTTATTATCTGTCAAATTTAAATAACCTCAAATAATACGAAATACAAAACGGGACGCTACGACTTTAAATACCATTGTTTTATTATCCAACATGGTAAATTTAATTTTTTTCACCAAAATAATGCTTTTAAATGCCCGTGTTCGTTCCAATACGGCTGTCAGTTTGTTTTGTTGTGTGGCGCCACCTTCGATACAACACTGAAACTACACACGTTGCCTAACGCCTCTAGTGATAGAAACTGAAACTACACGAGTTGCCTAGCAAATGACAGTTGACTCACAGTTAAGTACTTAATCTGCCAGAAACGTTGAGTTAAATATTTGTCGTTTTAGTGACGTATTTGAGGGAAGATTAGGTCTAAACGGACACTGTAATACGCTATATTTTTGTAAAACTTGAGTTTAGCTCTTAAACTGACACTGTAATACCGGCCCATAGTGTCCCCCGATAGGTAGGCGAGTATCTAGGTAAATTGAAACTATTTGCTTTGATGAATACTTGTTCCATTTATATTTAATTTGTTTTAGTTTTAAGTATCTAATTAAAATATTAATATATCGATAACACCAAAATAAACATAGTCCAGACCGACAATTAATGCGTATATTGTATTGAAGACTATCAGAAGAATTGACGCGACCATACTATGACGTCGTGCGCTCTGATTGTTTTTTCTCATAAAATGGCGGACTAACACATTTTGTATTTTTATATTTATAATATTATTATTATTCACTCCTATAAATTAAAAAAAAAACATTTTTTAAATCTTTATAACCTACAGACGGTGGCCAAATTAATACAATCAAATGAATTTATAGCAGTTTTTAGACTTCGAATCATTGAAAATTATTATTTTTTTATTTTATTTCGATCTTTCTAGAATATTATGGGAGATTTAATATATTTTTATAAAATAAAATGCATTTACTATGAATATATAATAGTTTATTGATAATAAAATACGTTTTATGGTAAAATGATCAATATTTAGTAAATCCTCCCTTAGCTTTAATTACTGCTGATATTCTTCTGGGCATGCTGGAGATACATTTAATTGAGATATTTTTTAATTCTGGTGTGTTGTGCCATGCCTCAATTATGTTTTCTATTAGTTGTCTTTTGTTGGTGATGACACCTTTTTTTACAATTGCCCTTTTCAGAGCCTCCCAAACGTTTTCAATTGGATTTAGATCCGGTGAATTTCCTGGCCAATCTAATACCTTTTCTCCTTCTAGAAATTTAGTAACGGTTTTCGCTTTGTGGCAGGGTGCAGAATCATGCATAAATACATATTTTCCATTTGGAAACCATTCGGCCACTTGAGGCTTTAGTCTCCCTTTTAAAACTTCTATATACTGGTCCTGGCGCATTGTGCCATTCACAATATACAGCCTTCCCATACCCATCCCACTAATCACTGACCAGATCATTATTGACTGAGGGTGCTTCACTCTTTGGACCACACATTCCTCATTATATTTTTCACCTGGCCTTCTTCTCACATATTGAGTTTTGTCCTGCAGTATTTGGATTGAGGATTCATCAGAAAAACAAACCTGAAAGAACACGAGAAGTTTTCACTAGTCAATTTTATTTAATACAGAAAGTTTCATAAAAACTTATTTTACATTCTAATACCTTACTCCAATCGTCTTCGTTCCAATTTTGGTGTTTTAGTGCCCATTCTAGTCGCTTTTTACGCATTTCAGGTGTTAGTTTTGGCTTTTTCACTGGGCGATAACATTTGAGGTCCATTTCCACCAATCTTCGTCTCAATGTACGATCAGATATATTGACTCCTGTGGTCTGCAAAATAGATTTTATTACTTTTCGAGGCTTCTGTCTATTTTCTAGAGCAACATTTCTGATTTTTCTTTCTGTTCGCGGAGTAGTAATGCGCTTTCGTCCCCTTTTTCCTATTCGAGATGGTTCAAGGGGTACATTTCCTTTCATTTGCCTACTTATTTTGTGCACAGAATATTGAGAAACATTGGTAAGTGTGGCAATTTCTCGTTGACTGTATTCACAGTGACCAAGAAGGGTTGCAATTTTTAGATTTTTTTCTTGGAGTGAGGTCACAAGATCTTCCCATTTCTAAAATAAACCAAAAAATTCTGAAATTCAGCATACATTTGGAAAATAATTTATCAAAATCGTAATAATTTGATAAGTAGTATAATTGTGATAAATATTTAGTAATAAATATTAGGTTTACCTGTTATTTAAAAAAAAATGTAAGAAACACTCAAACACTGTCTCAAATAAACACAAAATCAATGGGCAAAATATTCCATTAACACCCGCACACTCTGTGAAGACCAATACTAAACTGACATTATCATATCTTGTATGTGACAAACTTCATGTTGATGCTTAAAAAGTGTTGCAAGTACGATAACAATAATGAAGGGAGTTGCCACAATTAAAAAAAAACTGATGTGATTCGATTTTGCTGGATAACAGCTAAAAATACAATTATTTTTGCATTTTTTTCCTTTGATTGTATTAATTTGGCCACCGTCTGTATTTTATTTTTTAAAATCATAATTTCAATGATTTTTTTCTTACAGTCATCACACCTATTACATATTTTAATATATTAATCATAATATGTATATGAATCATAACAGTTATCCCATATGTATATTAGATTCATCATAATACATTGTGTATTTCCATTTCAACCTCATGTAACACTGTACAACTCCCACAAACAATATAATTACATCATTTTATTTTATAATCAAGCAATGAAAGCCACCAAGTTATTTATTTCTGAAACGTTAAATATTCTCCACCACGTTACAATACTCGGTGCGTGTTATAACAGATGCGTCAACGATTCAATAGAGCGGATAGCGATATTATTTGGTTTATTGTCCCAAATAAACCAAATAAATCAATAAATAAAAATAGCATGTTAAAAATAAGCAGCATATTCCATATAGCTTGTTATGAAAAAAATAGCCATTTCGAACAACACAACAGTTGACAGTAACAAACACAATTGACAGTGACAATATGGTGACGTCATGCGCTCTGATTGGTGTTTCACATAAAATGGCGGACAAACATATTTTGTATTTTTATTTTAATAATATTAATATTATTCGCTCTTTTAAAATGAAAATAAATATATTTTTTCAAATCTTTATAACATATTTTATCTAATAAAATCATAATTTCAATGATTTTTTCTTACTGTCATCACGCCTATACTCACTAATAATAATAAATAATTACTACTTTCAATAATTGTTATACTCTTTATCTAGGTATGACAATTGCAAAAAAGTAGGTACATACCTCTTGATGTCATTCATATGTTTAGCGGATTTCTTCCGACTCGTGGTAAGCTTAGGTATCTTCTTATTTTTTGCCATGTTTTGCGCGAGAGTAGTAATAATTGACGCGTAAACGAGTAACACACCCTTCCCGTTCAAATGTTACACTCATACTGAAGTAGAAGCAGCGGGGTTCGTCCCGCCATACATTTTGTACGACTTGACTAGCGCGAACTGGAACGATGTAAGTCGCAATATGAATAATACCTTTTTTTCAAAAATCAGGACATAAATTAAAAAATATAAAACTGTCAATGTGTTGACATCATACTTAACAATATTTTAGCTGAATTATAGTTTTACATCTAATAAATTAAACGGATAACGTAGGAATCCTGCAAATTTCGGGGGAAATTTCGTATTTTTTTTTTATCGAGAGAATTTTCAAATATTATGATTCTGGAACTGTCAAATTGTAGACACAACTATGAGTTATAATTGTCTTTAGTTTCAAAACGATAGTGTTGGTATTGGCTGAGTAGATTAGGAATCGCTAATGCAACTATTCACTCGGGAGTACCAGTCTCCCCTTAAACAATCGCTTAGTTTGTATGAAATACAAAATTGTTCAATTTATTTTATCTAAATACAAATGAATCAAGCAGTTGTTACATGCAATGTCATCGGCAATAATAATACCTAATAAAAAACAATAATAAATTGTCATATGGCAATTTCTTCCAAATTACCAGTGTTTCCAGCCAGAGAAACAATATTAGCGTGAGATATTAATTTAAATAAATTTCTCCACTGCTGGGGATCGAAATCAGGACGTTGGACGCAATACACAAATTCTGAAAATTTCGGGAAACAAAAGGACGTTGTACAAGACAATTTTCATAACGGTACTGGCGTATGTATGCGAGGCAATTACACTGTCAGTAAAAGCAGCTGAGTCCCTGGACACATTCTAACGGAAGGTGCTTCGTCGAATCTGTGGGCCCGTGAGGGACGGCAATGAATGGCGCATTCGGCGCAATGGTGAATTGTACAGCATTTACCAAGCCCCTGGTATCTCAACCCATATGAGCCTTTCGAGATTGAGCTGGGCTGGACACGTGCATAGAATGCCAAACTCACGTGTACCCAAGAGGGTGATGATGGGGCATTCGGGGGGAAAGAGGAGGATAGGAAGACTAAGACTCAGATGGGAAGACGAAGTCACCAAAGATGTGAACCAGCTTCTCCAAGTGACCGGATGGAGAACAGTGGCTGAGGACAGGAATGGTTGGAGGCGAAAGTTGGAGGAGGCCAAAGCCTGATTTGGGCTGTGGTGCCATTGAAGAAGAAGAAGATCTGGTCGGGAAGTTAGTCAGACTGGTGAAGTTCAATAAAATTGAATAAAAAAAAATGCTGTTGGCGAGAACTCTCTGGATTTTTCTAAAACGTTTATTTCTTTCCATATTTGAATTCTTGAACTCTCTTTCCTTTTCCACATTGTTTCTTTTTCAATAAAAAAACATGTGATATTGTACCTGATTTCGTGGAATAAAAACCCGTGTCATTAAGCATAAAGTGTTATAATCGCGTGTGTTCGGTTCGCTCATTAAAAAGGAATTAGCTTGTCATATTTTTCGATATTATAAAAAAAATCTAATCAAATACCCTTGCTGTTTTTAAAGTTCGTACAACACTTAAATACTTTTTACAAACTAATCAAATTTTAGTGTATTGGAAACGTTGTATTTGTTAGTTGAGTCCTGTCCTTTTATATGTAATCGTGTCAACTGTATATGCGTGATTATCAAACAAATTGTCCTTAAATAATTATCGATAGTAATCGGTCCAATAATTAGGACACATTGTAAAAATGAAACAATTCAAGTAACAAACAAAAGAGTTTCTCGTATGAAAGTCTTTTCCACTTTTGCTTTCCAATTTGCAATCCTAGTTCAAAATTAACCGAGTATGACTGACAGTAATTTTCACTACGCCTGTCGTTTCTAAGTGCATTGGCAATGTGTATAGCACACACGAAAAATACATAATATTATGTAAAACAATTTATTTTTGTTATTATTTATTCAATCTCGACATTTCATATATATATAAACAATAATCACATCATCCCCAACCTCACTAGAACAAAGCCTGTTTTGAGGTTGGCGATTTCACATAATTATTGCGACATTAGTCACATTGATCTTATCTACTTGCATGTAAACAGTCGGGTACCTCACACCTATTCAGCAACAATAATATTGTGTAGTACCTACCTACTCAAGTTAATAGTACAATTATTGTGATACATACAAATACGTAGTACAAAACAAAATGTGACACACACACAGTTATTTATTTATTTATTTATTTATTTTATGTACCTTCTCGGGTAACTAATAGGTACTATGTCAAATAATAAAAAATAAAAATATACATATATATACATACATAACATCACGCCATGTCCCTCATGGGGAAGGCAGAGAGAACCGAACGCCACTTACTTCTATCTTGACATACATTCATCGCCTCGACAACATTCATACATCGTCTTATACTTCGTATGTTGTTCACACTTCTGACATTTCCGTCTTTCAAAATACCGTTCACATGGACGTGCTATCCCTTCATTGGGCGGCCCCGACTTCTCATTCCATTCCTGTCCGCAATTTATATTTTCTTCGTCAGGCTTTCCTCATTCATTCTCCCCATGTGGCCAAACCATCTCAATTTGTTCACTTTCATTCTATTAATAGCATCTTTCTTTATCCTACATTCTTTCCGTATGTCCTCATTTCTGACCCTGTCATACATCGTTCTATTACAGATTCTTCTTAGCGATCTCATTTCAACTGCATTTATTCTACTTTCGTGCGACTTCTGCCATGTCCAGGTTTCACTTGCATACGTCAAGGTTGGCACTAATACACCATTATGAATGGTAACTTTAGCATCCTTAGATATGATGTGGTCATTCATACATAACTGGTTTCAGTGCTCCATTCACTCTGTTTCCTGCCATCACTATATTCCGTTGAAACATATTATAGAATATTTAAAATATTTTATCAGTATAAACTGTAAAATGAGTAATTTGGATTCTCTAATTTATTTGACTTTTGTGAGAATGCAGATTAAAATTTTCTTTTTGAAAAACGTGATGAAAAAATTGTTTTATGTAAGTTTTCCGGGATTGAACATTAAAGGAGCTTAATAAAAAAAATCTAAAACCAAATAATGTTTTTGCACTTAGCATTATAATTAATTTAAGGTTATATGCATTTTATTTGATAGCTGTGAGGCACCGGCTTAGAATAGTGCTTCCACTCTTTTCTATTACTGTTTTCGAGTGTCCCGTAAGAGCCGGGTAATCGAAAATACAACAGGCAACAATAACATCTGACATAGTTCAGCAATGAGGTTCTCACCACCCATTCTGAATGTAGTGCCTTTTTAGGTGAGACGAGACTGGTGTGTGGGTATACACATATGTGTTGTGCTCCCTTTTATAAGGCAATGCACACCCGCACACCTTTCGCTGGTTACCCCACATTGTGGGATATGCCGTGATGGTATGAATGAATGAATGAATGAATGATCCTGTTGAGTTCTGTCTGCAGTTTCAATAATCCAACTATCGATTTGTTCAAGAGAATTTTATTCGACAAAGTATACGGGAGATTTGTATGAAGGGTCTATATTTTTCACGGCTTTTCCAAATTTGATGTCAAAAAACACCAACTTAGAGGCTTCGCAGCATATATGTTCTATATACGGATTTACTCAGAATTCGTAGTAGAACATTAAGTGTGTCTGTGTGTCTATGTTTCCTTCCCCCATTATAACTTTTGATCCGATCAATTTACAAAGCACAAAATTTCAGAATATATAATAAAAAAAAATAATGAATACTTCCTTAAACCCTGCGCAAGTGGCTAGTTTATTACCGTATGGCAATTTCTTCCAACTAACCAGTATTTTCAGCCCAGCGAAGCAATATTTGCGTGAGAAATAAATTCAAATAAATTTCTCCTCTGCTGGGAATTGAACCCAGGATGCCCGCATAGAAACCAAACGATTTACCAACTGTGCCACGGCGGTATATAGATAGTTAGAGGCCTACAAAACTTTCATACTCAAGATTTGAATTTTTGTTTCAGTCAGGGGTTATCAGCTTTAGAATTTTTACATTATTTTTCCATAGGTATATCTTAAAAACCATAAGAGCTAGAACGCTGTAAACTGGTATGAATAATTCCAGAGTTTCTCAAACCTTGTAAATTAAGAAAAACAATTTCTCAATATGAATTTATGTGTTCAACTGCCTATATTTCCAAAGTTTTTAATAGCCAAGTAGAAAATTTTATTTCCTATAAGAAATATGAACATTATCTCAAACACTTTTTAACAATTTTTATAAAAATCGAATTTAATGACGAGATCATTTCATACAATTTGTAAGGCTCACTAGTTTGATACCTAATCAATCTACAAATACCTATACATTATGATGTTATCACATTCTGGGTAAAAAAAAAACAAACTGATCTCCAAACTATCCAATCCTGACATTATATACCAAGACTTGTGTTTAAGTGTTTATAGTTTGGTACGTATTCTTCAATTATGCATACTATCGCCATCGACAGTTGGATCTCATGTGCTACATGCAACTAGTATATATCAATTTTTCGTGAAAATGATCAGAACTGAAAACACTGGAAGTTGATATATATAGCATCTTGAAAATATAAGCGTCATTTGCATTGTACATGGGTGTATTGGATGAGATTGACTTGTGGTACCTAATATATTATATCCTCCTCTATACACTTCTTTATGACTGTCGATGATGATGGTGATTGTTAGTACTCATATTAATATCCATTATGGTACAAGTTTTCTTATTCTGTTAATTAAATTCACATACAGAATATTCACGACATCTGTCGGTGATCTCAATACATCAGAATGTATTATGAATTAAGTAATGGCATGTCCTTGATAAACATTAACTAAACCCATCAAATGAATCACAATCTAGCCTCAAATCTCATATTACACAATATCGAAACACCATTAAATCAAATCAAAGTTCTGATTGTAAATCAGTTAGTGGAAGATATCAGACATAACAGATCTTGAGATGTGTTGACTAATTAACGCCTTGTTTCTTGCTGAAACATATTATTGTATATTAGGCTGGGCCGTATATTTTTTTTCAAATCCATATATGAACGTTGTCTTAAAAGTTGCATATTTTGATACTAGTGCCTCAATTTTAATAATTGTTATACATATTTATTTATTTATTTATCGTATGATACTAGTGAATCAAATGTTAGTAAAAATGAACAAAACACAGCACTGACAGCAGGCAAACACAAAACAGCACGATATATCAATCACACATTCACGTCGAGGGCTCCGAGCCAATCCACAAATGCTGGTGTCAATTCGCAAATGTCCGACTTTGGGCCTTCATATGCATGGACGCTGCATTCTTCCAATATGTGTTGCATTGTTTGAAAGGGGTGGCCACAATCGCATTGTGCGGATGGAACAATGCCCCACTTTGCCATAAGGTAGTTGCAGCGTCCATGTCCAGTGCGGATCCTATTCAGGGAGGTCCACAGCCTTCTTGGCAGCTCGAAACCTGGAGGTATCTTCGTTGGAGTTTCCATATACTTATTAACATCCAAGTTGGAGCTTACCCAGTCACTGTGCCAAGTCTCATTCAGGCTGAAGTCCTCACTAACAAGGTTACATCCGAGTTTCGCTGCTGGATTCCTTGAAGCAAGTCTTTGCTGTCCCTCAGACGGAACAGCAAAGATAAGAATACATATGAAAATAAGTATTGATAGTCGTTGTAATACGGAGATTGCAATATTGTTACGTCCTTTAATGCAATAAATTGCCAAACCCAAGTACAATGTTTAATTGCTCTCACATCATCATCAGTGTCGTTTTCCTCATTGCTAAGGGTCGTGACCAGCCAATCTCCTCGACATCATTATGTTATCTATTGTGGTACTCCGTTTCTCCCGACACACTTTGTTGGTTCTCTATTCTCATCGCTTTGATTACCTATTCTGGCGATGAGCCAAAAATACTGAAGGACGCACTTGAGACATATGGCGGATAACCTGTCCTCAATTTTCAGCTCATTTAGGTACTAAAGATATATTTGTCCTTCTCGCAGTCCAGGCAACTCGGAGCATAGACACGTCTCCAGCACCACATTTCAAAGGCGTCGATTCTATGCGTATCGCGGGCTTGGTAAAAAAAAACAAGAGAAAAATAAAAAAGAAATAAATCATTTTTATTTTGATAATACTCCGTATTCAGTAGATATTATTAATAAAATAGGAACATACTTAAATTGTTTATTTTAGATTTACGGTCTTATTTCAGCGTAATAAAATATAAACTTGGACTAAATGGAATAGGATCGTAGGTACCTATTCTGGTCGGAACGTTTCTAAAAAGTTACTTAATCAGACGTATTATGAATAATTATGAAAATGATGAAAATTTCATAATAAGTCTGACTCAGTAACTTTTTAGGAACGTTCCGTCCATAATAGTTACGTTCCTATTACATTTAGTCCAATTTTATATTTTATAACGCTTAATTAAGACCGCAAATCTCAAATCTTCAATTGTAGAACGTTCCTAATTTAGTTCCGATAGTTACTGAATAGGGGGTAATGTTGAAATTTTTATAATTTTATTTCCATTTGGACTATTATGACGATAGGCTGATTTTGACAAATTAGCCGAATCGATGATGCAGCTAATAATCCTCATGGAACAAACATCAATCAATGATTTGATTTGTATCAAATCATTAAAATTTATTTTAATAATTTCGTATACACGTGCACAATGGCGGATTTATTGCCAAATAGCAATATCTTCCAACCAACCATATTCATTTGGTAAAACATTTTTTTTTCGTGATACGTACCAATAATTTAAATGAATTAAATAAAAATTCATTTAAAACAAAACCAATAAAAAATGGAGGCGACAGGGGAAGGGGGGACAAGGATAGGATAAGAAGACAAATTTAAGTGTTATGTTTAAGAAAATCCTTATCGCTAAGAAGAGTATGTAATAGAACGATAACTAAGAAGAGTATGTTATAGAACGATATATAATAGAATAAAAAATCCTTATCTCTAAGAAGAGTATGTAATAGAACGATCACTAAGAAGAGTAGGTATGTAATAGAACGATGTATGATAGAATAAAAAATGAGGACATAAGGAGAGAATGCAAGATAAAGAAGGATATTATATGTAAAATGAAAGTGAATGCTTTGAGGTGGTTTGGACATATAGAAAGAATGAACGATGAACGACTGACGAAAAAAATAAACATGGGTGCAAGAGATGGAGTGAATAGCAGAGGTCGCCCCAGAAAGGGATGGCACGACCATGTGAATGATATTTTGAAAGAAGGAAACATAAAAAGTTTGAAAAATCGACGAGCATGTATGAGACGATGCATGGATGTAAAGGAAGCCAGAAATGTGTGCAAGAATAGAGAAGTATGGCGCTCGATTCTCTCTGCTTACCCCGTAAGGGACATGGCGTGATGGTATGTATGTATGTATGTTTAAGAAAATGATTCCTCAGATTTCTTTTGAAAGCGGGAAGTGATTGTACGGAGAAAGATGTGGTGAAAAAGGAAATATTGTGTACTGGGATACTGAGTGTTCTTTAAGTATTTGAACGAAGAGGCAACCTGTGTTCTGAGAGGAAGTGAAATTGATTTCGTAGATAAACTGGAGCGTTGGGGTTGTTTAAGACCTTGTATAGAAGTGAGAGGTTATGTAGTTCCTACGCTGCCTGATTGTTAACCACCTTAAAATTCTCTTCAAATTTGTCTTTAGGCATATTGTAAGCGCGATTTCTTTAATTAGTTATTCTTTTTTTACTCTTGCAACAGCTACTAATTTTGAAAATAAGCATCAATAAATTACGTGGTATGAATTAATATGATTATTCTCAATCAATGTTTTATCAAATAATATGGTTTAATAAGGTAAATAAATTCACAGCGACACATTAGTGTAATGAAATTAGCATGAATACAATTATCCATTATTGGAGATATTTAAATATAATGTAAATTATTAATTCCTATAATTGAAAGTAGGCACCAACTGAAAATATGAATTTATTATACATACTTAAAATGAACACAACCCGTTTGTTTTTGGACAAATTCTATTCAACTGCATCCGGAAAACATTCACAATAGCAAAACGAATTTTTCAATTTATTTATTGAAATATAGGTATACTATTACAGAGAACACTATCTATGGTCTTAGGGGATCCAAATGTTTGAATTTGGATAAAAAAAACATTCTTTATTTTTTAATTTTCCCATTTGATTTTCAAATACCTAAAAGTGTAGGTAAATTGAAGGCGACATAATTACTCTTACATATTTTGTTAACAAAACTTTTTCTTCTTCTTCTGCTTTAGTTAGGACTGTGTCCTGTTATTCTCGGAGCCTGCTCTTGTAAAGTGGACGTCCAGCTATCTTCTATCGTTTGGGTGGTCTTCCAGGGGGTCTGCCATTTGTTATCTCCCCATCCGCTGCCATCATCACCACTCGATCCGAACCCGCTCTCCCCACGTGATCTCTCCAGAATCGTCTTCGTGTTCTTCCCCATCGCACAACATCTTCGACATCACAGATTCTTCTTATCTCCGAGTTCCTTACTCTGTCAAGAAGTGTTACGCCTGCGATGGGTCGTAGATTCTTCATCTCAGTGGTTCTTAGGAGGTTTTTTGTTCTGGCGGTGTCAGCTCTTGTTTCTATGCCGTATGTCATGATCGGTCTTACACAGGTCTTATAGATCCTTACCTTACTCTCCTTCAGCATGTCTTTGTTTCTCCATACAGCATTTTTCAAGCATCCAGCCACGACGGCGGCCTTATTCGCTTGCTCTCTTACTTTGTCAAAGATGTTACTGCTGCTGGACACTTCGACACCAAAGTACTTAAATCGCATCACTTGTTCTATGGTTTTATTTTCGATTGCAAGTTTGCATCGTACTGGATGCCTTGAGGTGACCATGCTTTTTGTTTTGTCTACTGAGATTTTCATGTTAAATCGTTGAGAGGATAAATGGAATCTTACAAAACAAGTCATTAAAATATTATAAAAGTAGGTATACTAAAAATTCTAGTAAAACCATTCCTTTCGTTCTTAAGAGGACAGTCAAACAAACGGATTTATGTAATCAAGTTATGATTTCTCAAAGAAGCACATTGGGAATTGGGACAATCCAAATTTAACTCATCACGCCTGGTCTAATTCTGCCTCGCATATACTTTTGTGGCGAGGATGTACCTCCCCATCATCGATGCCATCTCGCTCGGACGATCTCGCTTATCACGAAGATTGCCGAAGACGACCGAGAGACAGCGCATCGTATTTCAATCAACTAACGTGGCGAATCATTCGCTCGTCAGCCCAGCGTTCAAGCACAGTGTTCAATAATTATAATATTTTATCCCCACCCTAGTATCGCGGATCAATTTGAATTAAATTTGTTGACTGTTTTAATCTGAAAATATAATTAATCTGAGTAAGTTTTCTTTTATTATGAAACCTATCATCATTCTATTATTTCAATTATAAATAAATAGCTGAGTAAAATAATTGCAATATCTAAAAATAGTTGTATGTGTTTTGGGAGATGAATTTAGAACACGCAATAAACTCGCAACCTTTTCTGATTTCTTATGAATAATCTAATTAAATATAAAACATCCTCCCAACGCACATACCGCTAAACTTTTAAACGAAAAAAATCATGTAACAAGGTGATATACATAGAAGTTTATTTGATTTAATCATAGAACTATTAAATTAATGTTTGACATACCTATTAGTTTCCGGAAAGCTTTACAAAATAAATTAAACTGTTGGATTCCATAGTACTCGAAAAAAAAACATTAATGTACTAGTAATATAAAAAAGTTTAAAGCTTAAAAAATCATAAAAACAATCAGCTAAAATGTGTTTTTTCGTATAAAGGTACATATAATCTATTCAAAGATAACATAGACATAGTAATAAGTTTGGATCTATTAATAACTTTTGCTGTTCAATAAGAGACTTCCAAAGGTCGGACAGCCTCTGGGTTCTTCTTTTTCGACATTTTTAATTTTACAATTTTTCTTTTGAATCTTTTGTTCTATTTTTTTCTTGGTGTTTGTTTACTTACGTTTGTATTTTATTTATTTATTATTTATTTATATAATTTATGTACATGTGTACAAAAGTAGGTTTATTGCCATAAGGCAATTTACTTCGTAGTTTATAAATCTATGTGTTAATTTTAAAATTATAGATAAGTCCATTTGGGGCATTTAATATTTAAATATAATAAATAAATTTTATGTTAAATTTATACAAGTAAAATCTGCCACCATTTGTCCTACAACAATGGGATAACTAGAGCCATCTATAAACGAGTGGGTTGTGACCAAAACTAAACTCTCCACACCATATTATGCTTTCATTTCTTCTTTTTGTAATGTTGACAATCTCTAATTGCATTTTTATGAAGAACATTTCTATTAGATTCTTAAACAAATATAAGATTCACAGAGGACAAAATTTTCACAATACACCATATACATGATACCTGTTGAGAAATTTTAAGTAAAATTGCATTACTAGCAAGATGAGCATGTATGAGACAGTGTATCAATGTTGATGAGGCGTTGTATGTGTCAAGATAGAAGAATGCGGTGTTCGGTTCTCACTGCCTACCCCTTGAGAAACATAGAAGTGGAAAGTAAAAATACACTTGTCTATAGAGACACATACAATATCAATATGAAGTTGATCACTCAATTTTCCCTTACAGAAGCTATTTTACTTCTGTTATATACATTTTTCATACAAATATGAAATTTATTTCACATTGATATGGCAAACCATAGATTTTTTTATTTAAATTTTACACCCTTGAATGCATTTTTGATGAGTGTATTTTTGTTGTATTGAAATTACAAACAGTATATAAAAAACTCGATTGTACAGATCGTGAGAGCATTTTGAAAAATTGGACAGATGAAATCATAGAGAAGAAATTAACGGATATCTATAGAAAACTATTCAGGGGGGCAAGTCTGGTTCAAACGGTGAAATCAAAACCCTCGTGATTACCCATATCATGGATGTAATTATCATATGGAGTTCTATGACATCTAAAGATATTATAGAACTACATATAATAATTATATCCATGATATGGGTAATCGTGAAGGTTTTGATTTCGCCAGTTGAACCAGACTTGTCCCCCAGCTCTAGATCTATGCATTTTACATATACGATGTTAATATGAAGTCAAACGGACTTATAAACTTCTTGTTTGTACACAAATTTTAAGAAATAATAATGTTATGTTGTACTTTTTATTTTTTCTTTAAAATGTCTAATTCTTTTGTCACCAGCTCAACTTGCACTCTCATAACATCTAACTCTCGATTCTGTCTTACAAACCAGTTAAATCCATACGGGAATAAATTAAGCAAAAAAGATCTTCCAGAGAAGTTTCTTGAAGTTTAAAGACGTGTTATCTTCAGGTCACTTAGCGTTGACTACGTCTTTAAAATTCCACTGCATTTTGTTAGAAAAATAAAACCATTAGTTTCACATTATCCAAACGACTTCTGCAACTAATGATACTTAAACGTTACCGTTCCTTTTCTAAAGCACATTTATTTTCGATAGATAGACAGTAAAATTAAACAGAAGTGCTAAGTAAGGTTAGGTTTACTCTCAGCATATCTACATTTGTCTAAAAGATAGCAACGTCAAATAGCAATTCCTTTTTTAATTTTTATTTTTTTTATTTTTTATTTTATTTCATTTTCGGGAAATTTACAGTATAATAACATTTATTATATAGATGCATTAGTATAAGACTAAAACCAATAACAAATTTCCACATTATTAACAATAAATTTTGACTGCTGTGCTTACATACTTAAAGCTACATATGAAAAATATTTAAATCTGAATGTTAGTGCATGAGTGTATGTATGTGTGTACGTATGAGTGTAAGGATGTGTATATGTGTGTGAATGTGTCTATATAAGTGAAAGAGAGAATATATAGGTACCTGCAAGCTCACATAGTTTACTCCGTTCAATCTTGATTTTTCAATCATCCAGTGAAATTCAATCATTATTACTTGAACTGATGGCAGCAGAAAATGAATTAGGTCCCAAAAGAAAAATATCGACATCCAGATGTACGTGATTATAAATGTTCATCATACGTATGAGGGGTGCGTTTTTCGTGTAAGTATTATTACGGTGTGGTATATGAAACAAAAGTGGGCTTCGCGTACGACGCGATGGGACGTGTGTTGAAGGAGAGAAGTTCCGTAATTTCAGGACAGTCAATTGCATTGTGTATGATGTTATACAATGTTTTCATATCAACCAAGGATCGTCTCTGTTCCAACGTAAGGATTTTGTGATACAATGTTGCATCCCTATAAGTGGAAAATTCTGTGTGTTCTCTGTAATTCAAGGGTTTTATAAATATATGTTGGATTCTCTCTATGCGTGCTTTGTGTACTTGAAACACGGGTGACCAGATGGGAGATGCAAATTCCAAGATACTACGCACATATGAAAAATAAAGAATTTTTAAGATTTTAGTGTTGAATGGTTTTGAGATGCGGTGAATAAAACCGAGGGTTTTATAGGCTTTGTCAATTACTGTGTCAATATGTTTTTTTAATAGCTGTTTTTTTTGTAATTCCTTCCTTATTGAATAAAGGTATGAAAAAGGTAAGTCTGGCTCCTGGGAGTGATTCAGTTAACCATTGCGCATCTTTTTATAGGTAAAAATTGCAAATTTTAACATTATACGATATCAGCAGTTTTCAATCTGTCGATTGAAACGGCTTCCAAATTGTAGAATTCCATAATAATTATGAAAAATATAAACACATATATTCTACAAAGAATCAACTGGTTGATTATGGCCTTGTAAGCCGAAACGGTCATCGGATGTTAAATAAATTCTTTCGTTAGAGACCTTGGTGTTATTATGGACACCAAACTTAGGTTTAACTCACACATTGACTGTATTATAGATACAGAATGCTTGGATTTTTATTCAGAACCAGCAAACCATTCACAAACTTGAGAACACTCAAACTTCTTTATTTTTCCCTGGTTCGCCCTATCCTGGAATACGCATCTTCTGTCTGGTCGTCTCCCCATTATGCAACACATATAAACCGTATCGAAAGGATACAAAATATATTTATTAAACAACTTAACCGAAAAGCATTTCTTGATTTCCCGTCGTATCGTGAGGCAAGGATTTACCATTGCATTGATTCACTCGAAAACAGACGTACTTTACCTGATATGATGCTTCTCCACAATATTATTAATAATAAAATTGATTCTCCTGCTCTCTTAAATTATTTATCTTTCAACATCCCTACCCGTAGAAATAGACACACTCCTCTTTTCCGCCTAGCCACTCAACACACCAACTATGCTTAAATGCAACAATGTACAGAATCTGTAATACATACAATAGGCATTTCCAAGAGATCGACATATTCTTACTTATCGCCCCCACATTTAAAAAATATATCAAACTTAAAATTTCATCCTCATAATCAAATTTTACACTTAATATACTGACACATTTATATATGCAATTTCACACATCATTCACACAATATCTCACCATAATATGTAACCATTCCTAATGTATCTTAATATACTACAATAACTTCAGTGACAACCTGTGATTGGCTTTATTACTAGTTACTATTTGCATGTAACACATGAGATCCAACTGTCGATAGCGATAGTATGTATAGTTGAAGAATAAGTACCAAACTATAAACCCATAAATACAAATTATTTAATACTTTAATAACCCATAAATACAAATTATTTAATACTTTGGTTTTCTATACAACACATGTACCTAGGTATGTATGTCAAGATAGGATAGTATGGAGGTCAGTCCTTTGATCCTACCCAGAATGTGAAAACAGCATGATGGTATTTATGTATGTTTGGAGATTAGTATCAAATTATTAAGTCTTCTTTGATATTGTGAGTAGGCTACTTCCATACAAATTGTATGAAACAATGTCGTCACTAAATTCAATTTTTAAAAAAATTGTTGGAAAAAATTTGCAATGTGCTAATACAATTTTAATATTTTTTATAGAAAATTAAATTTTCTAGTTGGGGTTTTTCGGCTTTTATCGATATTTAGAAAAAAATAGAAATATATGCAGTTAAACTCATAAATTTATCATAAAAAAATATTTTTCTTAATAAAAAATGTTTGAGAAACCCTGGAATTCTTTTAAAAAAACTAATTTGAGATTTTGTATTTGTCTATGTTTATACACATTTTCAGCGTTCTAGCTTCTACGGTTTCTGAGATATATGGAAAAATAAATCAAAATTTCAAAAGTTGATAACCCCTGATTTAAACAAAAATTCACAATTCTGACTTGTAATTTTTTATATATTTTAAAATTTTGGGCTCTGTAAATTAAGCGGATCAAAAGTTATAAGGGGGGGACAGACAGACACACACACCACACACACACACACACACACACACACACACACACACACACACACACACACACACACACACACACACACACACACACACACTCACACCACACACACAGACACACAAAACTCACATAAAATGTTCTACTCCGAATTCTGAGTAAATCCATTTATGGGAACATATATGCTGCGAGGCCTCTAGTTCGTGTTATCAGCATGAAAAAAGTCCACTACACCATACAAAATTTTCCTTCGTACACGCATCTTGGCTTAATAATGTCGATTCATTAAGATAATTCAATTCTCATGAACGAATCGACAGTTGGATTACTCAAAACATCTTAATGTTATATAATTTATTATATGCTGTATGTTGTCCTCTAAATAAAATAAATATAAAAATAAAATAAAAATAATTAATATTCGATATCTCAATGGATGGCGATTAAAAAGGAAAAACGTTTCTTCGACATTTCATAGATGGCGATGGTGTTTCCGCTTATTTTCAAGCGAAAATATTTTCAATATTGACATTAGGTATATACATAGGTATATAGAACTTTGAAAAATTGGATTGATAGAGAACTCAATAAAAAGGCATAATTGGTGAACTTTGCCCAAAAGCATTAAGTGATCACGCTTACCAGCCGGTGACAAGTTGTAAGCCCTGTAGGTGCCTTGATTAATTGAATTAATATTCTATCTTCGTCTCTAGTGAGATTTAAAAAAAATCATAAAAAAGTACCTACTTAGGTATTGGTTATTTGGAATAAACCACCAAAAATGGCAAGAAACTCACCCCTCGTGAAGAATAAAAGGAAGTGTTTTGTAATAATAATAATAGTTACCATTTTCTTCCAACTTACCATTGATTCCAATCCAGAGAAGCAAGATTTGCGTGAGTAATAATTTCTCCTCATTCCAATTTAAGTAAATTAATGTCATTGTAATTTAATTCAAAATAAAGTCATTCCAATTAAATCGAAATAAAATTCATTTAAATTAAATTGAAATTAAAATCATTCCAATTTAATTCAATTTAAAGTTATTGAAATTTTATTCAAAATAAAGTTATTGCAATTAAATTGAAATAAAAGTCATTCCAATTTAATTCAAATTGTGTAATTCAAATTGAATGCAAATTTAAATCATTCCAATTTAATACAATTTAAAGTCATTGCAATTTAATTCAAAATAAAATCTTTCCAATAAAATTGAAATAAAAGTCATACCAATTAAATTGAAATAAAAGTCATACCAATTTAATTCAATTTAAAGTCATTGCAATTTCTCGACTCGCCACTGGCGCTGAGAACAACAAGGTATTTGTTTTTAAGTTTGCTTAATAATGTATTTAATAATTTCAAAGTTTTATCGTTCAAACGATAAACTACAATAAGATATTTTTTCGAATTGAATGAATTCAATTCAATTCGCCGAAGCGCTTTCACTATGTAGACACAACTAGCACCTCAAAGTATACGAGTATGTAAATAATTTATCTATTTTTTTTGAAAACCCTAAGGCATGTAAGACCTGCACTCGTTGTATTGTATTGTATTGTATATATTTTATTTAGATGTAAAAAAATACAATTTCTTACATCTAGTACAAACGAAAATAAAAACAAACAATAAAAATAAACAAATCAACATCGGATGACTAAATGAACACACAAAAAAGACACGTATCTATCAATAACACTAAGTAAAAAAAAATGAAAACACACTGCCACAATAGAAGACATCAAAGAACATGAAAAAAAAATAATAATAACAATATAGTATCAAAACAAGCAAAACAGATATTATAGTCTTAGAACATAATATATAAACAGATATTATAGTCTTAGAACATAATATATAAACAATAGAAACACACGATTTTTAAAAAAAACTTTTGTTTTATGTATTCAGCACCTAAGCGACGAAAAGCGGCAAGACTAGACGCCTCCTTTACACATCTATATATATACTAGTTGCATGTAACACATGAGATCCAACTGTCGATAGTGATAGTATGTACAGTTGAAGAATAAGTACCAAACTCTAAACCCATAAATACAAATTATTTAATATTTAAAGATATTTGGTTTTCTATACAACACATGTACCTAGGTATGTATGTCAAGATAGGATAGCATGGAAGTCAGTCTTTTGATCCTACCCAGAATATGAAAACAGCATGATGGTATGTATGTATGTTTGGAGATTAGTATCAAACTATTAAGTCTTCTTAGATTATTGTGTGTAGCTATTGCCATACAAATTGTATGAAGCAATGTCGTCACTAAATTCAATTTTTATAAAAATTGTTAAAAAAATTTTGAGATGTGCTAATACTATGCTAATATTTTTTAAAGAATATTAAATTATCTAGTTGGGGTGTTTCGGCTTTTTTCGATATTTAAAAAAAATGGAAATATAGGCAGTTAAACTCATAAATTTATCATAAAAAAAATATTTTTCTTAATAAAAAATGTTTGAGAAACCCTGGTTTTTTTTAAAAAAAAATAATTTGAGATTTTGTATTTGTCTATGTTTATAACAAATTTCAGCGTTCTAGCTTTTATGGTTTCTGAGATATATGGAAAAATAAACCAAAATTTCAAAAGTTGATAACCCCTGACTGAAACAAAAATTCACAATTCTGAGTATAAAAGTTTTGTAGGCTTGTAATTTTTTATATATTTTAAAATTTTGGGCTCTGTAAATTAAGCGGATCAAAAGTTATAAGGGGGGGACAGACAGACACACACACCACACACACACACACACACACACACACACACACACACACACACACACACACACACACACACACACACACACACACACACACACACACACACTCACATAAAATGTTCTACTCCGAATTCTGAGTAAATCCATGTATGGGAACATATATGCTGCGAGGCCTCTAGTTCGTGTTATTAGCATGCAAAAAGTCCACTACACCATACAAAATTTTCCTTCGTACACGCATCTTGGCTTAATAATGTCGATTCATTAAGAGAATTGAATTCTCATGAACGAATCGACAGTTGAAAAAATGGATTTACGTATATTTGTTTGTTCGCGATGAACTCCTAAACCAACCATCCGATTGCGATGAATCTTTAGGAATTTGTTCAGATCATTCAGGAGAAGGTTTATGCATTATAATTTATTTATTTATTTATTCGATATCTAAAAAAATGGTACTGAATTGATATTTAGTGGGTTTGTTTATCAAAAATCCTATATACCCATACATAAAATGGTGTCTATATAATATATAAAAATGGATTTACGTATATTATAAAATTTTCTTCTTCTTCATCTGGTATTAGGTCATTGCAATTATTAGGGATTGCAATGAAACTTTGACGAATTGTCGAGCCTATGCCCGGAATGGTTTCTGAATTAAAAAAATTTTGTTCTTCTTCTTCTTCATCGAGTATTAGGTCATTTTACCAATGAAGGTGGACTGTCCTGGGAACCGTTCATCCGATTGCAATGACACTTTGGTAAATTGTTGGGAGTATGCCCGGGATGGTTTCTGGATAAAAAAAATTTTCTTCTTCTTCTTCATCGGGTATAAAGTCATTTTACCTAATACTCTGGGTAAAAAAGAAGATCTATCTGTCCTTCCATCACTTCGCAGATCTTCCAGGACAGTTTCTGGATTTAAACTTTTTTCTTTTTCTTCTTCTTTTTCATCGTGTATTTGTGTATTTACCTATGAAGGAGGATTATCCTGGGAGAATTAGGTCCAACTGTCCTTCCATCTCTTCGCAGGTCTTCCAGGAAGGTTTCTGGATTCAAACTTTCTTCTTCTTCTTCTTCTTCTTTATCGTATATTTGTTCATTTTACCTATGAAGTTAGAGGATCCTGGAAAAAGAAGGTCCAACTGTCCTTTTATCTCTTCGTAGGTCTTCCCAGTATTGTTTCGGGAATTAAACTTTTTCTTAACCTACTGAAGGGGCGGGAGGTACTGAAGGGACGGGAGGTACTGAAGGGACGGGAGGTACTGAAGGGACGGGAGGTACTGAAGGGACGGGAGGTACTGAAGGGACGGGAGGTACTGAAGGGACGGGAGGTACTGAAGGGACGGGAGGTACTGAAGGGACGGGAGGTGCTGAAGGGACGGGAGGTACTGAAGGGACGGGAGGTACTGAATGGACGGGAGGTACTGAATGGACGGGAGGTACTGAAGGGACGGGAGGTACTGAAGGGACGGGAAGTACTGAAGGGACGGGAGGTACTGAAGGGACGGGAGGTACTGAAGGGACGGGAGGTACTGAAGGGACGGGAGGTACTGAAGGGACGGGAGGTACTGAAGGGACGGGAGGTACTGAAGGGACGGGAGGTACTGAAGGGACGGGAGGTACTGAAGGGACGGGAGGTACTGAAGGGACGGGAGGTACTGAAGGGACGGGAGGTACTGAAGGGACGGGAGGTACTGAAGGGACGGGAGGTACTGAAGGGACGGGAGGTACTGAAGGGACGGGTGGTTTTGAAGGGACGGGAGGTACTGAAGGGACGGGTGGTACTGAAGGGACGGGAGGCACTGAATGGACGGGAGGTACTGAAGGGCCTGAAGGGAAGGGACGTTCTGAGGGCTTGAAGGGATTGGTGGTACTGAAGGGTCTGAAGGAACGGGAGGTACTGAAGGGTTTGAAGTGACGGGTGGTAATGAAGGACCATATTTAATTATAGGGACGGGAGGTACTGAAGGGACGGGAGGTACTGATGGGACGGTAGGTACTGTAGGGACGGGAGGTACTGAAGGGAAGGGTGGTTCTAAAGGGACGGGAGGTACTGAAGGGACGGAAGGTACTGAAGGGACGGGAGGTTCTGAAGGGACGGGTGGTTCTGATGGGACGGGAGGTACTGAAGGGACGGGTGGTACTGAAGGGACGGGAGGCACTGAAGGGACGGGAGGTACTGAAGGGCCTGAAGGGAAGGGACGTACTGAGGGCTTGAAGGGATTGGTAGTACTGAAGGGTCTGAAGGAACGGGAGGTACTGAAGGGTCTGAAGTGACGGGTGGTAATGAAGGACCATATTTAATTATACAGGCAATACGAAGTTTGCCGGGGGTTCACTAGTTCATTATAAAGTTGTAAGCCTTTGTAGTACACACTATTTTGTGTACCTGCCAGGTTTGTCTGCGGCAGTCTAAAGTCCCGCCTACTTCTCGTCGGGTATGCGTGAACTTCAAAATTGTACATAATATTTTTTTGTAAATAAGGTGGTAAAAGTCTATTTTTTAATTTGTAAATAAAAATTAGCACATACAGAATTATTTGTTGTTTCACTGTCAACTGCTGTTTCAACTGCTCAAGCATATATTCAATACGGGTAAATCTATTGCATTTTAATATTGTCCTCATTGCTCTGTTTTGTATTATCTGTAGTTTTTTATTTTCACCTACATTGCTCATAAATAATACACTTGAGCAGTAGTTAATGTGCGGAACAACAATGCTATTTATACACTAATTTAGATGTTTTTAAATCAAGTTTATTTCTTATCCTTCCTAGAAATCCCACCTTCTTCGCGATTTTCTTCGTAATACATAATATGTGCTTGTCAAATCTCTATTTATTATCAATTAATACTCCCAAGTATTTTATGTCTTCAACCTCATCAATTTCCTGATCATGAATCTTAAGTGTGTACTTAGTGTCACTAAGTATCTGTTTACCAATAATCATAAATTTACTCTTTGTGGTTTATTGATGTGATTTATTTTTATATATAAATTACATTTATTTTATACACTCGTGAGTCGTGCTTTATTTATATATATTTTTTTCTTTTATAAATGGACACACTCAAATTGAGGAATATGCCGTGATCATAGGAACGAAAATTATATTTTATGATTCCTAATTATTGTAACAGCTCGATGAAACGATTTTCATAATTTCACTATCCCAGAGAGTAAATGTTAGGTATGAGGAATAAATAAAACCTAAAACGGGAACAAAATATCATCTCTACCTGGGTGTTTCATTATTAATTAAAATAAAATTTCGACTGAAATATTTGCGCTGTAGCCAGGAATCTCTAAAATCTAAAGTATCTTCTTTGTGAAATCAAAATTTTGTAATTACAGGCCCTGTACTTTTACATAATTTATTTTATATACTTGTAGCGAGTAACACATGAGATACAACTGTCGATGTCTATAGAATGTATAGTGTATTCCAATCTCTCTATTTTTTCAAACCCTTCACTATCTACCGTCCTTTTAGTACATCCTACCACTCTTCAGTTCCTCTCGTGTCTTCCATCTCTTCAGGAGTCAAATGACATTTATGATCGTACATATTCATATGTCGATAATTTTACATTAATTACTTTGTGAGATATAAAATAAATAAAAGCGTATTTTCTATTAAACAAAAAGCTGGCTTAGAGAGGCTCAAATGATGACCCTGCGCTCCATTGCAGGAAGAGCCCTCAGAGACCGCCTCAGAAATGAGACGATCAGATCAATATACGCTGTCGAGGACATTAGATGGGGGCGTTTTGCAGAAGGTGCTTCTGGATAGTAAACGACGAAATCATGGACGTCAATAGAATCGTCAAAACTGTAAAGACAGAAATACCCAAATACAAGGCTTCCCAAAACAATTGACAGTTGGACAATTGACAGTTGGACCTCTATCTCCGAGGATAAACCACCTTCATACGTCAAATGACCTAATACTCGATGAAGAAGAAAAAATGTTTGAGTCCAGAAACCGTCCCGGTTTAGGATTGCAACCGGATGAACGGTTTAGGAGCGCATACCGTACATACAAGCATACATACTTTCTTACAAACATTAAGTTTTATTGTACATAAGAAAGTACACTTAAATCTACTCATACATAATGTGGAAAAAACGAAAATGACCAGTTTCAGTCCAACTGAAACTGGTCAATAAAAAAAACATATTTAATAAAAATACACCAAATATGTGTCATAGCAAATCTATTGATTCTGTTGCAAGTGTAATGTATTTAGGCATATATGTACATGATAACTTTCTCAAATAATGGAATATACATTAAGATTATATTTTTTAAAAGATAAAATAAACTAAACAATATTGTTTTCAGATTTTTAATTATCTCAATAGAGACGAAGTTGGAATATTTATTGTAGGAGAACCGGGAAATCAAGGCACCAACAGGGCTTACGACCTGTCATCGGCTGGTTTACGTGATCACTTTATTGAACGTTCACCAATTATGCCTTTTTAATGAGATCCCTATCAATTCAATTCTCTCAATAGATGGCGTTACAACAAAATAAATAAAAAATAATAAGATTGTTGTTCATAATTTCACCCATAGATGGCTGTAGTAAAAATTCCTTATTTTCAAGCGAAAAGAATTTCAGTATTATAATATATAGAACTTTCAAAATTGAATTGATAGGGATCTCATTAAAAAGGCATAATTGGTGAACGTTGCGCAAGCGCATAAAGTGATCACGTAATCCAGCCGATGACAGGTCGTAAGCCCTGTAGGTGCCTTGATTTTCCGGCTCTCCTACAATAAATATTCCAACTTCGTCTCTATTGAGATAATTAAAAATCTGTTAAAAAATATCTTTGACTCCCGACAGGGAAAAAAATCCAATGTTTGCGCATATGCAATAATAAAAATATTCGATAAACTATATTGATTATGTTTTATTTTTCATCTTGCAACCGATTAGCGGAGACTTGTAGCTGGCTGCTTAAAGATAATATTAGATGTACCTTACGGTGTAATGTCTTCCTAAAAATTATAAATAATATTAATAAATTAGAACAAATATGTAATATTCTTACTTGGCGCTCCTTCGAATCTGTCCTCCCGAGATACCATTTCTATTCCTTGAGCAAAGGCCGATTGAGCCAGCTTAATCCTCTTCTTGTATCGCTTGTGATCTTCGTTGTTTTTGATTTTTGACAGGTTTTAAACATGTCAATTATGTACATGTAGAGGGCATACTATAGGTAAGTATGCACCTGATTTATGCTAAGAAATACACGTTAAAAATACTTAAAACTCTAAATATGTGATACTAGTAATGGATAGAAAAATCAATAGAGATACTAAGCCTCAAAAAAACCTATTTAGGTATTTGAAATTTTTGGTATAGTAATAAAAATTAAACTAAAATTGTTAACCAAATAAACTTACAAGCTGTCAAGATCCCTAAAACGATTTGGTAATAAACGTGAATAATTTTCCTTTTCGAGTTTATGGCAATTTTCAAAGGCGACGTTTTATAATAAATTAATAATTTCCTTCGACCTTGTCAATCATTTCATTATAATACATTTAGAGATATATAATGAACAGTAATCACTTTCGAGTGTTGGCAATACGAAAACCATTTTATTTATTGGTGTTTTATAATTTATGAATTTATGAAATAGCTCTTGAGATGAAATAAAATGAAATATAAAAAAAAAATAAAAAAATGAATTTAACATGAGAAATTTAAATTACACGTGTAGACTCAGACAGTGTGCTAATCCAACTGTCAAGAACATTGTTCTCTTGAACAAATCGACAAGGTATCAAGCCAGGATACGCGAGATTTGTATGCATGGTCTATATTAACTTAGAGGCTTTGCAGCATATATGTTCTGCATACGGATTTACTCTGTGTGTATATGTGTCCTTCCCCCCTTATACTCTCATCGCTCTCATCAGGAGAAAAATCTAATGTTTGCGTATATGCAAATGAAAAATATTCAATGTAAATGAATATTTTTCAATTGCATATTTTTAAATGTGCCGGTTTGAAAAAAATATGTAATACTGGTAGAATCTCTGAATAACGAGCACCGAAGTAACGAAATTTTTAGTACCTATAACTTATATGTAATTTGTCCCCGATAAACTTTAATGCAACAATGTACAGAGCCAAAATTCACTTTAGCGAAGCTCATCTCAGAATAAGGAATTATTTTTTCTAGAATGATGTTTCAATTTTATGCGAATCAGCCTGTTTTGACACATGGCGGTGCGGTGCGTACATATCTATAAAATATCGATTGCATAAGTAACATAATATTATGGTTTCCATGTGTTAGTTTTTGTTTTTAACTAGTTTTTTAAAACTTATTTTTTTCTAAACCATTATTTTACTGCGTGAAAATTGACAAAAACAAACAAAAAAACTAGCATTGAATAAGGCGAATTTTCAGTATAGCGATACATTTTTGTGGTCCACTTCGTCATTTATTTATATATACTTACTTACTTACTTACTCAGCCTCTTCTTGAGTCCAGTTTTGGACAAAGGCCTCCCGCTTGGACTTCCACTGGTCTCTATCATGTGCCATTCAGGACCTGCCACTTTTTTGATGTCATCGGACCATCTGGTCTGGGGCCTTCCCACGCTTCTGCTTCCCGTTCTTGGCCTCCAGTCCATCACAGTTTTTGTCCATCGTCCATCTGACATCCGAGATACATGTTTATGTATTTATATATAAACGCCCTAAATGGTCTTTTACATACACAATTACAAATTATTAAAACATAATATATGTTCATGAACCACGAAGCAAAATACATACCTACATAATTAATTATTCATAGGTACCTATATAATATTATATAACAACAAAAATATCAACAAAACATACATAAATTTACAAAATATATAGGTAGTGAAGTACAATAAAAATAAAATTAAAGAAATAAAAGCAAAAGATTAAGCAAAAACAAAAAAAAATGAAAAGAAAACAAAGAAGAACCAAGAATTTATACAACCTTTAAAAGTCTCTCTTTATATTCATATGTTGAACATCAAAAGACATCAATAGAGCCAAATTCATTACCAAGTCTATGTAGTCTCAGAATAGACGAGTGAACATAATAATTATTACTAGATTTTATGATAAAAAATAGTGATGGCTGTATACTTTTATACTGAGATTTCACCTGTGTCCTAAAACAAAATTGGTCTATGATAATATACATAATAAATAATTCTTGTATGAGAATATTTGAATTTCAGAATAATACTTTGAACCGGGTTCAATTGAACCAGATTTATTTTTATAAATAACACTGATATTGTTTACATTGAATTTGTTGTGAAATTTTTTTGAATGACTGTATGTTGTTAGGTTTAAAGCAAAATGAAATAAAAAAGTAGGTACATAAGTTATTTTAACTGTCTGTCTACAAAATGAATTAAAATATATAAGTACCTATACGATTTAATCTTCACTTATCAAAGACCAAGAGAAGTGATGGTATGGTCGTATAATATTCAACTTAACTTAAACGAGGAGGTGAAGATGGAATATCACCAGACATATTTCAGTGTGTAAAGTGGGAAGAGAATTGAACGAACAGAATAGAAGAGATGTTAGAAGAATAAATAATATGGCGTTTCATTAAACTGCTCCGAAGATTTATCATTCTCTCATTTAAACCCAACTAACTTCTATACTCGAATGTCAGAATGGAAGATTTCAAAGCCGTTTTAAAAATAACTTTAAATGTGTCGACCTTCGCGACTCATTTCGTTAGATATCTGACTTCTGAGCGAAAGATCCTGGGTTCGATTCACGGTGGAGACACATAAATATCGTTAGTCTCCAGAATGTGGCATCTTCTTTTAGGGTGCATGTTAAATTAATATTTGACATTGTACCCGTTACTTGCCCGAAATGCAATTTTGAATATGTAAATAGATATTATAATGATTTCTTCTGATTGCAACACCTTAAGTAGGTACGTTAATCCTTAAATACGTTAGAATCTCATGTTATGATTCTAGAATATAATCTTCTTTGTACTATTCCTTGTATGTTTCAGGTATGAACCAATTATTTTGTTTTTCTCATTTGTTGAAAATTGTATGTAAATAATTATAAATCACTTTTTTTTATTTGTTTGGAAACTTCACAGCTATACATTTATAATACTTAATTGCAAATGAGAATACAAAATAAATAGCCAATTATAATTCACATATTTAAATTATTATATACTAGCTTTTATGTCCCGCCGTTGGCCAAGAATGTAAAATTGTGAAAGAAAAAGCAATCATTTTTATAATATTGTCACCCAATTATTTTGCAATATCAGACTATGAAAAGTGGTTTGAAATTTGATTGAGTTTAAGTATTGTAAAATTTTCAAGTGATGGCCACAACCCATTCTTTTTTATATATTGCTATAAAGTGTGAATGAAGTATAATATTTATACAATTTCTGCTCGCATGGACTATGCGTAATGGTTTTAAATATGACTGTTTATCAACGTTGTAAAGAGATTGGTTTGGCCACAACCCCCATTTTTAAATATTATCATCGAAAACAAATTGTAATGTGTACCTATTGAAAATTTAGTAATTTTGGATGTTGGGATGTGGTTAAAATTTGATTAAACAAACGTAGGTACTGAAAAGATCTAGTATTGGTCACATCCCATTCGTTTTTATATTTTTTCATCAAGTGTGCATTATATTTTTGCTCAATTTGACTGAAAGTCTTCATTAACGAAGAAGAAGAAGACTTGAACTATAGTAAATAGTTTTTAATTTGAATATAAATGTTGTGAAGAGTTCAGTAATGGCCACAACCCCCATTCTTTAAATATTAGGTGTTGAAAATTATTCAAAATAGGATGATATAAATGGTTTAAATTTAATTAAACAAAAGTATTGAAAAGATTCTAGTGCAGGTTATATCGTCACATCCCATATCCCATTCATTTCACATGTATTTTCATCAAGTGTGCATATCGTTAATAATATTTCTGCACAATAGACTATTAGACTTAAAACTAACCCAAAAGACTAAATAAAAAAGAGAAAAATAAGTATAAGACTATAAGAAATAGTTTGTATAAAAAACTATTCCAATGGTCTACATAAAATAAGTAAAAATACATATACCTAATAGAAGAATTAGACTATTGGAAATAGATTGTATAAAAGCTCACCCAAAGGTCTACAAAAAAGAAGAAGAAGAATATTTAGACTATTGGAAATAATTTGTATAAATACTGACCAAAAGGTCTACATAAAAGAAAATGAATAAGACTATTGGAAATAGTTTGTATTAAAACTCTCCCAAAAGTCTACGTACTTAAATGAAGAAGAATAATAATTAGACTAAAGGAAATAATTTTTATAAAAAAAATGACCCAAATGTATACATAAAAGAAGAAGAAGATGAATTAGACAATAGGAAATAGTTTGTATAAAAACTGCCCTAAAGGTCTACATAAAATTAAGAAGAAAAAGAATTAGACTCCAGGACCCGCCGCTTCAGGCCCTTCAGTACCTCCCGTCCCTTTAATCCCTCATTACGTCCCTTCCCATCAGGCCCTTCAGTACCTTCCGTCCCTTCAGGCAGTTTTATACCTCCCGTCCCTTCAGGCCCTGTAGTGCCTCCCTTCCCTTCATTACATCCCGTCCCATCAGTCGGTTAAGAAAAGTTTAAATCCAGAAACCATCCTGGAAGAACCGCGAAGAGATGAAAGAACCTTCTTTTCCCAGGATGCTCTACTTAATAGGTAAAATGACTAAATACACGAAGAAGAAGAAAAAGTTTAAACCCAGATACCTGCGAAGAGATGGAAGGACAGTTGGACCTTCTTCTCCCAGGATTCTCCAACTTCATAGGTAAAATGACCAAAAATACACGATGAAGAAGAAGAAGAAGAAATAAGTTTAAATCCAGATACCTGCGAAGAGATGGAAGGAAAATTGGACATTCTTCTCCCAGGTTAGTCCACCTTCAAAGGTAAAATGACCAAATAGACGATGAAGAAGAAGAAGAAAAAAGTTTAAATCCAGAAACCTGCGAAGAGATGGAAGGAAAATTGGACCTTCATCTCCCAGGATAGTTCATCTTCATAGGTAAGATGACCAAGTACACGTTGAAGAAAAAGAAGAAAAAAGTTTATATGCAGAACCCGTCCTGGAAGACCTGTGAAGAGATGGAGGGACAGTCGGACCTTCTTTTCCCAGGATACTCCCCCTTCATAGGTAAAACGACCAAATACACGAAGAAGAAGAAGAATAAGAAAACAGTTTAAATCCAAAAACCATCCTGGGCATACGCTCGACAATTCACCAAAGTTTCATTATAATCGGACAAACGGTTGATAAATAAATAAATAAAATAATTTTCCTATAGGAAATCAGTATAGGTATATTATTGTTGATTTGTAAGTAAATAGTATTAGGTAGGTACCTACCTACAACAACCTTCTAAATAAATTCGATTCCTAACAAATTTTATTTGAATATCACATTCTTTCTGTAGCCATGGAAACGATTCGAACACGTAAGTAATATCGAATGGTTCGGATACATTTTTTGAATATGTAGGTACCTACATTGGTTTGTTCGATGCCATAAAAATGAAAATTGTCAGAAAAATCAAATATTATTTACAAATTATGCAATTTTATTATGCCTATATGTTTACTAATAAATAACACATTTTTACAATATATGTCTTAAAACTTGCCGTAATGTCTTGTGTTTCATTTTATTATTTCATAATTACATTTATTTCAAAGGTTTATTATTTTCAATAACATATTCATTCGGTGGGAAAATGAAATATTGTAAGAAAAGATATTAAAATGGCGGCGTTTATGTACAAAAGGCTTACTTTAAAAATAAGTTAAACATTATAATTATACAAAATATTCACCATGTTTTTCACTTAAACGCTAAGTTATACTTGAAAATATATTTTCTTCGTGTAAATACGTACTTCTAACTTTTAAACTAACATATATTTGCGTGCAAAATGTACACTTTTTTGACAGATACGACTTGGAAAATTTTGTATGAAAAAAATAATTATTGAAATATTTATAAAATTCAGCATTTTTATCGCATTATTTTTAGCGTGACACTGCATCAGGTATACAGGTACACGTTCGCACATAAATTAGATTTTTAGATGCTCATGGTTTTTCAGAAGGCGTGAGACAAACACACACACACACACACACATACACACACACAAACACTAACATTTTGATTGCTTTATTACTTTAGATTATTGATGTTGGGTAGTCATTGTAAGATGGTGAGTGTATGTGGGGGAAAGGGAAGGGTAATGGATATAGGAAAGCGTTGATAAGGAAGGGATGAAGGTTTAAGGGGCAGGGTAAGGCAATGTAGGCGAGTCAAATGCAAAATTTGAAACTATTGTATGAGAATGTACGTCCTTAAAGATAACAATCGTGTGCGCCCGAGTTAGTGAATTTGAATTGAGCGTTACATAAAATACTATGGTTTATTTGATTTTACAAAAAAGTGAGAACATTGTGTGAAAACGTATCAAGCGAATGTTTAGATTTATAAAATACCTATCATTTAAAGAAACATTCATGTTTCTAAGCCTTATAAGTTTTGAGTTATGTATAAAAAATCTGAGAAAACAGGTACTATTAAAAAAAATACTATGAACAAAGTTCACAAAATAAAAAAAAAGTGTATCGGGCCAATGTATAGACAAATAATGAGAAAATAATATATATTTTTGTTGAAGACGTAACTTTTAAGAGTAAGACGTAATGAGCTTCCAAAAAGTACCTTGGAGCCTATCCCGTCACCTTAAGGAAAGTAAGTTTGATTTTTAACCAGTAATGATGTCCTGTTATAATGTACCGTAGTCTATCATTTACTGTTTTCCCATTGTTCTTAATATCAAACTATGTATGTTAATATACTGTTGGATATCCAAAATAAATAGAATAAAAAAAATAAAAACGTCTTTATTTTTTATAGATAAATGATCTTATTGGGGCGTTTCGACGTTTTTCGTAAAATACATTTTTTTTTAAATACCGTTTTTTTCTCATTAAAAAATGTTTGAGAAACACATGGATTTTTTGGTGAAAATCAGTTGAGGTAGGTATTGTATTTTTCTATGATAGTACAAAATTCCATTGTAATGTTCACAAAACGCTTCACACTTTCTGTGCCACAAGGTCGAAAGAGACCAGGAGGACAAGGACTCGATGGATGGGAAATGTCGATGCCGATGCCTCTGCAGTAGATAATAGAGAACGAAGTAAACAGATAGACGGGAATGGAGGAGACTCCTGGATTCAGCCAAGGCCCACCCAGGGCTGTCGAGCTTATGATGATGATGATGAATGTTTTTTTATGTTTTTTTGATTCACGAATTACCTTATTTTCAAGCGTTCAATTAATGTCATACAACATAAATAAGACTCAAGTCTAGAAACAGTTTTCTCGGGAATACAATCGCACTAACCTCAACCAGCGAAAAGAGAAGAGTCGAACTGTGGAAGGAAGGGTTAGGAAGTAAAAACTTCCATGAACCAACAGAGGTACTTTCAACGAGTCACCGACTACCATATGCAACCTGGAAATCCCTAAATAGACTAAGGACGGGTGTTGGAAGGTGCAAGAAAAACCTGTACAGATAGAGCATGACCAGGACATGGCATGCGAATGTGGGGAGACGCAGAACACGTCACACCTGCTGAACTGCCCGCTTATGGAAGGAAGTTGCTCTGAGGAGGATCTGTGGCAAGCGAATGAGAATACTATTATGGCTGCAAATTACTGGAGGGACACAAAATACATAGGTTGATGATCTTGGACACGGAAGGTAAGTAATAAGTTAATAAATCAACTTCAACTTCTTCGTCTTCGATGGCACTACAGTCCAAATCGAACCTTGGGCTCCGTTAACTTTTGCCTACAACACACCCTGTCTGCTGCCACTTACCAGCTCTTTATCAACTTTAACAGTGCCCTTTAAATAAAAAAAACCTTTAAAAATGCCTCGCCAGACGCCTCTAAAACGCCCAAAAAGAGGCGCCGAGTCCCCGGTTAAGAATGTATGGCTTAAAGTGATTATAAACGTAAACCAGTCGATGACAAATCGTAAGCCCTGTAAGTTCGTGATTTCTTGGTTCTCCTTTAAATATATATTCTAGCTTGCACAAAAAAATAATATTACGTTGTGTCTGAGTATTCTTATCCGGAAAAGCTTCCTATGCGGTCCCTCAAAAATGTAATAACTCTATCGAGGCACGAGTCTAGGAATATTTCTGAATTGTCTGTAGATACTTCTCTGTTGCTCTCCTTTTAACTTTAAAATAAGATATCACAAATTACGACGAATTACGACATTGCTTATAAAGGCATCTTAGCAATGCCTGCCATGCCACTTCAAAATGGCGACTCGTGGTAATTTTCATTTTTAAGTTCCAGTTCAAAGAGATACTTTCATACTCCCCCATGCATATATTTTCTTTTAAACACGCATACATATACACCCTCTCATTCACACATACTATTAGGTACTAGTTTTTATGTTTATTTGGAAGAAAAAATATGTGAGTTGAATCTTAAATATGTAACTGGGACAATTTTTCAGTATCTCATAAGAGATGAAACGGGAACATTATTATACTAAAGGAAATCATAATTATATTTAAGGAGATCATAATTATATTTTAGTAGATCATAATTATATTAAATCATCATCATCATCAGCTCCACATCCCAAGGTGGGACCTGGCTTCCAAAAGAAGTCTTCGCCATTCCAATCTGTCAGCGGCTCCTTGTCTCCAATTGACCACGCCCAAAGAGTCCAGGTCCCCCTGGACGCAGTCCATCCATCTCAACTTGGGTCTCCCCCTACGCCTCACACCCTCTGGTCTATGGTGAAGGACTCTTCTGGCGGGCAGCTGCTCACTCATCGTCTCCACATGTCCAAGCCACCTGAGTCTCCCAATCCTTATAAATACTCCAACGTCTATATCATCATAAAGCTGGTATAGCTCATGATTGTATGTTATTCTCCACACACCACCCTCACAGACAGCCCCGTAAATTCGCCGCAGGATCTTTCTTTCAAAAATGCTAAGTTGGTCCTCGTCTTTTTTAGTTAGAGTCCAGGTCTCGGAGGCATATGTCAGCACTGGTCTGACAATAGTTTTATATAGTGTAAGCTTTGTCTTTCTCGACAACAACCTGGACTTCATGTGTCTCTGTAGGCCAAAGTAGCATCTGTTAGCAGCAACAATTCTTCTGTTCACTTCTTCACTGATATTATTCTTACTGGTAATTAGTGAACCGAGGTACGTGAACTGTTCTACTGATTCGAAGTTGTAGCTGTCTACTGCAAGTGGTGGTGGAGGAGAATTATGACGGACAGTAGGACGTGACAACAGGTATTTAGTTTTTTGTTCGTTGACTGTCAGACCCATACTCCTAGCAGCGGTATTGAGGGCTGTAAAGGCCTCCGCAAGAGCAGGCTTATTTCTGGATACGATATCAATGTCATCCGCATATGCTAAAAGTTGTACGGATTTGTGAAATATGGTTCCAGTAGTATTGACACCGGAATCACGCACAACTTTCTCCAAGGCTATGTTGAAGAGCAAGCAAGCTAGGGCGTCACCTTGTCGGAGGCCGTTAATTGTTTCAAATTGGTTTGACAGGTCGTTTTGTATTTTTACTCTACACCGGACATGGGACATTGTCAATTCAACCAGGGTGATGAGCTTTTCGGGAATTGAGAGCTCTCTCATAGCGCTGTATAATTTTCGCCTATTGATGCTGTCATAAGCGGCCCTAAAGTCTATAAACAGGTGATGGGTTTCTATATTATATTCCTGCGTTTTTTCCAGTATTTGGCGCAGTGTGAAAATCTGGTCAATACAAGACTTCTGTGGGCGGAATCCAAATTGGTAACTACCAATTAAGTCTTCTGTATATGGTAAAAGTCTATCAAATAGAATGTTGGACAGCACCTTATAAGCAGTATTTAGAAGTGTTATCCCTCTGTAATTCGAGCAGAGCAGTTGATCTCCTTTTTTATGCAGTGGACATATGATGCCTTCGGACCATTCCTCAGGCATTTGTTCATCAGACCATATTTGCAGAAGTATCGCATGCATCATTTTAATTAGGTTTTCCCCAGCATATTTAAATAGTTCTGATGGTATGGTATCAGACCCTGGTGCTTTATGATTCTTTAACCTTCCAATTGCCTGTTCTACTTCTGCATATGTAACAGGTGGTGTGTTGTCCTCTACTGTATTTGTCTCTGATAGGGAGGGATAGTGAGTGGGTTCATCTACATTATTATTCAGAAGATTACTAAAATGTTCAACCCATCTATTCAATATTAGTTGTTTTTCACTAAGAATTGTGCCATCAGAGCTTTTGCACAAACAGATCCTGGGCTTAAACTCCTTTCTTGTATTATTGATGTGCTTGTAAAATTGTCTAGTGTTATTATTGTTTCTCGAATCTTCTGCTTCTTGTAGGATGTTTTTAAAGTATTCCCTCTTTTTGCGTCTATGCAGTTTCTTTTCCTCTCTGCGCTTTTGTCTGTATTGTTCTCGGGATGCTCTAGTGCCATTGCTTTGAAGCATTTTATGGTAAGCACTGTTCTTAAGGTTTGTTGCATCTTGGCATTCCTCATCAAACCAGTCCTGCCTCCTTCCAGACCTGGATTTGCCAATGACTTCTGTTGCTGCAGCTTTCAGAGTGTTTTTGCAAGCAGTCCATTTCTCTTCCAAAGACGATGGCTCCTGAATTGGGATGAGTTCATTGATTTTTTGTCGATATGCGTGTCTTTTGTCACGGTTCTTTAGTTCTTCCGTTAGAAACTTCTCACACCGTGTTCCAGGAGACTTTTTTATATTTGAAATACGTGCTCTAAGTTAACACATCACCAGAAAATGATCTGAGTCTGCATTGGCTCCTCTGTACGTTCTAGCATTCATGAGATTTGACCTATGTCTAGCATCTATAAGGATGTGATCGATCTGGTTAGCCATGTCCCGGCCCGGTACCTTCCATGTCCCCTTGTGGATGTTTTTATGTGGAAATAGTGTTGTGCCTATTATCATATTATGGGATACTCCAAAATCAATAAGTCTTTTACCATTATCATTTGTAATGTCGTGCAGGCTCTGGAGGCCTATTGTGGGTTGATAATAAATCTCTTTACCAATCTGAGCGTTGAAGTCTCCCAGCACCATTTTAACGTCATGTCTAGGGCAGTTGCCAATTGTTCTGACAAGAAGATCATAAAATTCATCCTTTTCCCGCTCTGCTGCGACTTCTGTTGGTGCGTAGGCATTAATGATACTTATGTTGGAGAATTTACCTTTGACCCGGATGTAGCACATTCTGGGGCTTATTCCTTTAAAGTCTAGGATTAAATGTTTGGCCTTCCTATTAACAATAAAGGCCGTTCCTTGTTCGTGTAGCCTCTCATGACAGCTGTAATAAATGTCGTGGTTTCTCTTCTGGAGAATACCCGTTCCGAGCCAACGGACTTCCTGTAGGGCAGTGATGTCAGATTTGTATTTATCTAGCTGTTCTAGAAGTATCTTGAGTGCGCCGGCTCTATAGAGGGAGAGGATATTCCAAGTGCCTATATTCAATACATCAAAAACGTTGTCCTTGTTTCGTTTGCCAGGTCGTGTGGGGATCAGTCCGGCTCTTTCTTCTTGTGGTTTCATAACGGTTTTTGTTTTTTTTTCCAAGGCGGAGGTGTTGGCCCCACGCTCAACCCCCTACCAGGAGGACCAGGGTTTTTTCTGTAGGGGTTTTTCCTTCCCTTAGCTGGGGTGTTCCGGTTTTAAGGCGCCGGAGGTTCGCCCTTCGCCCTCTCACTATCTGCTATGACACTGATGTTGATGTGTCAGTAGTCACATTGCCCAGGGGTCGCGGGGTCTGGTGACCACTCGAGGACGCTAGGAGTAGGACTTGATGGTAGTGTTGCTGGTGAAATTGCAACGTGGTTTCTCATGGTATTTTAAAGGGGCACATTTTCCAGCAAAATATGCACCACCATGACCCTACCATCCATTGGACCCCCATTAAAAGAGATCATAATAATATTAAAGGAGATCATAATTATGTTAAAGGAGATCATAAGTACATTTAAGGAGATCATAATTATATTTAAGGAGATCATTATTATCCAATAACAAGTTGCCACATTTTGGAGACTAACGATGTTAATGGTCTAACAGATCCAAATTAAAATCACAATTAAAACTGTGTCTCCACCGTTAATTGAACTCGGGACCCTTGGATCAGCAGTCAGATACCAAACCAACGGAGCCACGAAGTTCGAAATCCGCCAACTACAACCACCACCAACAAGAGTCACCAATTATGTATTTTTATTAATTTCCTTTATCAATTCACATTTTGAAAATTCTATGTAGGTACTACGGGAATTCAAAAAAAATTGTTTTAAAAAAACGAATTTTTTAACTTTTTTACAAAATTTCTTCGGTCACCTTCAAATTTCTCACCGTCAGATGCGATGCACTTGACAAGCCTTATTCCCTTTGAAACACCTTTGGAACTCTCCAGTTTTGATATCGTCCAGTGCCTCCAGATCATCAAAATGATATCGTCCAGTGCCTCCACATCATCAAAATGATATCGTCCAGTGCCTCCACATCATCAAAATGATATCATCCAGTGCCTCCACATCATCAAAATGATATTGTCCAGTGCCTCCACATCATCAAAATGATATCGTCCAGTGCCTCCACATCATCAAAATGATATCATCCAGTGCCTCCACATCATCAAAATGATATCGTCCAGTGCCTCCACATCATCAAAATGCTTCCTTTTTAGATGATTGCTCATTTTTGGACTCTCGTCACCCAAAATTACTGTGATCAAAAAGTTTTTTTTGGTTATATAATATATGATAAAATATTCGGTGTTTGTTTAAAATTTAAATAATATTTCAATATTTAAAATTTGGGTGTTTATTCAAAAATTGTCAAACCCGCATTAATTATGTACCTATCGAAGATGTACTGTTTGGTAAATCACTGTCCGCATTGCCTCAAAACAGGCTTACACCTAGTGTAATAATGATGTAAAATATTTTTTTATTCATAGAAATGTTTTGTATAAAATGCATTAAAATAATTCATTTTTGAAAGACCACGATTTATTTTTCATCGTGATCCAGATTGAATTCAAACACAGTGAAAAACTGTGTTTTTACTTGTAATTTCAGGACCTTCATAGTGAAGGCCCTGGGATAATTTTAAATCGCACACTTTCTGGTCACTAGCGTTTAGCATGTGATTTGTGGTTAAATGACCAGTCAGACAGCATTATCGTTTGCCTACTATTAAAACAAATTTAGTAACTTTTTTAAATATAATATATAATGCGACTCGCTTGCGCGAGTCTTAATTAAACTTTAAACCTAACCAACCATGTAAAAAAAGATGTAAATCACCTGAGAGATAATTAAACATGCAACCATTGTAAATATGATTCAACCAATCACAGCCCAATGTGTTTTTTGTGCATGCGTATTTGTGACATAAAAGTGAGATTTTTAAATTGATTCAAGGCCCACTGTGTTTTTACATCGTGTGCCTGCAGACAATAGACAAATAAGTGTAAAAAAAAATAGAAATAACGCTTATAACTTTTGCATTACTTTATTTTCTTAGTATTATATTATCAGGTGTGCTTTTCATGACACAAACCCAAAAAAAACTGATTTGAAATTTAATTACGAAATATAAGAGGATTACCTCACGTCCGTCAAAAACTAGGATTTTCATATCAACGGTCGTGCGACTCAGGATTTTAACAAAAAAAGTTATCAAAATAAGAGCAATTAGTTTTATTATTTTAATAATATACCTTGGCGAGGCGCCACTGGGCGTCCGTTGGAGCGAACTCGAAGCATTATCTCAGGGCTGTGAAATTTCGAATGTAGAAAATTTCGACGAAGTATTGTCGAGAACTTGGTGTAATGAATACATCAAGCCCTCATTTCGTCGCTTACTTATTTTGTTTCTTACGTCTACTTTGCTACCTACGAACTTGCCCTTAAACAAAATCATACTTAAAAATACCTAGAGTCTTATGTGTAGGTACTATAGTTGTAACTCTCCTGTACCTTTGTAATTTACTATAAAAATACTAATTATTAATAATAATAATAACACACCCCAAGTTGTATCAATACACACCCCCAGCAGCAACATAAAATGATAACTACAAATTAAATTGGAATAGAGACATGATCACAGACAGAACAAACCTACATAACCGACCAGACATCACATTAATCGACAAAATACTTAAACACACATATCTAATAGAAATATACAGCAAATCTACAAAAGAAACATTTGGAAAAAATAGATAAATATGCACATACCGTTAACAGAACAGATAAAATCACAATGGAAACAAGAAAAAGTCACAAGAGTCTCAATAATGTTATCGTCTACAGGCATCATACCGAAAACACTCCAAAAAATATAGACATACTAAAGATACCCCCATACTTCATCTGCAACATACAAAAATTTACAATTATCAACACATGTACAATAGTTAGAAAATTACTACAGGTACCACCTTAAACAACTACACAAACACATAGCCTCACAACTTGAGTACGCTCCGTTGTGAAGGAAATTACCGGATCATAACCGAGATCAACATTTTTGCAATAATAATAAAACAAATATGAATTAATTGCCGCGATAAACATAAAACCATATTATGAATGTGAAGCGTTTTCATTTAGAGAAATTAATAATATTTCATTTTATTACCTACGTTAAAACAATATTAACTGACTGGTCAATTCAACATAACAGACCCGATATGATAATTTTGACGTAGTTATTCCAAATTGAAGTAATATTATATAATCATTTGATGAAAAACAAAATAACACATCGCTTTAGGTATCGACTTTGGAATTATTCTCGTAAAATATTAATATTGCCATTCAGTATGTCAACCACTGGCATTATTCCAAAATCGTATAGCCGTAATTAATAAATTTTAGATTTATCCAAAAGAAAAATTTCTTTCCCGTCATAGACAAATGTGTAGTATTTTTTATAAAGTTTTATTTATTTTTTGGACTTATGTGATCATTTCATTAACATCAATTGTGGACAAACGTGATGGTCTGTCTTTTGTTCGTTTCACTGTATTTATCCCAAATAAATAAATAAATAAAAACCATTGATAAATTTAACGTCATCATCATTCGTAATCGTTGAACTACGACATATTGGATAGAGAAGGTGAGACTGCAAAAATTGAGAGGAAAAATAGGAATAAATAAACAAACTTGATAGAAAAGGAAAGGGGGGGGAAAATGCAAACACATAAGTATGTACATATACCGGGTGTCCTAAAAAGTACAGTCAAGCGGAATCCTAGAGGTAAAGCCGATTATTCCGTGATTTTTGTATATTACGAGTTACGATTTTTTTATCAAACCTTGACTAATGATACATAATTAGTCACAGAGACATCTTGAATTATTGAGATACACGATAGATTTTTTTTTTCGAAACAAGTGAATAGTTCTATTATATTCTGTAATAGAACGATGTATGACAGGGTCAGCAATGAGGACATAAGGAAAGAATGTAGGATAAAGAAAGATGTTATAAATAGAATGAAAGTGAACACATTGAGATGGTTTGGCCACATGGGGAGAATGAATGAGGAACGCTTGACGAAGAAAATATACATTGCGGACAGGAATGGAATGAGAGGTCGGGGCCGCCCTAGGAAGGGATGGCACGGCCATGTGAACGAAATTTCGAAAGACGGAAATGTTAGAAGCGTGAACAACAGACGAACATGTATAAGACGATGTATGAATGTTGTCGAGGCGATGAATGTATGTCAAGGTAGAAGTAAGTGGCATTCCGTTCTCTCTGCCTACCCCGTAAGGGACATAGCGTATGTGAATAGTTTACCTCGCAGACACAAAATCAATTGTGGGCCGATCTGATAACATCGCCCCAAAAAAAATATAGAATCTCAAAATTAATTAACATAAAAATATTTAAAACATTTGTGGACGATTTAATGAAAATATTTTATTGTTTGTGTGTCTGTGAGGTTAACTATTCGCCTATTTCAAAAAAAAAATCAAGAGTGTATCTTTATGTCTCTGTGACCAATTGACAATTGAATTGTGCCTGTAGGGGCATTAATATAGCCTGTCGCTATATTGATGCTAGTAATTAAAAGCTTTTCGAAATAGCTAATTTTTAACTGTTATTTAGACAAGCAATTTAGGATCTCACAAAGAGGGCGAGAGAAATATAAAGGCTCGTTTACTTACATATATGTATGTAGGTATATTTATAATTCACAATCAAATAAATATCTATATCACAATATTAATATTCACATTATTTGAAGAACAATTAAAAATTGAGCATTTTTGAAAGGTAAGCATACACAATAAATTTTAGTAACTACGATGAAATAACGAGTGCTGCCTCGCCTTTTATACCATCAGGGACGTATTTAAATGAGTACATGCCGGTGGTGGGCCATGGTGTTTCAAGAACGTTTTTCCCTATAAAGTATCTATTGTATTTGTACTGTTGTCGATATTCTGGTAGGTTACTGATTTCGTCCTAGTGCAAATTGCACGACAGCAAAATGTACTTGCGACGAATGTAACTCAGTATACGCCGTAATATAATTATTTTGTCTTGTTATTCAAGGTATGACTAATACGATGTTTGACGGACATGTTCGTATTATGTCATGTTATTCAAGGTTTGACTAATACGATGTTTGACGGACATGTTCGTATTATGTCATGTTATTCAAGGTTTGACTAATACGATGTTTGACGGACATGTTCGTATTATGTCATGTTATTCAAGGTTTGACTAATACGATGTTTAACGGACATGTTCGTATTATGTCATGTTATTCAAGGTTTGACTAATACGATGTTTGACGGACATGTTCGTATTATGTCATGTTATTCAAGGTTTGACTAATACGATGTTTGACGGACATGTTCGTATTATGTCATGTTATTCAAGGTTTGACTAATACGATGTTTGACGGACATGTTCGTATTATGTCATGTTATTCAAGGTTTGACTAATACGATGTTTGACGGACATGTTCGTATTATGTCATGTTATTCAAGGTTTGACTAATACGATGTTTGACGGACATGTTCGTAGAGTACCACCGTAATACATAATGAACGTAGCCCAAGACTTTAATGTGACGGATAAAGGATCCAGACGGAGTCCAAAGGGCAGATGGTAAGAAGTGGTGAGGCAGGATATGCTAAACAACGGAGTTACCCCAGAGGATGCGCAGAACCGAGTACAGTGGAAGCGTAAGACACAGAAAGCAGACCCTACCATCATGTGAAAAAATAGCTGAGGAAAAAGAAAAATAAGTCAAGGATTGACAAAAAAATACGAAAAAATTTCATAACACAAAATTTATAAAAAAATTCAGAGTAAAAATTTAAGTATTCAGAGGCGCGATTCCGCTAAGCGTAAGGTGTCACTTACGCTATGCGCGATAGCGCTAAGCGAAAGTGACACCTCTAATGAGAGCGTTACGATATGGATACCTGCGAGGGATAGTATCCATTTTACTATCACTAAAAATTGAAATGAGAATCGTGTTTTCTATAATTTTAAGGATCTTATGTATTTTAAGGCATTGTGGATAACCAAAAAAGAACGAGAATCCCGCCTCAGGTAGCCCCAGGGGCGCTCTATCTTTAGACATCGGCTTGACTATATTTTTGGGACGTCCTGTATATGTATAAATTAATTAAATGGACAATGGGAAAGGGAGATGTAAAGAGGACCTTTTACGGAAGGAAATGAATAGGTATAAAATAGGGTGAAAAAACGATAAAGGGGAATGCAAACAAAGAGTGCTTAACGTTAAAGTATAGATAAATAAGTGAACCAATTATCATAGAACAATTTCGTTGAAATATATCCGAGGGTTCTTCTTTCGATCATTATAGGATGAAAAATGAGGAAGTTGTGACCAAAACAATAATAAAGAGACGGATAAAATTTTGAAAAATGCAGAGGTTAAAGCAAAGTATCTCAAAGAGTCCTTGACAACGAAAAAAAATGAGGGTCCATAAAATGAAAATAGGGGTCAACGATATACGTATAATATATATGTAATTCCACAATATATAATCCATATAATTGCTCATTTATTGTAAAAAAATCATTATAATGCTGAGAATCCTACAAGCTGTTGGTAATAAATTATCAAAATAAAAAAAATATCATATTTGCTGAGAATCCTGCAAACTGATAATTATTATCCAAATAGAAGATATTTTTTTCTCGAAACCGGTGCACACACATATGTGCTCATTCTTCTTCTTCTTCTTATCAGCCCAATCCCGTCCACTCCTGGACGAAGGCCTCCTCAATCTCCTTCCACGCCACTCTATCTTGTGCTCTGAGCAACCAATTGGCACTAGCATGACGGCTGATGTCATCTCTCCATCTCATTGGCGGTCTTCCAATACATCTGACTATAGTTCACGGTCTCCAAGCCAACACTATCCTTGGCCATCGGTCTTCGGGGTATCTAGCTACGTGGCCCGCCCATCTCCACTTCAGGGTAAGAGTGCGGTGGACGACATCAACCAATTTTGTTCTTTCCCTGATGGTGTCGTTTCGAACCCTGTCCCTCAGACTTAATCCTAACATGGCTCTTTCCATGGCTCTTTGTTCTCATTAGTAGTAAAAAATCATATTTGCTGAGAATCATGCAAGCTGATAATTATTATCATAATAGAAGATATTTTTTTTCGAAATCGGTGCACACACAAATGCGCTCATAAGTAGTAAAAAAAAATCATATTTGCTGAGAATCCTGCAAGCTGTTGATAATAAATTATCAAAATAAAAGATATTTTTTTCTCGAAACCGGTTCACACACATATGTGCTCATTAGTAGTAAAAAAATCATATTTGCTGAGAATCCTGCAAGCTGTTGATAATAAATTATCAAAATAAAAGATATTTTTTTCTCGAAAACGGTTCACACACATATGTGCTCATTAGTAGTAAAAAAATCATATTTGCTGAGAATCCTGCAAGCTGTTGATAATAAATTATCAAAATAAAAGATATTTTTTTCTCGAAACCGGTTCACACACATATGTGCTCATTAGTAGTAAAAAAATCATATTTGCTGAGAATCCTGCAAGCTGTTGATAATAAATTATCAAAATAAAAGATATTTTTTTCTCGAAACCGGTTCACACATACATGTGCTCATTAGTAGTAAAAAAATCATATTTGCTGAGAATCATGCAAGCTGATAATTATTACCAAAATAGAAGATATTTTTTTTTTTCGAAATCGGTGCACACACATATGCGCTCAGTAGTAGTAGAAAATCATATTTGCTGAGAATCCTGCAAGTTGTTCATAATAAATAAATTATCAAAATAAAAGATATTTTTTTCTCGAAACCGGTGTACACACATAATATGTGCTCATTGGTTGTAAAAATATCATATTTGCTGAGAATACTGCAAGCTAATAAGTACCTAATATCAAAATAAATGATATTATTTTTTCGAAACCGGTGTACACAATATATGTGTTCATTAGTAGTAAAAAAATCATATTTGCTGAGAATCCTGCAAGCTGTTGATAATAAATTATCAAAATAAAAGATATTTTTTTCTCGAAACCGGTTCACACACACATGTGCTCATTAGTAGTAAAAAAATCATATTTGCTGAGAATCATGCAAGCTGATAATTATTACCAAAATAGAAGATATTTTTTTTTTTCGAAATCGGTGCACACACATATGCGCTCAGTAGTAGTAGAAAATCATATTTGCTGAGAATCCTGCAAGTTGTTCATAATAAATAAATTATCAAAATAAAAGATATTTTTTTCTCGAAACCGCTGTACACACATAATATGTGCTCATTGGTTGTAAAAATATCATATTTGCTGAGAATACTGCAAGCTAATAAGTACCTAATATCAAAATAAATGATATTATTTTTTCGAAACCGGTGTACACAATATATGTGTTCATTAGTAGTAAAAAAATCATATTTGCTGAGAATCCTGCAAGCTGTTGATAATAAATTATCAAAATAAAAGATATTTTTTTCTCGAAACCGGTTCACACACATATGTGCTCATTAGTAGTAAAAAAATCATATTTGCTGAGAATCCTGCAAGCTGTTGATAATAAATTATCAAAATAAAAGATATTTTTTTCTCGAAACCGGTTCACACACACATGTGCTCATTAGTAGTAAAAAAATCATATTTGCTGAGAATCATGCAAGCTGATAATTATTACCAAAATAGAAGATATTTTTTTTTTCGAAATCGGTGCACACACATATGCGCTCAGTAGTAGTAGAAAATCATATTTGCTGAGAATCCTGCAAGTTGTTCATAATAAATAAATTATCAAAATAAAAGATATTTTTTTCTCGAAACCGGTTCACACACACATGTGCTCATTAGTAGTAAAAAAATCATATTTGCTGAGAATCATGCAAGCTGATAATTATTACCAAAATAGAAGATATTTTTTTTTTCGAAATCGGTGCACACATATATGCGCTCAGTAGTAGTAGAAAATCATATTTGCTGAGAATCCTGCAAGTTGTTCATAATAAATAAATTATCAAAATAAAAGATATTTTTTTCTCGAAACCGGTGTACACACATAATATGTGCTCATTGGTTGTAAAAATATCATATTTGCTGAGAATACTGCAAGCTAATAAGTACCTAATATCAAAATAAATGATATTATTTTTTCGAAACCGGTGTACACAATATATGTGTTCATTAGTAGTAAAAAAATCATTTTTGCTGAGAATCATGCAAGCTGTTATTAATTATTATAATCAAAATGGGCAGGTACTCGATACATAGAATGGCCATTATTAGGATGTTAAAGTATGTATATCCACCCTTACAAATTTCCGCATCATAATAACGATTCATTAATATCGTCTTGAAATAATAGAAATTAATTCCATTATGGCTATGCTAAGTCTCAACTCGAATATGCCCGAGACTGAGAAATATTGTATATAGGTATATAATATAAATTTAATGATAATCTAAGTATTCACCTACCCACCTTGGAATAATTATCTTTATTATTTCTATTCTGAGAGGAATACTCAAATTTTATCTTTGGGTAATACTTAAATATAAATATACATATTGACTCAGACTAGATCGTTTATTTATTCACTCTCACAATACATTTTTGTCCTTTATATTAATTGTAAACTTGCAGATGGTTAAATCAGAGAAAGTGGTGTTGCGTTTATAGAATAAACTGTTCATAAACCGCCACCATTCCTTCCAATTATAATAATTATAATAGTAATAAGATTTTGTTTCAGTTCGTGAGCAGGGGGGTGCAAAAACCATATCATATAAACATAATTAAAAATTAGGTATACATACAAATAAAATATAATAACAGAGAGAAAAGTAAGCATTAAAGAACAAACAAAAGATAAAAGAATAACACATCAATTTATAAACACAAAAAATGGTAAATAAATAAATATAAACATATACCTATAACCGTATTTTTTAACAGATTTTTAATTATCTCAATAGAGACGAAGTTGGAATATTTTACTATAGGAGAAGCGGGAAATAAAGGCACCTACAGGGCTTACGACCTGTCATCGGCTGGTTTACGTGATCACTTTATGCGCTTGCGCAACGTTCACCAATTATACCTTTTTAAAGAGATCCCTATCAATTCAATTTTTGAAAGTTCTATATATTGCAATACTGAAATTCTTTTCGCTTGAAAATAAGGATTTTTACTACAAAAAAATTAAAAAAAAATATCTTGTTTGCGCATATGCAATAATAAAAATATTCGATATATAACCGTAATAACTTCACTGTGTAGAAATATCTATTGAAATCACTTCAGTCACTGCAAAATGGATACCCATCTTCTGTGAATTGGAGAATCAAGCCACATACCACCCTCTCGAACAATAGAATTGCTAGATCTCCACATCCTCATCCTTGCATCAGCTATCTTAGGTCTTTGGAGAGCGACAAAAACATGGACCCCGGGCTCTACAAAAATTATCCGAAAGGCATTATTACATATTATGAGAACTTTATAATCTTTTATAAAAAAATACGACATAAATATGTGTGTGAAAAATGAAAAAAAGTGGCATTCGGTTCTTTTTGCCTACCCCATGAGGGACATTTTATGATGGTATGGTATAGCAAAATCTTTCATGCAATTCCCCCAATAATATTTTTTAATTTTTATTTATTTGATAAAGAAAAAAGATGATACATTTTTTTTATTACAAAAATGAATATGTCCTTGTTAAACAAGTACATATACATCTTCCTACGTTCCCTAAAATAAGCAAATAAATGCTTGTGCTATAGGTGAACGAAATCGGTCGAGGCAGGGTTCGAACTCGCGACAACTGGATTACTAGCCCAGCGCGCTAACCGCTCTGCCATCGACCCATCTAAAATACAATACATACAATAAATAATACAGTTACAATATTTATCAACAGAGTTTACACTCGGGTTTTGGAGGGGATTCTACAAATCAAGTACCATATCATCACATAAAAATCCATATCTATAAATATTTATATATATCTTATAACATAACTAGTTGCATGTAACACATGAGATCCAACTGTCGACAGCGATAGTATGTATAGTTGAAGAATAAGTACCAAACCCATAAATACAAATTATTTATTATTTTATGATATTTAGTTTTCTATACAACACATGTACCTAGGTAGTCAAGATAGGATAGTATGGAGGTCAGTCTTTTTTTCCTACCCGGAATATGAAAACAGCATGATGGTATATGTATATTGTATGTTTAGACATGTAGTATCAAACTATTAAGTCTTCTTTGATATTGTGTATAGGTGACTACCATACAAATTGTATGAAGCGATGTCGTCACTAAATTCAATTTTTATAAAAATTGTTAAAAAAATTTTGAGATGTGCTAATACTATGCTAATATTTTTTATATAAAATTAAATTATATAGTTGGGGTGTTTCGGCTTTTTTCGATATTTAAAAAAAAATGGAAATATAGGCAGTTAAACTCATAAATTTATCATAAAAAAAATACTTTTCTTAATAAAAAATGTTTGAGAAACCCTGGAATTTTTTTGAAAAAACTAATTTGAGATTTTGTATTTGTCTATGTTTATACCAATTTTCAGCGTTCTAGCTTTTATGGTTTCTGAGATATAAGGAAAAATAAAATAAAAATTCAAAACTTGATAACCCCTGACTGAAACAAAAATTCAAAATTCCGAGTATAAAAGTTTTGTAGGCCTGTAACTGTTTATATATTCTGAAATTTTATGCTCTGTAAATTGAGCGAATCAAAAGTTATAAGGGGGGGACGGACACACACACAGACACACGAAATGTTCTACTCCGAATTCTGAGTAAATCCGTGTATGGAACATATATGCTGCGAAGCCTCTAAGTTGGTGTTTTTTGACTTCAAAGTTGGAAAAGCCGTGAAAAAAGTAGACCTCTCCATACAATTCTCGCGTATTCTGGCTTGATACATTGTCGATATGTTAAGAGAACAAAGTTCTCCCGAACAAATCGACAGTTGGATAAAAGTACTCAAACCCTAAGAAATCATACAGCAATCTTATAAAGTTTGAGAAAAAAGAAAAAAAAACAAAAAAGAGACGCACCCAATGTAAAAGATAACTAAAAACATGATACTTATGATAACAAAATAAAATATATCTCTTACGTTAGTTAGAACTCCGCCATTGCCGGTCCCAAGCCCGGATGCAAAAGGAGGAGGGTTCTTAGGTGAGGTCAGCAGCCTACCTGGGGTAAAAGAAATAGCAAGCTCACAGCCCGGAAAACCAAGCCTCGGAACACGGTGGATCCCCAAAACCGACCAATGCATGGAAAAGGAAAAAACGATTTCGAAAACAGAATGAAACAAGATTGGCGTGCTGGAATGTATTGTCATGGAACAATAAAAAGCAGGAAATAATTGCAGAACTGAATCATCATAAGGTGGACATTTGCGGAATATCGGAAACAAAAAAGAAAGGTAAAGGAACCTCAAAACACTCAAACTATATCTTGATTTACAGTGGAAAGGATAAACATCTTAGAGCCAGCTCAGGTGTGGGACTTCTTCTACATGAGAAATATGAAGACTCAATTGACAATATTGAATACGTAAATCATAGAATACTTAAGGCTTCACTAAATATAGAGGGCATCCGATTAAATCTAATTAGTGTGTATGCTCCTGACATAACTAAACCTGTAGATGAATCTCTAGAGTTTTACTCACAGCTGCAGGATACTATAGATCTCATACCAGAATCAGAAAAACTAATCATGCTGGGCGATTTTAATGCCAGGATAGGGGATACAATTTTAGATGGCATAAAACAAAGATTCAATGAAAATACTATAAATAGTAATGGTGAAATGCTAATTGACATATGTGCGCGGAACGAAATGAGAATTTGTAACACATATTTTCCACATAAAATCCAACATAAATATACATTTGAGAATGCAAGAGGTGATAAATCTACAATTGACTACATTATAAGTAATAGAAAGATTCACCCATGCACAATAGAGGATGTAAGAGTTCTATCGTCTGCAAACATAGGCTCTGATCATCATCTGGTACTCTGCAAATTACAGCTAAAACAACCAACAAGGAAGAACAGAAAACCAAAATTCATCAATAAGATCAACCTCCAATCTATTGAAAATGAAAGCACAAGGGACCTCTATATAAACAGGGTTACCAGCAAAATGGCACATTGTGAAATATCTGATAGCGATGACGTAGAAATTGCCTGGGAAAAAGTCAAATTCAATATACATAACGCAGCAAACGAAGCCTTAGGACAAAAAAGGGTAAATATAAACGCTAAGGGCAATACAAAGCCATGGTATAGCGATGAAGTCAAAGCCCTAACAAAAGAAAAGAGAAACTGTTATCTTGTATACAGAAGCAACCCCACACCAGAAGAATACAGAAAATACAAAATTACACGAAACAAAGTAAATAACGAGATAGACAGAATAAAGAAAGAATACTGGCTCAAGTTCACCAAGGACATGGAAAGAGACCTCTACGGAGCACAAAGGAAAATTTGGAATATGCTTAGAAAAGAGAAAAAACCTATAGATGAGTATACACAAACACAAAAAATCTCTATAGAAGAGTGGGAAATCTATTTTGAAAATCTATTTCGCAATACAACGCAATCAAGAACTGTGACGTTGGATGATGACGCAGGGCCCTCTGCGACCCTTAGCAACGACGAGGTAATTTCAGCCATTAAAAGACTAAAAAATAGAAAATCTCCTGGAATAGATGAAATCCCCAATGAATTGATCAAATATGGAGGCGCAAAGGTAGCTACAGAGTTAGCAAAACTATTCAACAAAATATTAAAAGAATCTGTAATACCCAAGGAATGGAAATTAAGCATAACTATCCCAATTTTTAAAAAAGGCACGAAAACAAACCCGGAAAACTATAGAGGAATATCTCTTTTGAGCGCTACCCAAAAATTATTTACAAGCTTACTGCGAATGAAATTAGAAGAAAGTATACAAAATAGGGACGAACAACAAGGATTTAGAAGGAATCGATCTACCACTGATGCAATATTTGTAGTGAGACAATTAAAGGAAAAGTCTATAGAATACAACAAACCGGCCTATATGTGTTTTGTTGATCTTACTAAAGCTTTCGATAGGGTGCTCCTGGCGGATGTTTTAGAAATCATGAAAGAGAAGAATGCACCACATCCAATTATTAAAGCAATTAGAAATTTAAATAGTAACAATAAAATGCATATAAAGGTGGGAAATGATCTCTCGAAGGAAATCCCAGCCGCAGTCGGCATCAGGCAGGGGGATAGTTTGAGCCCTTTTCTGTTCAATGTCATTATGGATGAAATAATTGTAGATGTCAAATCATTGGGGCTGGGTTACACTATGGGAGATAAAAAAATTGATATAATATGCTATGCAGATGACGCTGTCCTAATTGCCAATTCCGAAGATGATCTTCAGAGACTGCTTTATAGATTCCATTTATCCTCTCAACGATTTAACATGAAAATCTCAGTAGACAAAACAAAAAGCATGGTCACCTCAAGGCATCCAGTACGATGCAAACTTGCAATCGAAAATAAAACCATAGAACAAGTGATGCGATTTAAGTACTTGGGTGTCGAAGTGTCCAGCAGCAGTAACCTCTTTGACGAAGTAAGAGAGCAAGCGAATAAGGCCGTCGTCGTGGCTGGATGCTTGAAAAATGCTGTATGGAGAAACAGAGACATGCTGAAGGAGAGTAAGGTAAGAATCTATAAGACCTGTGTAAGGCCGATCATGACATACGGCATAGAAACAAGAGCTGACACCGCCAGAACAAAAAACCTCCTAAGAACCACTGAGATGAAGACTCTACGACCCATCGCAGGCGTAACACTTCTTGACAGAGTAAGGAACTCGGAGATAAGAAGAATCTGTGATGTCGAAGATGTTGTGCGATGGGGAAGAACACGAAGACGATTCTGGAGAGATCATGTGGGGAGAGCGGGTTCGGATAGAGTGGTGAGGATGGCAGCGGATGGGGAGATAACAAATGGCAGACCTCCTGGAAGACCACCCAAAAGATGGAAGGATAGCTGGACGTCCACTTCACAAGAGCAGGCTCCGAGAATAACAGGATACAGTCCTAACTAAAGCAGAAGAAGAAGAAGAAGACTTACGTTAGTTAAAATTAGAAATACAATACAAAAACAGATTATGTAGGTACATAAACAACAACAACAGTATTAAACAATTCTAACGTCAGGTCTCGGATAATATGTAGGTACGTGTTATACAGATTACAGACGCCTTTGGAAATTGAAGTGTTTGATGATTTATTATCATGTGTCCTATCATCAGAACTCGATGAAACTTATATGTGTGATAACTTCTGAAGCGCTCCCTACCGATTAAAAAAGAAATCAGAAAATATGGTAGAGATTGGATTACGACTTAGTAGAAAGAAAACAGAGTACCTCTACTTACCGTTTGAAAATTCAAATGCTGCCACTCCCGTAACGCAAATGGATGGAGAAGCTCTACCAAATAGTGACTCCTTTAAGTACCTGGGGTCGATGATCCATAGCGACGGAGGCTGTGCAGCGGATGTAACACACCGAATGAATGTGGGATGGATGAAATTTAAGGCTATGACAGAAGTATTGTGTGACCCAAAAATGCCAATAAAACTAAAAGGAAAAATATATCAGACAATTGTCAGACCTGCGCTACTGTATACCTCCGAATGTTGGACGATGTACAACACCTTCCATAGGCAAATGGAAACCACCGAGATGCGTATGCTAAGATGGTCAGCGGGGGTGTCTCTAAAAGACAAAATAAAAAGTTCATACATTCGCGGAAGCTTAGGAGTGACAGGCATTTACAACAAATTAGAAGAAAGACAATTGAGATGGTATGGTCACATATTAAGAAGACCCGAGGATCACATTGTGAACCAGGCTATGGCCGTAGACAGGGGAAGATCAACGAATAGGGGAAGACCAAAAAATACATGGATGGCGCAAAGGAGTTCACAATTGATGAAATAAGAATTGACATTGGAGGCGGCCCAGAACCGAAGAGTGTACAGCTTGAGGACGAGGAGAGCTGACCCCAACAGTCTTCATCGACGATAAGTTGGGAAGAGGCCAGGAAGAAGAAGAAGAAAATATGGTAGAGAATTACTATCGTTGAAGTTAAAACTGAATTCTTGATGATTTTCTCATGTATCCCATGATCAGATCTTGACTACATTGAAACGGGACCAATCGGAAGATATTCCCTTTCTGATTAAAAAAATGAACCCTCAACGCAGTAAAAAGTAATAATATATACCTACTGTTGCAGTAATCAAACCGAATACGACAAGTGATGCATTTATGAGTGTTTATGTCTCATTCTTTGATAAGTTTCTACGAATGCTTTTCAGTTGTCTTATGTAGTTGGAAAAAAAATATATAAGTAGGGCTAATAAGGCTTCATATTGGTTGAATTGATTACAAAAATCAAATAAATAAACATTTAACATATTGTTTGGCAGTCACGACTCTCTACCTTCCCTTATATTGATTTTCAATATTTATGTATTTTTATCCATAAAACAAAAATGGCATGTTTGATCAATATTATAATATTATTATTATTTTTTATGATGTATCGAAAATTGGCGTGTTTTATTTTTAAATACCCTTTTTGGTTGACGCCATGGACTCATTTTGTACAGATAGCGCACTATATTCTTTGAATTCATGCACTCAGTGGTGAGGTATTCTTCGCAAATCGATTTTTTTCCAAATTAGCAGCATTTTCTCCTCGATCGGGAATTTAATCCAGGACGCTAACACAAGAATCTAAAAAGGGTACTAGTAATAAATCTTTATTTCTCAATAAATCATGTAAAGTTGTATTATTAAAACATATTTTAAATGAAAAATTTGCCCAATGATGTGTCTACTACATATTATGTGTACAATTTGCCCAATGATGTGTCCACTACATATGTGTACCTATAATTTTCCTAATGATGTGTCCACTTCATATGTATACAATTTATTCATTTTCGTATTTATGTAGAGTGTACATCAAGTGCATAAGATACATAAAAGAAGAGAAGTGCAAAATTCGGGTTTATTGCCATTAAACAATACCTTCCAACCAACCCGATCTATAAATTTTCAATTTAAATAGAAATAGTACTTAATTTCATAACACTGCCTCCCTCTTAGTTCAGTTCGTCCCGAACAGAATTCTCTAGATGAATAAATCGGCATTTTGAACCTTCTCTACAGTGAGATGCTTTGAAAAAGTAACATGGTACACTTTTTTTTATATTTTTACTGTATCTTGGATTATAGCAGCAAACTAGAACATTAATTCCAGTATTATGAAAAATCTCTTCTATCATATTCCGAACCACTTTCCAATCCATACCATCACTGATCTTTGGAATGCCGAGCTTCATAAGATTCAACTGTAACATTTGATCCCGCATACTTCGTAGACAGTTCCACATCTGAGCATACTCTGCTCGTTCCTCAGACGTTTCCTTATTCGTCATGTAGAATAAATGCTGTTTTCCATGCTGTGAATGGACCGCTTCTCCAATCTTCAGATTCTTGGCTTTTAGCTCATATAACATCCCATACTTTCTCATGATAACTTTGGCTATACCACTAGTCATCTTCATGTCTTGAGCCACACAGTAAGCTAAAACATTATCTTCTGGGATATCGAAGAGGTCTTGCTCAATTTCCACAGTCACACCATGGCGAGTGCGTCGATAAGGAGTCATCATGAATTCCTCGAAGGTCTTTTCTTCACTTTGGACATTGCAAACTTGAGCAACTGGATTTTTTTCCTCATCCTTGTTATCACCTAAAAAGGGAGCCAGGCGATTGAAATGTACCACTCTTGGCTTCCCATTTGGTTTTCTTCGTATACGATAAACCACATCATTAATCCTTTTGATCACTTCATACGGTCCTTCCCAGGATTTCTGAAGCTTTGGTGAGTAGCCTCGTCGTCGTTGTGGATTAAATAACCAAACCAAGTCTCCAGCCTGATAACCACCTTCCACAGCTTTAATGTCGTATCGCTCCTTCATCTTGTCACTAGCTACTTGAATATTGGACCGTACACGGTCATGTATAGCATTCATTTTTGGTTTTGAATCAGTGCTCTTGCAATTAATACTCCTTTTCCTGCTTCATTGTTGGCGTTGGACTCCACAACCAAAACATGTCCATTCGGGATAACACAGTCTAAATTGACTCGTACTAACATCTCACTTTGTTTTGGAATAGTTACAACATCCGCTGCAAGAACACGTGTAGAAAATTCCTCACGCTCTTGCACGAGAACATCTTCATCTCCAATTTTCAAAGATCGCCTCTTTAGATCCAACTGGAATCCATATTTCGCCATTATGTCCATTCCGAGAATAACTTCCTCCTCTATATTCGCCACTAGCACCTGATGATCGAAGATAGAACTACCAATTTGAAAGTTGGCATATGTCTCACCACATATAGATGCCGACTCCCCAGTAGCTGTTCGTAATGTCCATTTAGTTGGTGTAATACACTTTTTGTTATAAAGCAAATCTGGTCTCATGATTGTCATCGTTGCTCCAGTATCCAGCAAAAGTTTCAAATTCTTTCCATTTACTTTGCCATTTATAAACATACTGGTATCTCGACCACTGAATGATGCAACAACTGCAGATCTCTTTGAGGCATTGGTAATGTAGGTCAACAGTTGCCCCTTCCCATCAACCCTTTTTAGTTTTCCTGTGGCTGTTGCTGTTGCGTTGTTGCTTTATTTGGACACCGATTACGTAGATGTCCAGCTCGTCCACAACCCCAGCAGCGAAACTGTCTTTTTCTTCCTTGCAATGCCTTCATCACCTTTTCGACAATGCATTCGATGAGTTTTTGATTCTCTTCAACGGCCTCAACAACGCGGGCTTGAGCATGACCTCGTAAAGATTTTTTTATAGATTCAAATTCGAGTGCCTGGGTTAGAGCGTCACTCAAAGTTTGTGGTCTAGCTAGTTTTACAGCTTGTTGTGTCTCATTTGCCCACAATCCATCCAAGAACTTTTCTACTGCAAGGCTTTCACACACATCATCAGGAACCGTAGGGTATGCATATCTAATTAGACGCGCTATATCCGCCTCAAATTCCTGGAGAGTTTCATTAGATTTCTGATTACGATTCTTAAGTTGTGACCTGTAAAACTGTTCCATGTGCTTATGTCCAAATCGCATCTCAAGTCTCTCAATCAACAATTTTAAATCTCGTCGCTCAGCTAGAGGAATTGTCTCCAAAACTTTTAAAGCATCACCTCGTAATGATACACTCAACACTGAGGCCTTTCTTGTCATGGACCAGCCATTTATCATGGCCACTGTCTCGAACAATGTTAAATATTCTTCCCAGGGGCATTTTCCATCAAAGGTTGGCATATCATTTCGCACGCACTCCACTGTTGGTACTCTTGTATCTTCTACACACTTAAAATTTGTATCTACAGCTGAATTTTGCTCGGAATTCATTGGCGTGATTGAAGGAAGCACTTGATTCTCCAAAACTTTCATCTGTTTAGTTAATTCATTTATCTTCTCATCAAAGGTCATAGAATAATTCTGGAATTTCTTTTCTATAGTATTTGAATGCTTTTGAAGCATCGCTACTTCTCCTTTGATTTCTTTAATTTCTCCTTTTATATCTCTGGAATGTTCTTGAAACTTCTCTTCTATGTCTCTGGAATGTTCTTTTAAGACTTGACAAAGATCGTTGTTAGAGCAAGGCATTTCAAAAAGGTATGTGTCTGGATCCTCACCTACTTCTTGCATCACTTTTCTCAATCGTAGTTGAAGTGCATTTTTATTTCCTGATGTATCAGCGTCTCTCTCCTCCAACTCATGTTTTAAATCAACCACTTTCAACTCTAAAAGAGTTATTTTTTTTGATGCCATAATAAATGTCTTTATAAATAACTATTTTATTTTTTTCTTACACAAAAAATACTTGGGTATTTTTATACCCCACACCTGACACCAAATGTACCGAAATTTATATTTATTCCCACTTTCCGTTGTGGGAAACGGCCCCGCTATGTCAATGGCTATCCTTTCAAATGGGCTACCAACATTATACTGCCTCATTGGCGCACGCCTTCGTTTCTGAGGTCCGTTTGAAGTGGCACAAGTTACACATCTTCTACACCAATCTTTTACATCTCCATTGTAATTGACCCAATAAAAACGTTGACGAATTTTTTCTGTGGTTTTTTTAACTCCCAAGTGTCCCCCAGACACATCATTGTGAAGCAGTTTAAGAACTTCAGGAATTCTCTTCCTTGGAATCAATAGTTGTTGTCTCTGCTGTGTTCCATCTTCATTCTCCAATACACGCTTTAACAACCCATTTTCCACGACAATGGATTGCCACTGAGCCCAGTATGACTTAATATTTGGAGATAGTGAAGCTATTTCTTCCCATAAAGGTCTTTGATCATTTTCCTTCCACTGCATTACAAACTTGAGATCTGGGTCTTCCAATTGGTCTGCTCGTATTTCATCATCTTGCCAAAAATTGTCAACGACCGTGGTTCTACAAGCTATAAAAAACTTTTCCTCAGCCTTATTACAGTGCTGGCAATCCTCTGGACATGGTCGCCTTGACAGTGCATCGGCATTTCTATGATGAAGTCCGGCTCGATGTTCAGAATCATAGTCATATTCTTGCAATCTCTCTATCCATCTTGCCACTTGACCTTCAGGATTCTTGAATCGCAAAAGCCACACAAGTGCCGAGTGATCTGTCCTTAAAAGAAAATTCCGTCCATATAAATACTTGCGAAAGTGCTCAACTGACTTGATAACAGCAAGCAATTCTCTTCGTGTTACACAGTAATTGCGTTCTGGTTTCGACAATACTTTACTGAAGTAAGCAATCACGCGTTCTGCCCCATCTTGTACTTGGGAGAGCACACTTCCGATACCAACGTTACTTGCATCTGTATCCAGAATAAACATTCCTTCAGCTCGAGGATAACTCAAAACCGGAGAATTAATTAGAACCTGTTTTAATTCTTCAAATGCATGTTGGCACTTGAAATCCCATATGAATTCACTGCTTTCCTCCGTGAGTTTTGTCAGTGGCTTTGCGATGTCAGCAAAGCCTGGAACAAATCGTCGATAGTAGGTACTCAGACCCAAAAAGCTTCTTACTTCATGTTTGTCTTTAAGTACTGGCCAATCTCGAACAGCTTTAATCTTCTCAGGATCTACTGCTACTCCCTCCTCAGAGACAACATGACCTAGATAGTTGACTTGCTTTCGGAACAATATACATTTCTTGCAATTGAGTTTAAGGTTGGCCGACCTCAATCGTGAAAATACCTGTTCCAAATTTCCTAAATGTTCTTCAAAACGCTTCCCAAGTACGATGATGTCATCTAAGTATACCAAACAGGTCTCCCACGATAATCCTCTTAGCACACTTTCCATTAGTCGTTCAAACGTAGCCGGTGCATTGCAAAGTCCAAATGGCATCACTTTGAATTGCCACAATCCACTTCCAACAGACTGTGGATGCAAAGCAGTTGTTCTCGTCTTTCGAATTCCTAATGCTTCACAAATTCCCTGGAATACGGCTGATTCAAAGTTTCTTCCCTGGTCCGAGTGTAACTCCAATGGTACTCCAAAACGACTTATCAGTTCCCTTACCAAGACTTCAGCAACAGTGGTAGCTTCTTGATTCGGTAGTGCATAGGCTTCTGTCCATTTACTAAAATAGTCCATTGCTACCAGAATATATTTTCTTTTTTGACAGTTACTGGATATTCATTTATGTTCATTAATCTGACTAAAATTTCCTTTTAGTACCGAAATTTATATTTATTTATTTTATTATGGTTCAAAGTCTTATTTATTTTTACAATTTATATTTCTACAATTTATATTTTTACAAGGTTTGTCTAGTTTTTCCAACTCACTACTCAAATCTTTTGTTTTCATTTTTCTTGGGTTCTTATTTTCAAAATATTTCTATTTAAATTTTCAATTTAAATAGAAATAGTACTTAATTTCATAACACTGCCTCCCTCTTAGTTCAGTTCGTCCCGAACAGAATTCTCTAGATGAATAAATCGGCATTTTGAACCTTCTCTACAGTGAGATGCTTTGAAAAAGTAACATGGTACACTTTTTTTTATATTTTTACTGTATCTTGGATTATAGCAGCAAACTAGAACATTAATTCCAGTATTATGAAAAATCTCTTCTATCATATTCCGAACCACTTTCCAATCCATACCATCACTGATCTTTGGAATGCCGAGCTTCATAAGATTCAACTGTAACATTTGATCCCGCATACTTCGGAGACAGTTCCACATCTGAGCATACTCTGCTCGTTCCTCAGACGTTTCCTTATTCGTCATGTAGAATAAATGCTGTTTTCCATGCTGTGAATGGACCGCTTCTCCAATCTTCAGATTCTTGGCTTTTAGCTCATATAACATCCCATACTTTCTCATGATAACTTTGGCTATACCACTAGTCATCTTCATGTCTTGAGCCACACAGTAAGCTAAAACATTATCTTCTGGGATATCGAAGAGGTCTTGCTCAATTTCCACAGTCACACCATGGCGAGTGCGTCGATAAGGAGTCATCATGAATTCCTCGAAGGTCTTTTCTTCACTTTGGACATTGCAAACTTGAGCAACTGGATTTTTTTCCTCATCCTTGTTATCACCTAAAAAGGGAGCCAGGCGATTGAAATGTACCACTCTTGGCTTCCCATTTGGTTTTCTTCGTATACGATAAACCACATCATTAATCCTTTTGATCACTTCATACGGTCCTTCCCAGGATTTCTGAAGCTTTGGTGAGTAGCCTCGTCGTCGTTGTGGATTAAATAACCAAACCAAGTCTCCAGCCTGATAACCACCTTCCACAGCTTTAATGTCGTATCGCTCCTTCATCTTGTCACTAGCTACTTGAATATTGGACCGTACACGGTCATGTATAGCATTCATTTTCCTCCGAAGATCTGACACATAATCTTCTCCAACTAGATCTTCTCCAGGCTTAGATCCATACTGCAGGTCGCAAGGTAACCGTAACTCACGGCCAAAAATCACACTTGCCGGTGTTTGCCCTGTTGTCTCATGAATTGCTGCTCGATAAGCTAATAAGAACAAGTGGATGTATTCGTCCCAATCCTTCTGGTGATCGGACACTGCTTTTGACAAAAATCTTCCAATTGTTCGATTCATTCGCTCCACCAATCCATCCGACTGTGGATGCAAAGCAGTTGTTCTCGTCTTTCGAATTCCTAATGCTTCACAAATTCCCTGGAATACGGCTGATTCAAAGTTTCTTCCCTGGTCCGAGTGTAACTCCAATGGTACTCCAAAACGACTTATCAGTTCCCTTACCAAGACTTCAGCAACAGTGGTAGCTTCTTGATTCGGTAGTGCATAGGCTTCTGTCCATTTACTAAAATAGTCCATTGCTACCAGAATATATTTATTCCCTCTTTCCGTTGTGGGAAACGGCCCCGCTATGTCAATGGCTATCCTTTCAAATGGGCTACCAACATTATACTGCCTCATTGGCGCACGCCTTCGTTTCTGAGGTCCGTTTGAAGTGGCACAAGTTACACATCTTCTACACCAATCTTTTACATCTCCATTGTAATTGACCCAATAAAAACGTTGACGAATTTTTTCTGTGGTTTTTTTAACTCCCAAGTGTCCCCCAGACACATCATTGTGAAGCAGTTTAAGAACTTCAGGAATTCTCTTCCTTGGAATCAATAGTTGTTGTCTCTGCTGTGTTCCATCTTCATTCTCCAATACACGCTTTAACAACCCATTTTCCACGACAATGGATTGCCACTGAGCCCAGTATGACTTAATATTTGGAGATAGTGAAGCTATTTCTTCCCATAAAGGTCTTTGATCATTTTCCTTCCACTGCATTACAAACTTGAGATCTGGGTCTTCCAATTGGTCTGCTCGTATTTCATCATCTTGCCAAAAATTGTCAACGACCGTGGTTCTACAAGCTATAAAAAACTTTTCCTCAGCCTTATTACAGTGCTGGCAATCCTCTGGACATGGTCGCCTTGACAGTGCATCGGCATTTCTATGATGAAGTCCGGCTCGATGTTCAGAATCATAGTCATATTCTTGCAATCTCTCTATCCATCTTGCCACTTGACCTTCAGGATTCTTGAATCGCAAAAGCCACACAAGTGCCGAGTGATCTGTCCTTAAAAGAAATTTCCGTCCATATAAATACTTGCGAAAGTGCTCAACTGACTTGATAACAGCAAGCAATTCTCTTCGTGTTACACAGTAATTGCGTTCTGGTTTCGACAATACTTTACTGAAGTAAGCAATCACGCGTTCTGCCCCATCTTGTACTTGGGAGAGCACACTTCCGATACCAACGTTACTTGCATCTGTATCCAGAATAAACATTCCTTCAGCTCGAGGATAACTCAAAACCGGAGAATTAATTAGAACCTGTTTTAATTCTTCAAATGCATGTTGGCACTTGAAATCCCATATGAATTCACTGCTTTCCTCCGTGAGTTTTGTCAGTGGCTTTGCGATGTCAGCAAAGCCTGGAACAAATCGTCGATAGTAGGTACTCAGACCCAAAAAGCTTCTTACTTCATGTTTGTCTTTAAGTACTGGCCAATCTCGAACAGCTTTAATCTTCTCAGGATCTACTGCTACTCCCTCCTCAGAGACAACATGACCTAGATAGTTGACTTGCTTTCGGAACAATATACATTTCTTGCAATTGAGTTTAAGGTTGGCCAACCTCAATCGTGAAAATACCTGTTCCAAATTTCCTAAATGTTCTTCAAAACGCTTCCCAAGTACGATGATGTCATCTAAGTATACCAAACAGGTCTCCCACGATAATCCTCTTAGCACACTTTCCATTAGTCGTTCAAACGTAGCCGGTGCATTGCAAAGTCCAAATGGCATCACTTTGAATTGCCACAATCCACTTCCAACAGAAAACGCCGTTTTTTCTCTATCCTTGGGTTCCAATCCAACCTGCCAATAACCACTCTTTAGATCCAAAGTTGAGAAGATCTTACAACCAGCCAATGTATCTAGGGTGTCATCGATTCGAGGCAGTGGATAACTATCCTTCTTAGTTACATTATTCAATAAGCGAAAGTCCACACAGAACCGAGTTGAGCCATCTTTTTTTTTAACTAACACTACTGGTGAACACCATGGGCTGCTTGATGGTTCAATAACGCTATCCCTTTCCATGTCTTGAATAATTTGATCTGCTTCCGCCCGCTTTGCTAATGGTAGCCTTCTAGGTAATTGGCGGATAGGCCTTGCGTCACCCGTATCTATTTGATGTTGAACAACATTGGTTCTTCCTTTAGAAAGACTCGCATTCTCAAAAACATCTTGATAATGAGCAATGAGGTATCTAATTTGTTTGCTTTGTTCTTTGGTAAGTTCCTTACAAGCATCTTTTACAAAGTCTTCAAGATGTTTTGGTACATCCTCTGAAGAAACTTGTGCGATGCAGGCATTTTGTGTTACTGATGAAACTGATGAACACACACTTAAATAAGCTCCTTTTTTGACAGTTACTGGATATTCATTTATGTTCATTAATCTGACTAAAATTTCCTTTTGGTTTTTTTTTTTTTTTTTTTTTTTTTTTTTTTTTATTTTTTTTATTTTTTTTATTACACAAAAAATACTTGGGTATTTTTATACCCCACACCTGACACCAAATGTACCGAAATTTATATTTATTTATTTTATTATGGTTCAAAGTCTTATTTATTTTTACAATTTATATTTCTACAATTTATATTTTTACAAGGTTTGTCTAGTTTTTCCAACTCACTACTCAAATCTTTTGTTTTCATTTTTCTTGGGTTCTTATTTTCAAAATATTTCTATTTAAATTTTCAATTTAAATAGAAATAGTACTTAATTTCATAACACTGGTCTCATACAATATTATTTCAACAATGTCCAACACTCCTGTTACAGCTATAATAATATCATTTCATATTCTTTCTCTTTAATTTTGAACAATGTTAGCTTCAAGGCTCTCTTGTTTACTCTTTTCAATTTCAGCTGGTCGTCTGCGGTTTCTCATATCATTAGCCCAGCCAACACAACAGCTCATTCCTTGACAATCGATTCCAAACACAATCTCAAACTGCACTACCTACTGGTTGTAACTTATTCTCCATTTTAAGCGTCCATTCTAATTATTACGCTTAGAACTAACCTACCAGCCGCTTTATTCTCCATTATAAAGGTGGGTTTTACATAAGTCGAAATTGAATTTGGAATCAAATGTCAATATTAAGGACACAGGAAGCTGTTTTAACGTTTAATGCGTATCTTATATTTAACGCTATTTATTTTTACTTGATGCTGCTTCATAAGAAAATATTTTCTTTGTATGACAATTTCTGACGCGTTCGATTTTCTCCATCATTTGATTGACGCTCTATCAACTTATTCGAAATTGTCAGTGAATATCCTGTAAAGTTTGCGTGGATTCGAATCACTCCATAATGCAATAATAAAACAAAGTTGCTCCAACCGTAGGTCGTAAATCAAATGGAGCGGAGGGTGGGAGTAGAGGTGGCGGTTTTAGTCGCGTGTTGTCCGAAATACAGGTACTACCCTCTTCAAAATAATGCCAATTATAATGCCGACAATTGCATATTGACTATCGAAATTCCGATAATTACTCGAACAATTTTTAGTCGAATTTGGAGTTTCTCTGCTAATGAATATTTTTATTGACAAACTTTTTAACATCTCAATAGTGACGAAGTTGGGATATTATAGAAGAACCACGAACTCAAGGCACCTATAGGGCTTACAACCTCTCATCAGCTGGGTTACGTGTTCACTTTATGTGCTTGCGCAACGTTCACCAAATTATGCCTCCTTATTGAGTTCCCTTATCAATGTAATTTTTGAAAGATATACCTATTTGAATAATGTGTAACAATTCACATGAAAAAAAGGAATTTTACTATTGCCATCTATGAAGTAACGAAGAAACTTTTTTTTTGTAACGCCATCTATTGAGAAATTAAATCGCCTCTATTGAGATGTTAAAAAGGTCAATTAAAATATCATTTGACTCCCAACAGGGAAAAAAATTCAATGTTTGCGTATATGCAATTAAAAAAATTATATTAGATTTATATTTTAATAGTTGAATGCTGACAGGCGTTCTTAAGTAAATTTATTGATGCATACCTCCGTGTTGAGGGTCTCTACTTTGCTTGTTCTTCCCCTACCACCTGAATTACGGGGACTAATAACGGCCGCTTGCAAAACTCTGAAAGAATGCATATATAAAGTTTATATCACAATAATTGTACTATTTACTTCGGTAGGTATTACACTGGAAGGATGCCTTGCATTTGTTGCTGAATAGGTGTGAGGTTAATAAAGAATATGAATATCTGTTAATAATATCGCACTAACTGTGTGAAATCGCCAACCTCGAAACAGCCATAGTCCTAGTGAGGTTGGGGATTATGTTATGGTAAATAATAAATGTCAAGATTTAAAAATAATAATGCATGAAGAAACTGAAAGTGAAGATAAGAGTACACCGTATTTTTGAAGTCCTGAAGTTGATGTTCGTGACTACAAAGTCCCAATGTCCAATGTGTAATATATTAATTTATGGGTATTGAAAACCTGACATCTGTGGATGATGTCATTAAATGATACATAGTTGTATTAGTATAGTTCAGAACCAATTGGTGTTTGTAGTTAAAAAAACTTGTCAATGTAATAAGTGAGTCTTTAGACAGATGTCGTCCATCTGGAAAAATTATATATGTTGTTTAGATAATTATTGAGCTTTTGTTACTAAGATAGGGTAACTTTGTGGCGTCATTATAATTTATATTTTATAATATAAATTATAACATAGTATACACCACTTATGAGCACAAATAACTATACGATAGTTATTTGTGCTCATAGGTGGTGTATACTTATTTGTTATTTATATTATAAAATAAAAATGAATTATTAATATTGTATGTAAATGAACAAAAAAAATGTCTTTAGGAAGTAAAGAAATTGTCTTTAGGAAAGGTATTCTAGAAAAAGACCTCCTCTAGATAACATATTTAATTAAAACATGTATACAGTGCCATTTATCTTTTAAAATTTGTATTTATAAAATTGTTAATAAAGTGATTGTTTGAAATCAAAGTTAATTTAAAATCAAATCTCCCACAAATAAGAAAAACTACTCTCTGGAAAAAGAGATAATTTCACAAATGGGTCTAAAGGAATTTCCTAGAACATGGTTGTAGAGTTCTCATCAGAATATTGACACGGAGAGTTAGTTCAATCCCATAGGTTATGCTCAAAAGTCTGACCAGGCTTATCATAAAACTAACATAAGAACGAATCGGATAAGTGGAAAGAAAAAAAAAACTTTTGAAACTGTTGTGTCTAGTACGGAATTGCGTGGTCCAATATTCAGGAATTATCGACGAAGAAGACATTCGAATCCTCAGATAAAGAAGTACATAAATATGACAGTATGCCCAGGCAAGAAGAAAACCAGGGAACTCTGGTAAACCAGCGACAGGACGATTTCCGCCGCCATACATTGGAGTGGTAAAATCTGAATTTCGGTAGTACATAAGTATGGTAAAACTATACATCTGATATATTTTCTTCAAAATCTCTGTTCAACATAATTGAATATGAATATTATATCCTTTTACATAGATCATGCTTCTTTTCTTCTCTTATAGCCAGACAATCTCAACGTGATCACTTTCATCCTATTAATAACGTCTTTTTCTTCTTCCAATGACACTACAGCCTAAATCGAGCTTAGTCCTTCATCAACATCAGCCCTCACCGCCCTCTATCCTCGGCCGTCGTCTTCTAGTCTGAATATTATTATCCTATTAATAACAACAATTATTATTAATGGATTTTTGTACTGTTCGTTTTGACATACAAAATTAATTTCGACTTCTTTTTTGGGTGACATAAATGCGACCGCTTTAACACCATCATAGTTCAGAGTTGTTTCCCGCTGAAAACTAATAAAAAAGTGATTTTGAATCGATTCAAAAACAAAAGTTTGATAAAATATGATGTGCAGTGAAAACTCCATCTAGTATCTACATACATAATAATTTATTGTCATGTTTACTCAAATGCTTGACTTGAAGTATAACTTTGTTGAAATATTATACCTAGCAGGTAGTATAGTAGGTAGCATCAACACATTTTTTTAAGATATCCGTAGGACTAAAGAGAGATCCTTCTTTTTCTTAATTTACTACTTTTACTCTTCCTCTTCTTCAACTCAATTCTATAAGGTAATTTTCTTTTCCTATTTTTCTTCTTCTTCGTCATTGTTTTCTTTTTTCCACTTCTGATTCTACTTCCTTTTCCTCTTATTCCACTAAGTTTTCTGCTTCTTCGTCTTTTTCTTATCTTTTTTTGTAATATTTCTTATATATCCATTCTTCTTTTTCTTGAAAACACTACAAAAATCATTCAAATTGAATTTAATTATTTGTGTTGCTTGGGATGGTTGAAAATTTGAGTACAAATTTTATTATATTTAAAATTGTGAGTACATAAATTCAAAATAAACATCCAATATTTCTTTTTGTTCTCGGCTCTTCAAACCTGAAAATGTTAAAACATTTTTTTTATCATTCCCCTTTCTTGGGTACATTGGAATCATAAGTAGGTAGGTATAGTTCCGGAGAAGAATTTTCAACGTAGAGGGAGGCGAATTGCATTCAAAATAATTAGAAAAATAAACACATATGCGTATTGACAATAAGGTCCGAATATAAAAGACATGCGTGTGACGTATGCTGTGGAAACGCGAGTACACAATGTACGAACCAAGGACAACGGTTATGAAGGTTCTAAGGTCAATTACGGGAAAAACTCTCCGAGATCGTATTCGCAATATTAAAATAACAAATAACATGTGGAATAGAGGACATCGTTCTGAGGAGTAAATCCAGAAGAAGGCATTGGAGGGACAGTGATAGACTTTCTTATATAGCAGAAAATGAAATCCTTTATGGTCGCTGTCTACCCGGAAGAACAACCAAGAGATGGAAGAATAGTTGGACTTCATCATCTCAGGAGACATAGTTATTAAATTATAGACCAACGGTTCTACTAAACGAAGAAGAAGAACTTATTTATGTCCGAAACATATCAATTGAGGTTTCATTTTTAATAGTGTAGGATGTCTTATTGTAAAAAAGCTTAAATTTTCAAATATGGCGTGTTTCTTTGTAGGTATGTACTGTCTTTGTACGTTTGTAATGATAAAGGAAATTTCTTTTCCAGGAACTGAGATTATTACTTCAACCGAAATGTCAAGATGCAATAAAAACGTATTTTCTTAAAAAATGTCTATAAAAAGGTTAACAAAATTGGAGAGATTTTCTTATTTTTCGCTCACTTTGTTGCGAATAAAAATTCGCAAATTGCATTTCGCCTTCACAACAGAATTGACTCTTATTTCTTTTTTGTTTATGAATGAAATTCCACTTGGTGCTTTGTTTCTTTTTGACTCAGTCAAAATAATCACTAAGAAATGTGTGTGTTTGATTTATGTATTGAATGATTTTAATAAAACTATTTAAAAACGATAACATAATTAAATTTAATTCACTTTTTAATTGTAAGATGAAGAAAGATATCATTAATAGAATGAAAGTGAACACACTGAGATGGTTTGGCCACATCGGTAGAATGAATAAGGAACGCCTGACGAAGAAAATATACAATGCGGATAGGAATGGATTGAGAGGCCGGGGCCGCCCAAGAAAGGGATGGCACGACCATGTGAACGATATTCTGAAAGACGGAAATGTTCGAAGCATGTACAATAGACGAACATGTATGAGACGATGCATGAATGTTGACGAGGCGATGAATGTGTACCAGGATAGAAAGATATGGCGTTCGGTTCTCTCTGCCTACCCCCTTAGGGACATGGCGTGATGGTATGTAGGTACATTTCTTATAAACCTCCCGTGCAAGTGACGAGTTTGTTGCCCGGTTGCGGCAACGTTTTACACTAACCAGTGTTTCCAGTACCAAAAGTAATTCATTTGAAGAAAATTCTTCTCATCAGGGAATTTGCAGGTATTGAAGCCAAACGCCATATTAAGAGTTAGATACGTAATAGTGCGAGAGTGCGAGCAAAATACTATGATTGATAGAATGTACCTATTCATAGAAGGCGCGTAGCGTGCGCGGTGTCTTTTGATATTGTCTAGTTCACGAATAACTACCTGGTAATTTTGTATATAGCCGTCATTAATGTAATTTTATTGTACTCTTATTTTATATGTATTGACTTTAGAAGAACAGCGTTTATTCTTCATTCTCGACCAGCCCCACCAAGTATATCAAATAAATTATACATGGCAATTAGCTCCCATCAGTCAATATTCAGTATGTATTTAAAATTGCTTGCATGCTGTAACACCCCTATATATATTTTTGGACATTGAGGCACCGGCTGATAATTAAATAAATCACAATCACTTCGTTGCGCCCTGCGCAAGTGGCGAATTTATCGCCACATGACAATTTCTTCCAAATAACCGGTGTTTCCAGCTCAAAGAAGCAATATTTGCGTAAGAAATGAATTTACATAAATTTCTCCTCTGCTGGTGATCGAACCCAGGACGCCCGCACAGAAGCCAAACGTGCCATTAACGTGCACGTACCACTGTACCATGGCGCTCGACATTATTGTATTATTGTTTTCAAATGTCCCGTAAGAGCCAGGTTATAGAAAATACAACTGGCAAAAGTAAAATCTCTTATGCACACTCGCACACATGTCGATGGTTATAACACATTGTGGTGTGGTATGAATGAATGAATGAATATATCTTGTTTCCTGCAAAGATTTGATCAATATGTTACTGTCGACAATATTTGAATTGAAAATATCCGAGTTTCAACTTTGAAGAATGAAGTCAAATGGAAATTGTGTTTTTTTTTTGTTTTTCTTAATCGGAGAAACCTCAAGTTTCAGGAAAATGTTTGATTTCAAATTCAAACAACATCAAGCTGAAAAATAGGTTAAAACCAAAAATAATCATATTATGATGGCTTTGTTTTTTCAATGTTTACGAAACTGATATTGTAAAACATGGTTTTAGGATTTGAAAGAAAAAGAATCACATTTTTAAATTTTCAATTTTCTTTGCAAACACCCTTAGCTCTACGCTACGAAAGTAAATAAACAATTTATTAAACAAATGGCAATATTCGTTTTAATGAATTATTATTATTGGCATTATTTTAGTTTTTAATTCCTAGTGATCGAATTGATGAAACTTATGCGACGCTTTCAAACAATTGATGATAGTAAAGCATGGATATTCGCCAGGCGGATTATTGGCAATAGTTGGTACAGTTTTAGTCCAGTTGAATGACGACCAATGTCCGATGAATATTTCAGAACTTTCTTATTGTATGAACTTGGTACATACCAATCGTTAAATAAAACAGGGTTGTCAACAGCTGGTAATCTGCCTTAAAAAATAATAAATTATTTCATTTTGATTCTTGAAGATATCATTTTATGTATTTTCACAATTATCCAACTGACGATTTTCTCAACATTGATGAGCAAACTCAATAAGAAGGCATAATTGGTGAACGTTGCGCAAGCGCATAAAGTGATAACGTAAACCAGCCGATGACAGGTCGTAAGCTCTGTAGGTGCCTTTAGTTCCTGGTTCTTCTATTATATTCCAAATTCGTCTCTTTTCAGATGATAAAAAGTTTGTCAAAAAAATATCATTTTTGACTCCCGACAGGGAAAAAAATCCAATGTTTGCGTTTATACAATTGAACAAATATTCGATTAACATACACATTGGTACAAGTACCTAGTATCTGTGCGAGACACCGTCACCTCATTTATAAGGACTGCTGCTTTCATTGTTTACAAATAAACCAATTTCTCAATAGATGGCGTTACAAATGGAATTTTTTAAAGTTCTATATTATATTTGAATAATGAGTAACAGATCACCTGAAAAAATTTACTTACTTATCGGGTCCGGACTTTCGGCCTTGCCACTCCAGTATGCAGCGACATATATCGCCTTGTTATTTGCCATCAGTAGATCATTCATATTACATGCATTTTGCATCAGCGGGCATTTTAATAAGTGAGAAACACTCTGCACCTCCCCGCAGTCGAAAATATCAAAATCACCTGAAAATAGGACATTATGAATACACTATTGCCATCTATGAAGTAATGAAGAAACCATTTTTTACCATCTCAATGGAGACAATTAATACTCATATATTATTTGGCAACCCTATTCGTTTCCGTTATTGCCCGAATACATTCAAGTTGTTGATAACAGTTTCCATGCTTCCAAATTCCGAAAACCTCAATTTGGTCCATCGAGCCGGAGATAAAGCGTGATTCACAACACAGTATGAGAACTATTAATTTCACCATCTATCTCAATAAATTAATATCTTAAAAGATGAATACTAACGTACCATGTTCATTAGTAGACGAAGGATAAGATCTATACATAAAATTACTTGGTGGGTTTATCTGTCTTATTACAAAACACACTTTTATTTATTAATTATTAAGTAATTATTTATATTAAATATTAAGTTCCAACTTTAATTTTTATTTATTCATTATTATTTATTAAGGATATAGAAAGAAGGGTAATGGCAGCAAATAGAGTAAATGGTGCATTAAGAACAATAATGGCTGACCCAATTATTTCAAGGCCAGCAAAACTCGCTGTGCACAACGCTATTATCGTTACAACCATAATGTATGCAAGTGAGACATGGGCATGGCAGAAGACGCATGAAAGTAAAATTAACGCTGTGGAAATGAGGTTCCTAAGACGAATGTGTGGTAAAACAATTTATGATAGGATAAGGAATCAAGATATCAGAAGAGAATGTAAGATTGAATGGGATATTTTGAGTAGAATGAAGATAAATGCTTTGCGATGGTTCGGACATGTAGAGAGAATGAACGATGAACGACTGACAAAGAAAGTAAAAGGCTGAAAAGAGTGGAATGAGATGTAAGGGTCGACCGAGAAAGAGCTGGCATGATCATATAAATGAGATTTTGAAAAAAGGGAACAAACGAAGTCAGAACAATAGGAGAGCATGTATGACGCGATGTATGAATGTAAATGAGGCAAAACAGGTATGTCAAGATAGAAGAGTCTGGCGTTCGGTTCTCTCTGCCTACCCCAAATAGGGAAACGGCGTGATGGTATGTATGTATGTATAAGTTACCATAGCTTAGAGTGCCCTAGAAAATAGACGAAATATATATATATTTGCTAGTGCATTTTATCAATGATGCTAGTTTAGAAAAAAAATGTGAAATCAGCTGAAATTGTCTGAATTCAAAATTTTATTTAATTACAAATTAACCTATGAGGGAATAAAACGGTAAATCTAATTACTGAAATTGAAAACATCATATTTTTATTTTTTTATTTTTATTTTATTTTATCTTATAGAATACAACAGCATTACAATAAAGATTTTTATGTTGCCAATTATAGTATTCTAAATATATTTAGTACATATGTACACATTTATTAACAATTATGAAGACAGTATGGGAAAGGAGAGAGGTAGGAAGGGGAGTGGGGGGAAGCATCGACCACTAGAAACTTATATTTTGATTTGCCTCACGTGTCTCAATGTATGAAGAATAGTAAATTAAAATTAAGTTAAAGTTAATGTTAAAGGGGCACAATTAAAAAGTTAAAGATGTGCACAATAAAACAAAGCACAGATTAAACATCCGACAAATTCACAATTTTTTTTTTTAATACATAAAAACTTGAAGCAAACATATCCAACTCCGGAACGCTCAAACATTTTCTATTGTACCCAGTACAAGCTCTATTAATATAAGAATTTAGCATATAGTTAGTTTTAGAAGGTTCTATGTATATAAAAGAGAGACTGGTTTCTATTTCTCCTAAGTGGACAGTGAAAACAGAGTGTGCTTAGAAGGGGTGCGCTGTCGGTCAGACCGTTAATAATTTTATATAGAAAACAAATATCATGGATTGATCTGCGTGTCTCCGGTAGTTTTGTGTTGTGGTGTTTAAGAGCTTAAGGATAGTAAGAGAAATGTAGTCTATTACGAAAATTTAATTGCTTTATAAAGGTATATATTTTTTTGAAGATTTTCTATTGCGTTAGTATGTGTTTCATAGTTTGGATTCCATACAACCGATCCGAATTCCAGTAAGCTTCTAATAAATGAATTAAATAATATACGCAGCGTGTCAGAGTTATGAAAAGGTTTCGTGTTTCGAAATATGAATCCGAGGGTTTTATATGCTTTAGTTGTTATTATATATAGAAACCGCTAAAAGCACTATGAAGTTACGTGTTAGTAAGGATAATTATCGTGTGCGTTAAAAAGGGTTTATAATATGTAATTTAAACTATCGGATACCGAATTTGTTGATTTTTTTGCATTTTTAAAACAAACTTTTTTGCATTTTTAAACAAAGTTTTTTACTTAAAATTAAAAAAAAAACTTTATCAGTCACATTCACTTTGATTTTATGCACTCTTTAAGCACATAAAAGATGCATTTCTTTGCGACACGTAGTTATGGAGCATTTTGAAACAATGCTGTAAAAAAGGATATTTTAAACATTTTTTTAGGAGAATTTTCGCTGAATTTTTAAATTGTATAACGAACATTCACTAGAAAAATGTTGAAAATACTTGATGGTATTTTATTTAAAAACAAACTGTTCAACATATTTGAGGTTTTCTTATTTCAAATTGGGGTGTCTATGTTTAGATATATTTTTTTACATACATACATACCATCACGCCATGTCCCTCACGGGGTAGGCAGAGAGAACCGAACGCCAAATTTTTCTATCTTGACACACATTCATCGCCTCATCAACATTCATACATCTTCTTATACACGTTCGTCTGTTGTTCACGCTTCTTACATTTCCATCTTTCAGAATATCGTTTACATGGTCGTGCCATCCTTTTCTCGGGCGCCCCCGACCTCTTATTCCATTCCTGTCAGCTTTGTATATTTTCTTCGTCAGGCGTTCTTCATTCATTCTCTCCAAGTGGCCAAACCATCTCACATGTGTTAACTTTCATTCTGTTAATTACATCTTTCTTCATCTTACATTCTTTCCTTGTATCTTCATTTCGAACTCTGTCATACATCGTTCTGTTACAAATTCTTCTAAGCGATCTCATTTCAACTGTATTGTATTCTGCTTTCGTCCAGGTCTCACTTGCATAAGTCAGGGTTGGCACTACGATTGCGTTATGAATGACAACTTTAGCATATTTTGATATGTTGCGATCATTCATAACTGGTCTAAGTGCTCCATATTTTTTTTAACGCACGATATTTTTTTTAACGCACAAATAAAGTTTTAACCATATATTAAATGTAAATAACAAGTCTGTAACTCGACAGCCCACCTTTGATTTCATGTTTCATTTACTCACTGCTGGCTACAAAACAATGAATTATTCCTGTCTAATGTGGCTACTGTAGAGAGTCCTGGACATACAGAATATGTCAACGATCCTGATCGTTACCAAACTATTATATGTGGTAATACATCGGTACAGTGGCGAACGCTATGTTATGGTAGGGATATTTTTATCCCAGCAGTAAATATTGGCATGCAAATATTTAAATATTTCACACGTCTTTGGCTGGGGTACCATTTTCAATGGTTGAAAATTTTCCGGCAATTTTGTCGACGATAAATGTAAAGGAACGCAGTTTCCTAAAGATTCTGCATTCAGTATAGTCAATTCTTGCACACAAGGCTCATCTAAAACAGATTCATTGTTTCTGTCACCTGTTCGGGTAAAGCTACTGCAGGAAGAATCATCAATGTCAGTTTCATTTGGATGATAGGACGAACCATCACTAAAGTCGTCACCACTTTCTTCTTCTAACTCTGCTAAGTATTGAGAAATTACATCTTCCATAGATTTCTTCGTTTCCCTAATACATACCATAAATTACTGCTGGGATATAAACGACACCTACGAAAAATACTACTGGGACTTTTTTATCCCAACACTAATAAAATATTAAATATTTGTATATATTTAAAAAAACTTTATGGATATTAAATAATATATCGTTGATTTGAACTTACCTCGACATATTGGAAAACTTTTTTATAATTTTATCAGTGAAATTAATGGAGTAATACGTAAAATGTTTGGGCAGTTACACCTCTAGCACACTACAATTGAAACTGAACAGGCATGAACCTGTTGATACACTACAAGTACTGTACTACCAACTTAACAACATTCGCATTATACCATTAACTACTGGAATACACATATTCCATTGAATTTGGGATAAAGATGACATAGAAATAATTTTTCAAAAATGTTTGGGATATAAAATATCCCAGGAGTGTTGTAAGAGTTAAAGGACCACTTACGGCTAACAAGTTATTATGCATCGTTGTTCCATCAAATAAGGGCAAGCTATTACAAAACTGGCCAGCCAATTACAAGTGGACACATCCTGCATTAAAAGTTGGCCTACAAATTTATAAGAAAATGAAAATCTAAAAAAGAATCTATATAAAAATGAAAAGATACAATATAATAACTGAGATCACAATAAAGAAATAAATTGGAAGATATAAACAAATGAAAACAAAAAGGAAAGCATTACTATAAAAGATACAACTAAGAACACACAGATAAAAAAAGAGAAACATTATAGCTATACATACTATATAATGTGGGGTTACCAGCGACAGGCGTGCGGGTGAGAAAAGGAAGCACGAAACATTCGTGTGCGCCCACACACTAGTCTCGTCTCACCTAAAAAGACACTACGTTCAGAATGGGTGGTAAACCTCATTGCCGAACTTTGTGTGAAGTGACGAGGATCACCGGACTCATACGGAACAATCGAAAACGACGATAATAGAAAATATTGGAATCACTATTCTAAGCCGGTGCCTTATGGCAGAACTGAAATAAGACAGAGGTTCAGTATTAAAAGGAAAAAGCATTTCTTGGTGGGATTACTTGATATAATGCGAACCTTGAGGGAGTTATTAATGTAGATATATCTAGGAATATTCTGTAGGAATAATAATTTAGACAAGAAGGGGAGAGTAATAAGAATAGGGAGCGGTAAGATGTGGAAGGGTTTAACAAGTATATAATTTCCAAATGAGATATCTCAAACAATGTTGCCAGATTATTTTCAGAAGATGAAGTCTCAAAATCTGCGTCCTTTAATATCAACACCTTCCAGAAATTCAATCTCGTGTTTTGTATGATACGAGTTATATTCAGTGTTTATTCAACAACCGTAAATGTAAGACTATGGGTACAATATAGTACTTTTCCATATAGGATTACATTTATATTAAAAAACGAGTGGGTTGTGGCCAATGCTAAACTTCTCACTAACAAGTCATTTTATAAAGTATTCAAATTTTGTATGGAAAATTTTCAGCATTTTCATGAAATGAGTTTGTTAAATTATTTTTTATTTAAATATTTTATTATAAAAACTTGATAACTCTTCAATGCCATTTTATGTAAGTGGTGTGCCTTTTTACCAATTTGAAAATAAAAATTTCAAATTTTAAGTTTCCCGAGTTTGGGGTCACTTTGAAATATTTGACAGTTAAAAAAATTGAGAAGCACTATTCATATATCGTTCAAAATCTAATGGGGTCTAAGCGAGTATTAGATATATATATATATATATATATATATATATATATATATATATATATATATATATATATATATATATATATATATATATATATATATATATATATATATATATATATATTTGCGAAATTTGAATAGAATCGAATGAGTACTATAGTCTTTAATCGATAAAGTAAAAATGAACACGCCGTACAAAGCACACTGCACATAGTACATAGCACACTGCACACAGCACATAGCACACACACACAGAGATACATTGTGATGAAACTTTCAGAATACAATCTCATGATACTAATTGATAATCTGCAATAAAAAAAATACCCTTGAAAATTGCGAAATCATAACTCCCCACTATATCCCCTTGGGTTAGTGAGGAGTAAAAAAATATGTTGAATACATACATATTTTATATGTTTGTTCTAAGTACTTACTATATTTGTTTTATTTTAATTGTAAAACTTGATATAGTTTTTTTTTTATTTTTCTATGACCACGCTCCCCCCCCTTGACACAATACTAAGATCACGCAAAAGTTTCCTGACATTAACGCAGTCACTTCCATCTCACCCTGAGCAGGAAAGGCTCCGTCTATGGCAGCAAGAAGCCCCCGATAACTTCGTCCGCCCTAACGTGGAGTGGCGTACGTGGAAGTCACTAAACAGACTGATGACGGGCGTTGGGAGAACGCAGGATAACTTGTCCACATGGGGCTTTCTGCAACAGAGAATTCCAAAGACTTGTGACTGTGGAGAGCAGCGAACCACCGCACATCTGTGCAGCTGCCCCTCAAGTCCAGTCAACTGCACCATGCACGATCTTATGGTGGGCAATGATTGTGCTATTGACGTTGCTAGGCACTGGCAGAAGATTGTATTAATGCGTTGCTGACACGATATAAGAAGAAAATTTTTATTTTAAAATGCCTAAATAATAATATTGATAATAAGAGATAATATATGTAGTACCGTATAATGATTCAAGTACGCTGATAATTAATTTATGTACTGCTCTACTAAACAAAGCTGTTATCAATCTTTTAGTGAAAGTAAATGAACACGTGGTGAAGAAGTGCCTTTCCATGGCTACTGATAGGAGGGGGAGGGGGAAGGCCCCAAACCACCTGGCTGACGAATGTCCAAAGGGACATGAAGAAACTGGGTCTAAAAAAGGAAAATACGCAAGGAAGGAAGATAAGAAAGGAAGAGAAACTATTGGCGCTGCTTGGTTAGGAAAGACGACCCCGTGTAACGGGACATGGCGAGGATAAAGAAGAAGAAATGTTCTTGCTTTGAGCACTGCGGACATCTGGAGGCAGTGGATTCCACATCATAATTGGATCGCTCACACCAAAGCATCGATCATCGTAAACCGCTTTGTTGCCTCTGTCTAACTCCTTTAGGGAGTCGTTACTCTGTGATCCAGACGACCTGATAAAAAAAAACATGTATTTTGTATTTTCGTAACGGATAAAGGTATAATAATAATAATAATAATAATAATAATTGTTTTATTTACTTTTTAAAAACAAATTACATTGGAACAATATTGAATGTATAAAAAGAAAAAATAATAATATATACAATATATATATATGAATAAGTATATAATACATGAATTAAACCATTTTTGTGGTAGGTATATAGGGTGTGTTCCACTTTTTACCTTTGTCTGCCTAACTAGGAATAATTCCCGTTTTAAGGCAGCCAATTTATTTTTTGTTTATTTTATAGTTTTCTTCCGAAACAAATATATGTTCTGAATGATGAAAACATTATTAAACAATATATCTAAATGCTGCACCCTTTAATAAAAAAGTAATAAAAAGCAAAAAAATATTTTACTTAAGAAACAGATTGACCATAAGTATCTAGTAGATTAAGTCAGATAGTATAGATTTGAAACATAATAATAGTAATAATAATAAAAATAAAAAAAATATTAAATGATAAATATTAAAATATTAAAAATATAATAAATATCGATTAAGAAAAATTAACTTCAAAATTTTGGGATGAATTTCGAACTCACCAAAAGACTATTGGTGAGGATTAATTAAAAGAAAAACAAAACTTTTCTTTTTTTCATAAAAATTGTAGAAGTTAACCGGTGGCGCGCTGAGGAATTATAAAAAAAAAATAACCGAAGATTCCCGGCGTGTCTCTGTCCACAAAAGCATCAATTAAAATCTTTCTTTGTTATAGGGACACACAATAAAGGCGCTAAGGGGCGTGGGGGTCAAGGGACGAAGTGGGGGTAGGCAGCAGCGACCAAATTAATTGACCCAATAAAAATATCCCACTTTTGCCCCCCACACGGAAAATTCTCAACTTCCAACCCTCGCCCCGGACCCCGTTAGCCCCTAGAAATAAATTTCCCTTCTTTTGTCTAACTCGGAGGTGAACTTCGAATCAGTAAAGCGCAACTTTTACAGTAATGGGGTCGCGTTTTATTTATGCATACCATCACGCCGTGTCCCTAACGAGGTAGGCACTGAGAGAGACGAGCGCCATACGCCTCGTCTACATTTTATATATATTATTATTGTATTTGATCCAACACTTCTGCCCATATTTGAAAGTCTCAGACATTGGTGCCCTTGAACAGTCTTTATGATCAAGTAAGGGTTGTCAATTTATATATTTATTAATTTATTTATTCATTCATTTTTTTTATTTATTTATTTATGTATGTATTTTTGGTTTAATGGCAATTCACCCTACAGAGAGTGCTTTTTGCCTTGGTGGAAATATCAAGGTATGTATTTATTTATTTATTGATTGATTGATTTATTTTTTATTTATTTACCGATTTATTTATTTATGAATTTATTTATTTATTTACTCATTTATTTATTTATTTATATTATTTAATTATTATTTTATTTAATCATTTATTTATTTACTTTTTTATATATTTGTTATATATTTATTTCATTGTTTACTTATTTATTTATTTATGTTTATTTAAAATATTTTTACTATCAAATACACATAAAAACACTTCAAAATTACATAAAAAAATCAACAACTCCAAAATATTTTTTTCTTTTAATAGGTTCATAGATACATTATTCAATATTAACACAAATTACAATTGGGTCAAAAGTTAATTAACAAAGATCAACAATAAAATAAAAATACAATCACAATAATAATCTGGCAATCGGCCTTAGTGGCTCAGTTAGATCTGACTGCTGATCCAAAGGTCCCATAAGTATAAATATCGTAAGTCTCCACAATGTACCAACTTTTTATTGGTTGCGTGTGGAATTAATATTTGAAATAGTACCTGTTAGTTGCCAGAGAAGCAATATAAAATAAAAATAAAATTAGGTCCAATCGATAACTAAATAAGACTTATAATGAATACAATATCATTTAACCTTTTGCCTCTCTTTTTAAATATGTCATCATCATGTCAACCCACTCTCAATAAGTAATAGAAATATGTCTCCTGTGAGACTTCCATAGCTCCCTATCGCCTCCAGCCACTCTTCTTGTGTCATTGAATTTCCTTCCCTAAGGTCTTCAAAAACTTCTTTAGCCCATTATAGTTCTTCATTTCAGTAGGTACATTTTTTCATTCAAAATCCACTTCTCGTTTGAAGCTCTTTCTTTCTCTTATTCATCTTCTTCTTGTGTCTTATCAGGTCTCCCCGACGTTGACGACCACCATAAAGAAAGCCTCCTTGTCTTGTGCAGTGCGGAACAGCTCCTCCGCAGTTCTTATACCGGTCCATTCGCGGATGTTTCGCAGCCAGAAAATTTGCCTTCTTCCGACCCATCTACGATCCTCAATCTTCCTCTTCATGATGAGCTGAAGGATAGTATACTTTTCACCTCTCAGAATATGGCCGAAGTACAACACTTTACGGAGCTTAACATTGGTGAATCATAATACTCTGTTGGTGTTGGCTCTACGTAGTAGTTCAGTGTTACTGACCATGTCAGTCCATGATATTCTAAACATTCTGCGGTGGATCCACATTTCAAATGCTTCAAGGCGGTTTATAAAAAAAAAAAAATACAACAACGGAATACAATAAAATAGAGTTACAACGAATATCATACAAGGTACAATCCACAACAGCAAATGAACAAGAAGTTAGTTCGGCCTCTGTGCAGCAGATTCGCATGCACGGAGGAATCAACAGTAAACGATGTAAATAAATTTATAAATTGGGGTAATAAACGAAAAAAAAAAAAAAAAATTTGGGGCTTTGAGGGTAAACTGATATTGGGGTGTGTGCATCCTGAAGGTCGCCCTTCTGATGACCGAAAGGATGCATGTGTCGTGTGACCTGCGGGCTGCTCTTGAGCAACCTGAAGGTCACCCACACGCACCTATACGCGGCACACTTTTTAAGTGCGCCTTTTGCTGGCGTATTCAGTGGACTCGAATAGGAGACTTCATCTCCTAAAGCGAGTCTGGGTGGTGGTGGGCCAACTCAAGGCGGTTTATAATATTAAGTTTGAGAGTCCACACCTCCACCCCATAAAGCAGCACTGATCACACATACATAACACTTGATCATTCTTTGTCTCAGCTTTAAGTTGATTTTGTCGTCGAGGAGAATATTTTTCATTTCATGAAAATGTTTGGTCTCTTATTCATTACTTAATTTAATTAGGTATCTCTCATTGAAATGTCAGCATTTTCTATGTAACTGCTAACTTGTGCAAAATTCCGTTTGTGAACACAATAATTTCACATATTAAAATATATCTCTCTCATCCTAACTATCATACATGTAGGATTGTGGCTGTAATCAATCACTCTTTGTGTGGCCCGCCTCCATGCTAATCTGCTCTGGACAGAACGCAGACCACCAGTCACCAAAGACCCTAATGCAGACTCAACAAGATCATTCCGTCTACCCATCACGACAAGCTTTTCAATTTTTCGATATTTATCCATGCCATCACGGCATCTCCTACAATGTGGGGTGTCCAGCGACCGGTGTGCGGGTGTACAGTACCTCGGATAAGGAAGCACGTCACGTAAGTATATCAACTCATACCAGTCTCGTATCACTTAAAAAGGCACAACATACGTTCAGAATAGGTGGAGAGCTTCATTGCTGATGCTTATTAGAACAAGATATACAATAATTTCTTTACAACATATTGACTGCCCGGAACTTTTATCGAGTATTGACTTTAACGTACCATTGAGACCTCCAAACATACAACTCTCTTCCGACCTAAATTATACAAAACTAATGCCGCGAAAAACTCAACTATAAACAGAATTATAAACACATACATAAAATATGAGAAGTCCCTTGACATAGACCTATTCAGTGACACAAAACATAAACTCGCTCAAAAATTAAAAACAGGAATTTCATAAGATTATCACTTACGCACAGCACGCATGCACATACACTTAGGTATACACTTACACACACACACACACACACACACACACACACACACACACACATACACACACACACACACACACACACACACACACACACACACACACACACACACCTTCACACATACACACACACACCTTCACACATACACACCCTCACACACACATATGATTTTGTATCTTGAATATATGACTGTATTTTGTAATAAATTATGATAGTATTGTAAGCTAATAATTGATGTATGGAGATGATAATTGTTATATTTGATATTTTTATTCATATATACAAGTATTTGTACATTGTTAGCTTCAATTTGAAAAAATAAAAAATAAAAATAAATTTGATGATAAAAAATCAAATTCAAAGTTTCCTGAGCTTGGGATCACTTTGAAATATTTAACAGTTGAAAAAATCAAGAAGCACTCTTCAGATATCCTTCAAAATCTATTGGGGTCTAGGCGAATATTAAATTTACAAATTTGAAAAATTTTATGATAATCGAATAAGTTTTTCAGTCTATAATCGATATTAGTACACGCAATAAACACGCCGTACATAGCATACTGTACCCACACAGATACATTGTGATGAAACTTTCAAAATACAATCTCAGTATGATTCTACTTTATAATCTGCAATACAAAATAATCCTAAAAATATTAATTTATAACACTCAACTAAATCCCCTTAAGGTCCTAGTGAGAAGTAAAAATACGATTGTGTAAAAGTTCAATGATGTTTTTATTTTATTATTATTTTTTTAATCATATTTGGAAATTCTCAATTTTATCTAGAATATGTAGATTGACTGCGACACGCATAATGCATATTCTTGTACTTGCCAAGTATTGTTGCTATCGACTGCGGGTATAATATTTGGTAGGACCGCTGTCAGTCTGCTGATTCATGTATACTTATTGATGTTTTGTATATAAATATGTGTAGGTATGTTTTTATATATACCTAATTTGCATACTTTATATTTTTTTCATTTGTTTCCTGCCTAAGCAATTTGCTCTATTTTATTTTTATAAATAACTAATGTTATTAACGAAATAATTTTGAATATATTTTTAATTGGTATACCCACAGACAGGCTATGCCTTGTGAGATTTTTGTGTGTACGGTTGATTTATTATAATTGATATTATGTTTATGTATATTGTATGTATGTTAAACGTGTACCAAATCTTAAATAAATAAATAAATAGATCAAATTAGATTTATGGTTTTGAACGCGGACCCTGTATTTTAGATCACTGCCTTAAATATAATATCGAACTGTGCGATTTAGCAGATTCGTTACTTGTATAATTTAATTTTAATTAAGTTCGCGTTGTGAAAAATTGTCGGCAATGTAAAATCTGTTTGTTTTATTAATGAATTTGGTCTCTCTTTGTTAAATTATATGATGTAGGTATTTATTATATGATAAAGGGGCAGAAGGACCTACATTTATTTATAAGACATAATTTGTTTTTGCCAAAACATTGAAGCAAACATTTCGATCTTTGTCACTCATAACAAGGGAAATTGAAACTGTGAAATTACGCAGTCCGCGCCGCACGCAACGCTGGTTGAAATACCTAAATAACGTTACCCCTTCCGAAACTTTTTTAACCTGGCTGGGCATAAATTTAGCCTGTCCCTAAATCTTCTTCTTCTTCGATGGCTCTACAGCCCATATCGAGCTTTGGCTTCCATTAATCCTCGCCTCCAGCTCCTCCTATCATCCGCCGCGGTCCTCCAATTTTGTATTTGCAGCAACTGGAATGCGTCCTTCCCAACTTCATCCTCCCATCGTAGCCTTGGCCTGCCCACATTTCTTCTTCCTCCTGGGTGTCCTGCCAAAATCTTTTTAGGTACCCGCGAGGACGGCATTTTCTCTACATGTCCAGCCCACCCCAGGGTAGAGTTCGCATACTACTTCCACTCCGGAGGACGCCATAGGACCCATTGGTCCTGTTCATCCCCAACGCAGCCGCAACGTCGGACAACACAAATATCCCCTATCAAGCGAGTTCAACCACTACCCCTAAGAGTTCAACCACATTCGTGAAGGCCCGTAAATCATAGCAGGGGTTACCCTCCCGGCAGCTCCACGAACAACAGACTGCCACAGGGAGCCTTCGCCATGCCTGTAGTACTTTCAGTTCTTCGATTTCCACACCAGGCGCAGCGTCAGCTGCAATTTCAGGTACACCACCGGACAGTACTTTCAGTTCTTCGATTTCCATCGCCCAGTGGTGCAGACTTACTCATCGCCACCTTTGATGAGTCACCGCCGAGCGAGGCATTAAGGCGTCTGCCCTGCTCTTCCATAGGTAAGAATTGTCTGCTGCTCAGTCTGCTCAGCCTGACATGAACAGATAGCTTGGGAGCTTTGTAGATATTAAACAGCTCGTCGTTGTATCGGATTCTCCAGGCTTCGCCGTCATTCACGGGGCCCAAGATCCTACGTAGGACCCTTCTCTCGAAGGCATCTAGGATTTCTGCGGATTTGGCAGTCAGTCAGTGTACATGCTTCGCATCCATATACTACCACTGTTCTAATTATTGTTTTGTACAGAGTAATTTTTGTTTTTCTGTGGACGTTTCTTGACTTAAGCACCGAGAGTAAGGAGAATAATGTTTTGTTCCCTGTTGTAATTCTTCTCTTAATTTCTACGTGGTCCTCGTTTTCTTTTGTTATGGCCAAACCCAAGTAGGTAAATTCATCTACTGCCTCAAAATCATATTTGTCCTTTAACCTAACAGTGCCTTGTGGGTAGTTGGCTCTTCTACATTGTTTTTTTATTTCAAGGTCTTTATGATTTAATATGGTCATGGAACTAATTTTCAACTTTCAATACAAAAAGAAAACAATTTTCGTTCAAATAGATATAATAACATAATTAAAAATATATCAATGAGATAGGTGTTGAATGAAAAAGTCACAATTATTATTTTAGGAAATAATTATTATAATTTTCCAACAAAAGATGGCAGCCGTGAGTGATCCATTGAGAAATTTCCTGGAACAATAATCGGTCTGCGAAACTTAATCTAATTTCTCTCAAATTTCAGCCTTCCAAAAGGCTGTAATTGTTTTCATCTGGATACAGGGGGGAATTAGAAATTTCATTTTAATTATTCATAGTACCTTGCCTACTATCCGATTGATAAGGATATAACGATAGATAAGGATGAGAGCGGTGATACCCCAGCGGTTATGTCGTCGCCTCACATGCGTGAGGTCGCCGGTTCGAATCCGGGCGGGTCACGCACCTCTGGATTTTTAAAAAATCTATGTGCGGATTTATATCACTAGCTATGTGTAACCATGATCCACTTTGTCTGGTTCCCCTTTCTAAGGGTTACGAAAGTCAGATGGCAGTCGCTTCAATGTAATAACCAGACTCGCCAATTCCAGGATCATGGTCAAAGCGTACCCCGATCGAAACGGGACAAAAGCGCTAAGGGGAAAGAAAGAAAAATAACGATAGATAAGGATATAAGAATATAGAGAAATTTGCATACCTGGGTACAACTATTAATAAAGATAATGAAGATACCCTAGAAAGAAAAAGGCGAATAGCGAGAGATGACTCAGGTGACGAAGCATTCTTCTCTCTTTTACCAGTGTTCACGTCTAGAAGAATCCTGGGATCCATGAATGATGGACAAACATGGAGGACACGATGAGTTGTACAACATTTATAAAGCTCCCAAACTTTATAAATGTTGCACAAGTTGTACGAGTTGGGCCGGGCATGTTGTTCGGATACTTCATCATCGCGGGTACCAAAAATAGTATTATAGAGGCACTCAGTATTTGAGGGGAAGACGATATTGTGTAAGTGTGGTTAACCTCATTACCAAAATAAGTAAGATGTCCTTTTGCCTAATGTATTTTAAGTACCCGGCTCTTAAGTAACACCCGAAAAAAGTTCAAGCACTACTCTACATATAAAAAAAAGTAAGTTAATTATTGAATTTTCTCTTTTCTAAGGTACCCATACTATACAGATTCCATTTTTACTTGACGCTTTTTATTGCATGTGTTGGTTGAAAAGGTTGCCATATTGCAATAAAATCACCGGTTTTGTACTAAAAAATATTTTTGATTTCGGCTCTGGTCTGTCAAGGGTAGGGGTGGTAAATGGATAAGGTTTAGGATGAAGAGGGTTGGGGAAGAGGTAAAAAGGGGAGGGATGATGATGATGATGATAAGAATAAACTCCCCTGCAGATGTCGCTCGTTGCTACCTTCACAGCAGTCAACTAGGTACAGATGTTATGGTGAGGGATCTAATTATCATTACAATTATCGTTGAAGGAAGTCACAATAATTACTGGCGCCTCTCCTGTCCTGCTCAAGGCCCCACAGTAGACTGGTAATAAATAGTTAAGGCACTGTTCAAAGCATGTGGCACAGCAGATAAGACAATTAATGACATATTTACTGTCTTAAGAGCCTAAAAAGTAATCTTCAAAAATCTTTTTCAAAAGATACGTCTTTTAAATAAAGAACAGTTTGTATTAACATTTTTATTCTTTGCGTGTTTTTTGAAATTTGAATTTGTATAATACTTTTCTTCCCACGCTGATGAATCGGGTGCATCGCATAAAGTTCACACACTTACACACAACCTCACACAAACATACAAACACACATGGTTGCATTTTGTAATTTTAAATTTTATCTCATTTATTATTCTTTATTTTTTCTTATACTACTAAATGAATTATAATAATGTATAAATGAATGGATGCAGGGCGTGACATTGTTTTTTATAGTGTGTGTTACCATTTTATTTGTCCAGTCATTGTCTGCAAAGAAAATAAAATAAAACATATATTTAAATAATACCCTTTTTTGGTAAATTAGTAAAATAACTTCAAGGTCTATGAAGTAAATTTTTACTTCAATCGAAAGAGTACCTATATAAAAATCTATCTAATGAGTTTTTTTATAACTATTTTAAATATTACTCTAGATATTTGAGAAAACCTTTAATTTTTACCTTTTCTTCACGAAAAAATATTGTAAGTCACAGATTTGGTGATACACGATCATTTTTTTGTGTTTCATACATTTGAAGTTAATTTAGTGTGCATATTTGTGTACATACGTATGCCCAAGGTGTAGAAGAGCCATAACGATTATTGTTAGCGCCGAAATTGCCGATTGCAATTCGGGCTAAAAGATCAATGGACTGTATACTAAAATTAAAAATAGAATAAAAGAAATGGATCGAGAAAGGAAATCACCTAGCAGTACAGAAGAAATCCTCGCCTCGATCGCTCACCCAGTCCGAACGAAAGATGTGTAATCTATATGCCGAGGCACAGCACTTCACAATGATGTTTCCCACAACGAGCACTTGTATGGGCGACGAAGTCCGAATTGACATCCGCGCAAGGCCGTGTGCGGACAAGTACTAGTGGGGTGTAACAGGAACGGAACAGAGCAGTTACATGGAAGGGAGGGGGGAAGGAACAAGACAGGTGTTTTGTATTCACGCGAAAAAAGTAAATACCGTATCGAACAATTACACTTTAGAAAAATACACTAACTTTTGCGATGTTTTCCTATTCGGGATAGGCAGAGAACATACGGCGAATTCAAATATCCTTGCACCATGCTCGAGTAGCAATCTTTCCGACTCAACAGTGTTCGAAGCCCAAAGAAAAAAAAAATACGATCAAAATAACTGCAACGTTCAGCAATTATAGTATACCTCTTCATTAACTTCCCATATCAATCCAAATTTTGAAAATTCCATATAAAATTTACACCGTTGGAAAATAAGTTGTGATCACAATAGTCATCAATCGAAAGACAATGATTCATTTTTGCTACGCCATACACAAATATGTGCTGACGATGCTTTCGCATAGATACCTCCCCTCAACGGCGCTAGAATTTTTAGTTCATTTTAAGCTTGTCTACATACTCGTACCAATGTGTAAATAAATCGAATATTTTTATTTTGTCTATTTATTTCATTTATACCATAACGGCATATCCCAGAATATGGTGAAATCAGCGACAGGTGCACTGGTGTGCATTACCTTAAAATGGCAGCATAACCTCATTTCTGAACAATTTGAGATGTCATTTTGTCCGTTGTATTTGCAATTACCCGATTCTTACTGGACACCCGAAAACGATATCATTAAAAATAGTGGAAGCATTATCCTAAACCGGTGTCTCACAAAAAATTATTGATTATGTGCCACACTGAATTAAATTATTTATGTGCTGCACAGAATATTTTTATGAACGCATGTTTTGACTGAACAATGATGCTATGTCTGTGTATTACATGTCCATGGTTCTCACAAATATATACATACATACCGTCTTCCTTCAAGAAATTTTATTACTGAACTTAAGCCGTATCGCACAGAAACAGATCCAGGTATAATTATTGTCACATTCAAACCAGCTCACCATTTCCCTTACAATGTTGGCAAACAAAACTCAACACCACACATACCCATGTCTTTATTCGCTTCAATCACTTCACCTTCACGAATATACAACTTTGTTATTAAATCAAGTTAATAATTTAAATACATACATGTCTGGTTACCAATGACTCCTAGAGCAGTGCCGAAAATCAAACTGAGAAATAAGAATAAGACGATTTATTTTATAAACTTTGTGAGAATATAAATAGGTACTATAGAAATAGGAACATTTATATTTTATCAGACAGCCAAGGAGCCATTAAGGCGCTAGAATCATATCAGGTCACTTCAAAACTGGTATGGGACTGTCTAAAGTATCTTGATAGGCTAGGGGAAAACAACAAAATACATTTGGTGTGGGTACCTGGACATAAAGGTATAGAAGGAAATGAAAGAGCAGATAAGCTGGCAAAGAAAGGATCAGGGATGCCTTTCATAGGACCTGAACCAGCGGTTGGCTTGTCTGCAGCAACGATCAAAAGATCGGTCAAAGACTGGATAACAGTCAAACACAGAGAGTTCTGGGAAGCTAGTTGTGGACAACGGCAGGCGAAAGAATTCATAGAAGGGCCCTCCAAAAAGAGGACAAGAAAGCTGCTGAGTCTCAGCAGAGAGCAACTAAGAACGATGACTGGTCTATTTACTGGGCATTGTCATCTAAAAAGAAACCATTACATTATGGGGATCGCTGATGAACCAAATTGTAGAAAGTGTCAACAAGAGGAAGAAACAGCCTCTCATGTGATCTGCGAGTTTCCAGCCCTAATGGAATCCAGACACAGACACCTGGGAGCCTTTAAACTAAGACCCCAAGATCTGGGAGGCATTTCAATCTGCAAAATATGGGACTTTATTCAAGAAACCGGATTGCTGTTGAAGTGACATCCCCCTAAGGGAGGCACAATAGATCAAACTATGGTCGCGGTGCAGGTGCGTGTTGGACCCACTCCTAATAAATAATAATAATATTTTATAAACTCAATTTCCTAAATATGAGAATTTTGTTAAGTTTTGACAAATTAAATCACACAGAAGACATTGACCGTTTTCTAAGTAAAACTAATCAAAATTAAATATAACAGAAAATAATGCAAAAATAAACAATATTAAAAACATCTACCGGCCAGCTCCATTATACATACCAAGGTGTAAAATGATTTAATGAGCTGAACGGTAAATATAAATTCAGTACGACAACCGGTTGCGAAAACTTTAAAAACTATTAAATCTCTTTTTCTTTTATTATCTCTTCAGTGTCTTATTGCATATTTTGTGTATTTAGAATTGCATGTTTTTTCTTTTCTTTTGACATTGTGAATATTATTGTTTTTTGATTAATTGTGATGATAATGCATTTTTGGTTTTTAAAAGAATCCCCCTGTTGGCGCCAAAATTGTCGTACTGTGCGAAAACCCCCTCCCGCCCATTTCCCATCCTAATCAGTCAAGGTTAATCGCTCGAGATTAGCGGACCGCTTGTGTACGTAGCGGTAATTGTTCGTATTCAATGTTTTTTGTTATAAACAATTCGATCTCTCGTAAAGAATTATTGAACATTATTATGTTGTGATTGGTGCGTGATGAACTATATTTATATGTGAACTTATGTGTCTGCAAGCCGAGATCTTAGGTTGGCCAACCAGTCAATTTCGCCCGTAGGTATTTGAGCTAAAACCCCCAAAACACGAGTACAAACTCTTTTTCATGGGTAATATAAATAAAATATTTTGGTGTATATTATATCAGTATGTTTATTTGTAAATTGATTTTTTATTATTATAAATATAAATTAATAAATTTAAAAAAATAACAACATCGAGAATACAGTTGAAGTCAATTTATTGGGTTTCTCATTATTTTCATTACTTAATTCTCGTTCAAATGTTCCGAGCTTAAAAGTAAGAAGTCATGTTATCTTGAATCCATTACATTTGACTGTCAAATGGTTTAGGGTCACAGCACTATGCGATGGCGAGAACCAGTTCTATTCGATTACAATGAAAATATTTAAAATATAATCATTATGCAAACCCTAAATGGTCATACCTATTCAGGAAGTAAAGGGATGAGGTCGGGTCAATTAATTCATATCAATATTTAACAATGTAAATGACCTTCCATTAGTGATGGCCAAACGCTTGACCAAAAAGCTATAATTTTTGTCACGAAAATGTTATACTTGATTTAAATAAAAATTCATCACCCTCATATTCAATGCGAAAAACATTTTTTTCTAAACAAACACACTATACTCTGATTTCGATCCCCAGTATTTTTCTTCTTCCGGTGTAGTTCAGGTTTCCCCAACGACAGCTA